>PTEX01000010.1:3634786-3724474 GCA_003342815.1 Eudromia elegans | reverse complement strand
TGCAGCAGCGGGGTTGCGGCGGAGGATCCGCAGAGGTCCAGCCCGAGCCCCGCTCCTGTGCCGTGTAACTGCACGAACCTGGACATCTAGTGCACAAGCAGCAAGGAACCGTGGAGTCAAGGGGATGGCGTCCAGCGTGGTGTGGAGTGGCCGGCTCCTGCAGAGAGCCGCAGAGGAGCCGGCAACCTGCCGGCCTCGCGGAGGAGGGTGTTGGGGACCCGCGTGGCCAGAATCCCCAAGCCAGTGTGGGTTGTATTGCACAGGTAGGGCGGGAGGGCTTTCAGTGCRTTACCTACTGAGGCAAACATTGAAGCCACCGGGACAGAGGGTCTACACCGGCTTGAGACACCAAACGTGTGTCAGTGCAGGAGATGCTCGCCCCGAGTTCCCTACACTCACAGTGCGTGAAGGTCTTGCAGGCCTTTCAAAGGCATGACATGAGCTAGGCAGGCTGAAGCCGCCATTAGAAGAGCCCGAGCAATTTTAAGACATCAGGTTTTGTCCTCGTTTGCACCAATAGATACCTAAAGCGCTTGGGAAAAGTGGAGCCTGTGGAGCCAAAGCCTGAGGAGCAGAATTCCTCCTCACCGGGCACTGCACGCAATGGGCACATGGGGTGCACGTCCTCACTCAGCCCTAGCGCAGCCATCGCTACGCCTCGGGAGACCTTGCCGGCTGCTCCGGATGGTTTATTCCGGTTTCTAGTGGCCCTCCCGCGTTATAACRAGGATTAGAAATCCATATTGCCCTGCTGCTGCTCCCTGTCGTCTTGATTTACCTGCTGTTCTCTGAGGTGACGGTGTACCAAGCGCTGTGCTGTGGTCTGGGCGTTGCCTGGCGTGTTTCGTCACCTGTCACTCATTTGGGGCAGTTCCATTAAAAAAGTGCAAAAGCTGTTTTTCCTCCTGTTTTGACATTTATTCCACAAATAGGGAAGACCATCTTTTCAACGAAGTGTTTTAATTTAGGCCTTCAAAGAGCTGTGTTTATTCACTTAATTAATTTGTGGATGATTACTGTTCCAATTAAAATACCTTATAACCAAGCTAATGTTTGTATTACTGTTTGTATTACCAGGATTGCCAGTTTGTAACCTCTTTTTTAGTGCAACAGTGAACTGTCGTGGTCATTAGGGCGGGTGGCAGTGTCACAGATTTTGCTCTGCAGCACGACAGAACAATGGTAATTTAGAGGAAAACCTCATTAATAGCTTTTGTTTGTCCTCAGAAATCAGCGAATGGCCACAGGTGCAGAACCACAGCACCACTTCCCTTGCATTGATTTCTTGCTCTGTCTCATGTACATACAGGGTTTGGTGACCCTCAAGCTAGCACAGAACAGCCAGGCCCTGGAGCAGGTCAGGCTACATYGGTGCAAAGATCCTGGTCTGACCTTGTGATTGCCATGGGGAGGTAAAAGATGGGTGCAGCTCGTGTCTTAAAGAGGTACCGGGAAGGGAGAATGCAGGAAAATGCCATGATATCAAAGATCTGAGGAAAAGTTCTACGTGAGCACAAGCCAGGATGAAAACTGCATTGTGTTTTGTTTTGTTTCCTTTTCTAGGTTATTATATAACAGATACTTTTCTCATAACTCACAGTCTCTTGCTTTCAGGCATGACCATGTGATGGTCTTAGATGTCCGAAGATCACTCCCCTTGGGTACCAGCCACCAAGGTGGGTCAGAGGAGCCTCCTGCCAGTGGGCGTTTGTGTTTGTTGTCTTAGAAATGACTTCAAAATTGTACTGGCTTCCTTATTTTTTAAGGAATATGTGCTTCAAATAAATTCTTTCTTCTCATTCCCTGATGATTTAAGCCCCGGCTGGATTATTCTGCAACCGGGGTCAGTGTGTGTTGTTTCTGCTTTTGTGCAGCTTTTGGCTATTTTTGATTAAATCTACAAGAAGTTCTACTGTGCCAGGCTCCATTTACTRATTGGGAATGTAAGACAAATGTGAGAGGCACTGAGCTGCTCTAGGCCACCACAAAGTACTCCAAGTTCTTCGGAAGACCTCAGAGGACCTCGGTGGTGCGCTCGCTTCGTGGCGTTCTTAAGACAGAAAATAAGACGAGCCTGATAAAAAACCAATAAAAAGTGTGTCTTATCCCTGCACAAGTTCGTGCTGCACACCATTATATTGCACATGCCTAAGTGGAAAGCTGGCTGCAGCTATATTTGGTTGTTCTGTCTGCAGACAGAGTRCTATCCCATGGTTGAAATGATTCAAGGCACATTGATACTTCTCATTATTTTAGAAGAGCTAATGGGCTTCATGGCTCGTAAAAGCATGGCGAATGTTCCTGAGAACACTTCTGAGGAGTCTATTTGGTTATAATAGATGAAACAACCATCTTCTCCAACAAAGGCAAGTGGCTGCAATATATAAATGACGTTTTAAATGTTCAGGCTTAGAAGAAAAAGAAGGAAGGAGTCAAAAGAAGGATATTCTTCCCTTCTCCTGCTGAAGAAGGAAAGAGAAGCTACATGGGCATTCATGATCTGAGTGTGGTGCCCTTGAAACTGTAAACTCACAGATGTCCTTTAAAAAATCATCCAAGGCCGCGARTAACAGAGGAAGTATTAATTATGCTAGTGAATTGGAGGGACAATATCCAACCAGATGAACCCTTCTGAGGAAGCATAAGCTTTACTGTGTGACGTTGGCTCTGTATTTTATGTAATGTTTAGTGGAAGAGCTTTTAACTACGAGCTTAGTTTGTATCAGAACAGCTTCRGTGGATGAGTTTGACTTCCTCTTTTGTACAGTCCAGGAGCATATCTCAGTAATTTTACTGGGAGCCAACACATCTTTCACAGACTTGTCCATCTTTTGTGAAAACGATGCTCCACTTTAATCCATGTAATCAGTTGAAAGTTAGAATTTATTTTGGGAGGAAGCCCCTGGGAAGAGAAAGTTTGCCACCGTACCTTGAAAAACCTCCTGAATGGCAGTGCCCCTCTGAAGTGCTCATTTGCTAACACTCGGTAGTGTGTGCTGTGTATGACTGTTTGTGGCACAGCAGGAACAGAACTGCTTGGAAGTTTGCTGTCAAGACATCACAGAAAGAAGAGCTGAAATCTGAAGCTTTAGCTCACCCACTCATCTCGAGAAGTGGTGAAAATGTGTGTGTGTGTGTGTGTGTGTGCATGAATGAAAGAAGGAATTCTGGCTTGGGAGCAGAAGATTTTTGTCCATTTTGTTAAGTGAGCACGTTCAGTAATGCCCCAAAACCACCCTAGATTGGCAGTGTGGCCTCACTCAGCCTCTCCCAGCTGCTTCCTCCCTTGGTCCCTCATCTTTAAGAGATCCTTCTCCAGCTCAGCCCTGCCTGTCTCCTCACATTCAGCTCCACTCATGCCCCTGAGACTCTGTTACTGCTTTCCCCAGCCGTGTGCTTGGTGGTGGCTCTTGCCYAGGCATCCCTGAGCCATGTTTCTGCCCCCTCAATAACCTCAATAGCCTCAGTAACTGCAGCCCTCTCCAGCTGCTGTCCACCCAGAGCGCTGCTTGCAGAGAACACCACGCTAGAGCGCTCCTTTACCCGCTGAATCCTCTCTCAACAGCCCTCCACTGACTCCTGCCTCTCAGACTTAAAGTATAAGATACTCATTTTCTTTTCCAAAGCCCTTCGTGAAACATGCTCCAATTGGGATTGAGGAACGTGTCGCTTCTGATCGGCTTCTGGAGCCAACCTCCGCTGTCTATTTATTATATATAGTCAGGCRAGCCCCTTTGTGCTTAGCCCTGTGCTCCCTTTGGCACTTGGCAGTGACCTCCCATAAAACATATTTGCTACTAGCTCATTATCGCTTTTAAATGACTTGTTAAGGTCGACTGATTTGGTCAGATTTAAGGATTAATAGGTGAAGTCTAATAGAGGTCAGCCTTGGTGACCCGAATTTGCTGCTTAGCCTTAAATGCTATGAATCTCCAAGATTTCTCAGTTTGGGCTGTGGAGATGTTTTTTCCATGCCCGCAATGTAAGCAGCTGGATATTCTTGCTATGCTTTATTTTGATATTTTGAGCTTCTAGAAATGTTCCTATTTTCTGTAAACCAGAGGTATTTCTTAAGCTTTTTTCTGTATCTCTCATGTCATTAATGTGAAATCTAATGACACAGCTCCTGAATCCTCCCTGCTCCTCTGACTGCCTTTACTCAGTAACTATCTAGGCAGCATCTGCTCCTGTGGCTGCTGCACCAGGCAATACACAGACAAACTGTTGTCGATAGTGCTTGATAGCACTAGATAGCACAGCTTGATCCCAGCAAGAAATGATCAGACACGGTCACATGSGCCGTTAACTTCCCGCTTGCTCTCAGAATTCCTCTATAAAGGAGCTGCTGTTCAAGGGAAAACAGCATTTCCTAGTTACTGATCTTATATTCATTTCCACTCTTTTTTTATACACAGATTAATAGAATGAAGTTACTAATGTACTCTTTATTACATCACTGACCGTAATTCCCTGCTGTTTGAATCCCTAATTAAATTTATGTATCACCCATGTAAAACACAAGGTTCTTGCCTACAAAGCTCTAATTCCACAACTGCCCCCATCTCTGCCTTCAGCCCCTCATACTTCCATTTTTCCATCCTTATYCCTTTTCTCTTCCTTAAGCATCTCATCAGGATTCACCGAGGACAAATGTTTAGCTAGTATGAAAAATAAGACTCTTCTGCATAGTTTTTTCTCTTGACTTGTTTGCCTGTCTACAGCTGGTGCTGTTGTCTTTGTCATGAACATCTATGAGAGCTGAGAACTATAACCAAGCTACAGGAGCTTAGGAAGTGACCACGATGATCTCGGTGTCTCTCTGCCAGCCCTGCTTCAGTACATCAATGTCTTCCTCTCCTAGGAGAGAAAAGAGCTGGAAACAGGGATCCAGATGTGCTCGGGAACGATGCCCCATATGTGCTCCCACAAATGCATGAAGAGAAAGGAAGAATCACTTCCCTCAGCCCGCTCAAGGACAAGTCTCCACACTGCAAACTAAGAACACAGTGACTACAGCTCTATTTGCAATCACTTTGTTTTAGTGTGTGTGGTGTACACTAGAAGTAAAGACAATATAATTTCTACCTCCTAATTTCATATTTTTAGGTGATTTTCCAAGTATGTTCAGATTCCCGGTGCTGAATATGACTGAAATTTTCATTTATGCCGGGAAGTGTTTGGATGTATGATTTACCATTCATTTTTCTTTTCTTGTCACAGGGAGTAGAACAATTACAGAGAGGACATTTCATAACTGTCTGAGCTGGTTTTGGTTTACGTGCTAATCTTGGCCCTCCTCTTACGGCTTTCCTGCACTATCAGACACCCGCTGGCAGTAGCAAAAGAGCTCTAGGTCTTCCCTATGCACTGCCACACTCAAGTGTTTTAGTGTTATCCTACACACTGGCAGTGATTAAATTGTGCTGAATTTCCATGGGTTTGCGGCAATACTTAAATTATAACAATTTGTTTATTTTTTATTTGTTTAATTTACAGAAAAATATTAATAAAATTCTTAAATTGATCATTTAAGCTCTACTAGCTGCAGAAGCCACTCGAGCAATTTCAGTTTCAGGAGCAGCAAGAAAATTACTTTTAATATCTGTAGGGCTAACTATAGCTCTATGATAAATTATAAACTAGATCATAGGCTTCTAATATTTTAATATCTGGACAGTGACCCAGAACAACCTCCTTCTGTTTCCATAAAAGTGATTCATTTGCACGGCTCATTCACCCATAGAAATCTCTTCGGCTGAGATGACTGGTAGTGGTGCGAGATGCTGCATTACAGATTTCTGAAGTTCACAGAGAACACGGCTACTCTCATATCAATTATTTGTAACTCCTGTCAGCTCATACCATGGAATGTATATACACACGTGCTAATTACGGATTCACTCATATTTTCAGGTCAGGTAATATGCTGGTAAATCCGTTCTTTATACTAACAATGGTTCTCCCTTAAATTTTAAAATGTTTCAAATTGGATGATTTTAAATTATGTATGTTAGTGTTGGATTATGATTAAGGCTTGAAAGCTACCTGTTTACTAGCGTATATGGTCTAAAATATAGCTCATGGTCATACTTTGCGCCAGGAAGCTCTTGCAATCCTGATGTTTCTCCAAATGTCAAATACACCTGACATTTAGAGATCCTGAAGGAAAAAGGAAGGGAAAATATGTGACCATGGAGCTGATAATTGAAAACTRGACTTAATAAGTCAGGTCTGCAGGGCTGTTACCCTGGTCGCTGATGCAGCAGGTGTGAGATTAAGTGTCTGAAGCTGGGAAGACTTATGAGAGCAAGAATTCACATCAGCCATATGAATAAAAGATAATCCTACAGGGAAGGATTCAGGATCAGGAGGAAAAGGATGATGAGCGGAGCTGGTGGTTTKTCATGGTTTCATTTGCACCACTGGAAATCTACAAGCTTTCTCGGCCACTTCTGCATTTTGGGGATCAGTGGCTGATGGGAATTTAATTATCCAACATTTTGGATGAGGAGCTTGGGGTGCTATAGCCACAGCGTAAACCATTATGTAACTACTGCACGCATGCATCATGCACCATGGTGCTGCATTGCCTTCCTCCAGCAGGTCAGCAAAGGCAGGCCCAGTAAATAGAGCCAGTTTTTCTGTTACAATATAGCCTGGAGTTCTTCCATACAGGATGTAYTCAGAGTGCTTCACAGGTCTCTCTCCCTTGTCTTTAAGGGCAATGAATACTCAAGCAAAGCCAGAAATGAAACGTGGTGAGAGAGATGCTTGATTATGAGGAAGGCTCTGCCCCTCAGTTTGATGGTTTGTGGTGTAATTTTATACACACACGCTGTTAAAAATTGCTCACTTGGGAAATAACAACCACTAAAAGCGTTTGGGGATTTCAAGCCCGGTAGAAGGATTTTTCTCTCATTTGTCTCTCTCTGGCAAGAGCTGAAATATTGCACTCCTTGCCAGGGTCAAGGGGAGGAGGAGGAGGAGGGACAAAAGCGATCGGCAGTGGTTCTCCTGGGAGCCTTTCTGGCGGAAAGCATCATTTCTGAAGCTAGAGCGAAGCCGATGCAGCACCTCTGTGCAAAATTAGCCCATGCTAATGGCTTAACACTCTGTAACAGAGGTATTTGCAGCACTGAAGAATCCAGCCGTGTTATTTGTATYTTTGCCACTTCTTTTGATTTGGGGTATATTCTGTATCTTTCCTGCCAGGTCCCWAGCTCTGTTATAGCAATCTTGCTGTAAAGGCTGCCATAACCCATGAGGTTTCAGCTGATCCCAGGAGAACTGCTGTACGTGCCCATAACCACCCCAGCAATGGCTTGAGACGAAGCCATCCTTTCTCCTCATTTATGGATGCAATGRCATCCAATGCAATTTCTTCCTTGCATTTTTTTCTTCTAAACATAATAATAATAATAATAATAATAATAATAGTCATAATAATGAGACAMGTTATGAACATGGAACCTAGGAAAGTGCTGAGCTGCATGCACAGGTTYGATCTGTGTCCATCCCAGCTAGTAAATCTGGTGGGAGGACCTCCAAGTTGCTGTTGCTTGTGCTGTCATTGCACTCTCCTCAAATTCATACAGGTGTGCTGTGGAAGAATACATGCCCTGAGGATTATGATCTTCACCATGTTTTGTCTCAAGTCTTTTGGTATTGGAGGAACTTTTGGAGAAATGTCTGACAAAATAGTTTGAGCAGTATTAGCTTCTCTTTATGCAAACTGTGTCAGTTTGCAATGACTTATTGGTGAGGGTTAATCTAAGCAGGTTTGAAAAGTTATTGAGACTRTGGCTTTATCCATTGGCTGAGTTTGTGCAAGACATGGAGCTCTGGATACACATACTGGCAAACATGAGACTTGCACTGGGCTCAAAGGCACCCCAATTACCATCAAAATTAGCTTGAATGCTTGGAAAAGTGTCCCTTGTAATAGRTGGGACAAGAAGGTATGGTAAATGTAAGATTGAGGAAAGTACCATTTTAGAGAGCACATGAGCATCCCTGATTGTAGGGAGTGGATAATAATAGGAAAATGTGTTATAATGTGTAAAGAAGCAATAAGTATATCCATAACGGGAGCTGGAACTCAGAGTCTTTGGGCACAGGCTGCTGGGCAGCTGGAGCTCTCCGTGTGAACTTGCCGTGYGTCCTGCACATGCTCTGGAGTGATGGATAGAGTCCTCAGTTTAGTCTCTGTTTCAGGATGAATTCAGGTCTGTGGTTTGTGGAAGAGGAAAGCGCTGTCAAGAGCTGTCAAGAGCCATACTTGTGGGGGAAAGAGGCCTCACAATCAGGAGCTGAATCCATTTATTTTTCATTTATTCCTGGAATGTGTTTCCTTGATTTTTGCTTTTCTCATTTTTTTTTATTTTTGGCTAAGTATATACTTCTGGGTATGAATATGAAACAGCAGTAGCATAATATAAATCACTGATTCTCTTGATATAAATAGCTAAAACACATTTGTATGTGTTTTCAGGAAACAAATGCTGTCCACTAAAGGGAATCCTCCAAAGACCCATCCACTGGGTTCTACTATTTATGAGGTATGTATTATTTATTTGACCTAAATATTCTTGTATGGCTTTCCATCTTGTAAAAACAAGCACAAGAGATTGTATGGCAGTGCTGACAAGCTGCCTGGAACTACCCATGTGAATGATAGGAGTGCCCTGCAATTGCTCTTGGTTGGCTTGTAGCTGCTGCAGTATGCTTGCATGTTATTTACATGGACTGGCTCCCTTGGTCCTTTTCTTTGGTGTTTTGACATCTCAATGCCTGTGCAGAATGTAAATTGTAATTGACAAAGTTAAACAGGGTTGCACATRTATCTGCTTTAAAGCATTTCAATTCATGTTAAAGTTAGCAGACATGTGAGCTGGTTAATTAGCAGGTATCCAGAATAATGAGAAAAGTTGAAAAAGAGGAAGGTTTGTAAAAGAAAGGACAAGAATCTTCCTCATAGATTTCTTAATGTTACCACAGCGTGAAAAATAAACACCTAGTAGAGACCAGGAGCATTATATGAAATCTGTGATCGATTGCCTTGTGTGCTGTCACATCACTACACAAATGAAATAAATAAATCATATATGAAACCCCAAACACTTCTGCTGTAACTGTGGTTCCAAAATACATTTTCATACTAGTTTGAATAAACCTATGGTTTGGCCACCCCACATCTGTCTGKTCTGAGCACCTGTTTTCACTTAGCTGTACAAGACAGACCAAAATGCTGCACTAGCTTTACACTCTGCACAACTCCACTGGAATCAGAGAGAYGGGCTGATTTTGAACCCAGCCCACACTATCACACTTCATTTCTTCTGGAAAAAATTATTATGGAAAAATTACAGTGCGACTAGCCAAACTGATGGGAAATTTACAGGATGACGGCAACATACTTAAAACCAACTGTGCTCTTGTGGCTGCTGCTTCATTCTCTCCTGTCTCTTTGGAAGCCAACTCACTTTCTCCTCCCCTTATTTTACTTGAAAGTAGCCACATTTCATGAAAGAGCTCCAGGAAAGATTTGTTATAGAGAAATGTTTTAAGGAAAGAGCAAAGTGAAGGAAAAACTAGTAAAACAATGTTTAACGAAATAAATAGATTAAACAAACTAACCAGGTACTGAAATGTGAGCTGTGATCTGATCAGGGTGTGCTAGTCCATGCATCCAGTTTGTTTTTGACTTTTTTTTTTGTTTTATTTGCTACTAGATTCAAGARAAAACAGCTGCACAATCTGTCCATATATTTGATGACTTCCTGCATTTGTTTTTGAAAAATTGTTGCTAGCCTCCAGCCTCTTCACTTGTTTTGACATCTTTCATACATCATTGTACATATCAGACACCTTCAGACAAGCTACTTTGGCCTGGATCTGCAATAAATATTATAGAATAAGTGATAGATTAAACTTGTATCATAGTTTCCRTATTGTGCCAAATCCGTCCAAGGAAATTTTAACAAATGCATATTTAATGTCTTACCTATTTTTGTCCAAATCTTTAGAGTGATCTAATACACATTATTCTCAGTTAAGGAGTGTGCTCAAGTATTGAGAGACATGAGCGCAAAGTTATGTTTTGCTGCATGCTTTCTTTATAATCCAAATAAGTCCCCATGAGTGGGAATTACCTGACCGGATCTAAGGCATCTTGTCTTCTCCAGCCATAGAGTTTCTCTTTGTAGCCAGCGTAGGAAGAGGTGATCCCTCGGAGAACTTTAATGTRCTTCTTAGGAAGGACCATTTGCCCTTTTAAAGTGCTTGACCTTCTGAGGATGGAGGGAGCCCAGGTCACTATTTTAGACAAGGTGCCTAAATTTACATCCTTGAAGCCCAGTGAAATGAACCACAGTTTCAATCTTCCTCTGCTTCAGCTTCCCCTCTGTAAATCCGAGACAGCAGCATTATCTTGCTTCAGGAAGCCATCGTGAGGACGTTAATGATTATGAGGTGCTTAAATGCTACATTAGAACTCATAGGAATGTAAAGATTTATCCCATAGAAAGGGAGAGCTTCTGTCACTTTCCGTTTGAGACTTCGTTGAACTTTTGCACTTCCTTGCAGAAGTATTTGCTACAATCCAGAATAAGAAGAATTCCTGCAGCAAAGCTTTTACAASTTTATATAAAACCCAGAAGGAAATGGTATGTATTTTACTGTATTCTACTTTTTTAACAAAAGCACATGCCCTTAAACTTTGTTACTGCACCTTAAAAATATTCAACAGTCCATCTTAAACTCACTCTGTGAAAAACCCCAGCATGAGRGACCACAGTGAGGCAGGTTTGGAGACTTGCTAAGTGTAGTTACTGGTTTGATTCTTGACCGTGGACGCCCAAGGGCCCTTGTGCTCTAGTGTGCCATTTCCAGCAGRAGGTGAATGTGCTGAATTGCAGGCAGTCTGATTGCATCATGCTGACTGCACGTCACCTTGCAACAAGGATAGGATGCCCCATAGCAAAAAGTTCACTGATTTTAGTGAAGTGCTTCAGAAAAGTTTCCTAAGTTAATCTACTCGCTATAATTTTTGGTAAGAGCCTGCATGGAAGTTGACTTGATCAGATGTCTCCGTATGAGTCATCACAGCTGGGAAAAATAATGCAAATAGTGGCAAATCTGATGGCACAAGTCTTTCTATTGGGCTGCTCCTGATGACTTTCCCTCCGTGCATGTGGGAGTGGATTGGTGGTAGATCTGGGGTGTCTGAATGAGTCTCTCAGTTGGTTCTTCCTCAAAGTGAGTAGGATGGATTGTGTGTAGGGGCTGAATATTCATGTTGCTTAAAGGGTGAGTGCGTGTTTCATGGCGTGCGAGGTCACTTAACATTATGTCAGTCCTTGCACTATTTGTCTTATTGCAGCTCACTGGTTGGTAAGTTTAGGATTAACATGCAGCAGTAGTAGTTGCCCCCAGAACATATATTTAAGGCCAACAATTCAATATCAGAATCCCGTAAGCACATATTAATTCTAATCTCTCATTGCAAGGTTTAAAAGTCTTTTTCCCATTAGTAAGAGCTAAACATCATTTCCTGAAATGTCCSTATTGCTGCAGCTCAGTAATGGGTGTGATACTAATTAAATAAAGCATAGGGGACAAAAGCATCACAGAATCACAGAATCTGTAGGGTTGGAAGGGACCTCTRGAGMTCATCYAGTCCAACCYCCTGCTCCAGCAGGGACACCCAGAGCACGGGGCACAGGGTGGCAGCCAGGCGGGTTTGGAAGATCTCCAGAGAAGGAGACTCCACAGCCTCTCTGGGCAGCCTGTGCCAGGGCTCYRTCACCCTCAYAGRAARGAAGTTCCTCTTCATCCAGAGATGAAACCTCTCATGCCTCAGCTTAAAGCCACTGCCCCTTGTCCTATCAYCASCCTCTATGGAAAACAATTTAGCCCCTTCCTCCCTACATTGCTATTGTAACTGTAGCAAAATCACTGGTAGATACGGATTTGACCCTACTATTGCATGTTGTTTGGATAACTGCACAGAGTAATATATGAATCTTTGTTGCAAATTTCTAKTCAGGTTTCTTTCTCTTTTGTGCCTATTTTCATGCTAGGTACTTATTGGCAATGTTACAGGCCTTTAACTACTTTTTCCATGAAACAAACTGTGTGACTTAGCGAAAATACATTTTGTTTCATTCTTATTTTGTTAAGGAAAATCTTCACTTTTGTCTTTAAAGTGAGAATGAAATATGTTCTAAAAAACTTTACTACAACTTTAGGGCTGTGACTCATGTGAAAAGTAATAGATGTCTGTGACACAAACATGATGTAATGAATGAAGAAGAAACCTCTTAAAAGGCTGTTTACTGTAATCACTAATCTAAAGGATTAGTTAATCCATTTCCACAATGGATTAACTACAACATTTCTTGAAGGAAGCATCCCATTTCTTTATAGCTAGCTACAAAATACTTGTTTAAAACGCCAGGAATTGCAGAGGGAGCCCTGATCCACTAAGCTTCAGCTCTGCTTGACAGCTCTGAACTGGAGCTGTCAAGATGCAAACTGACTCTCACAAAGTGCCAACAGATCTGACTGAAAAATGCAAACACAGATYGCAGCACTACCTAGGGGGAAATTCATCCAGTCCTTGAAATCTGGAGGCAAAAGGTATTTTTTTTCTTCACTATTTTTTCAATTTGTTTGCAGTAAGAGGGTACAATGCTGGCCTAAATATCAAGCCCAGTGATCCCCAAGGAATTAATGATTGAAGAGTGAGTATCTTCTGGTTTTAGCTGCTTGATTCTCAATGCTTCTGATGGATTGCATGAGGTGGGTGGATGAAGCATAGCAGTAATGGTTATTTTCTCCATTAGCTGGCTTTCATAGGAAAAACTGAGTTGGTAAGGGAGTAARTAATTGGGATTCACTTGACTGTGCTGAGAGCCAACGCTTGGTGAAGAGCCTGAGTGGATGCAGGTTCTAGGAAGCTGTCACGTTCTCCTAAATAGCCTGCCCMAACAGTCAGGTCAGTTTAGAAGCAAGGTTAAATTCAAGGGAACTGGTTACTTCCTCCATAAATCAAAGAATCCTAGACATAGGGACAGAGAAAATCTTATAAATGTAAAATGGGAATGTAAAAGGATGGTTTAATAGTTTAATCCCCTTTTAGACGAATGTAGAAGCTTGCAAATATTCAGTTGGCTCATTTGGCAGCTTGGCCACACGGGAGTGATTAGAACCATTTCAGGTGGTTGCCCTGTTAGTTTATATRGAGGTAGTTAATTTTGTGCATGCTTGTAACCCGTGTTTGCATGTAAACACACACCCTCTTGCATAGGATACAAGCAGATTCTCTGCAGAGACGCAGCCAAAACCTCTGTGTTTCGCACCRTTTTCTGCCTGCTGCTCTCTGCACACCCAACATGGCACCATCACAGCCTGGTCCAGGGCAGCCRCATAGGGTCCTGCTGGCAGTGAGCAACTGGGCATGGATTCAACCCYAGGCTGTATGTGGAAAGACTACAGGGCTAAATATTTTGTTAGCTCCAAGATTGCTATAATGGTGTAATGACTGGTTGTCTCAGCACGCTTATTACAGCACCATGGGCTGCTGCTGGCACTGCAGAACTGCAGCAGACCCATCTGGTGGTACCTGCCAAGGGGTCAGTGGATATCTGATTAGTGCAGGGAAGCTCCATTGCTGTGCGGACAAAACAGTTCAGCACTATCTGTAACAGCAGAAATGGTTAAACGTGCCGTGGATAAAAAATCCAGATACATAAAAAAGTAGCAGTAGAGTGTGGAGTAGGATTAGTTTGTTTAGGTCCACAAATTAAAATGATTCATGTGAAAATCCTGCTGGACCAGGGTCATGTTATTATCACTCTCCAACTACCTTTTAGTCACCTCTTATTAGTGCTTCAGTGCTTAGAGGTGCCATTCTGTGTCAGTAGCTACACAAAGATGCAGTATGGAGTTATAAGACAAGCCAATGGAAAGCACAGCAGATGGAGAGGAAGAAAACAGAGAATGATGAGCCAGGAAACAGGTAGTGAGTGAGGAGGGATGAGCTGACAATATAGCATTCTTTCACATAGATTACCTGGGCACGTATAGAGCATGTAGCTCCGTAGKAGATGCTCTCGCCTGGACCATGCAACAGAGCCCAGTATCAAGGATAAGGTTGCAGTGGCTCGGTGGGGGGAACCTTCAGCCACACATGAAGGGCAGAATCTCAAAAAGTGCAGCAGAAGAGAGAGCTCAGCTATGAGGCAGGTTTTGTCCTTGGGGTTTCTTGAGGTGTATGAAAGGCGTAGGAAGGAAGCAGTGAAGATAACCTCTGATCTGGGTGACCAGGGAGAACGTCCTCCCTCACTCAARGACCCTTGGATCTCTTAGATCTCCCAGGGATGGGACATCATGACACTGGTGGCAACTTCCAGTGCTTTGTTTTCTGTTAATTAATTTCACAGATGTTTCCTGTGGAGATTTGTTGCACAGCTTGACACTAAGTGGAAATCCCTTTTCTTTTCAATTTTTGGTCCTATTTCACACAATTTCTGTGGCTGATTCATGGAACAACAGTGTTGGTGTCTGAATAAAAGTGTGCTTATCTCTTGTTAGCCAAACAGCAGTCCATAACACACTGTGTTATGTAGCAAAGATAAAAAGAAGTGGGGAGAACAAGAGATTTACAAAAAAAAAAAAAAGGAAAAAAAGTCATGATCCATTTCCTATATCCAAGCCATAAAATGAAGAAATATTCTTCTTCTGTTCAACCAATTAAGAGAAAATTCCTGRGAGGTAAGAAGACAATAATTCCCACCATAAATGAACTGTGAACTGTATTTGTGAATAACATTCTAAATTACGCTTGGCGCGTCTGAGCCTCTTGCTGGTGGGAGTTCAATAAAGGAGCTTGTAAACTAGAAGCCAAACAGCACAATATCCGCTGAGCATCTATTGCTTGCGGTTGCATTGGCAGTTTCCTGAGCCATTATCAAACAGAAAAAGGAGCAGGTAAGCATTTTGCTGACTCATACTTTTAAATACACAATTTTTAAGGATGGTAAAACAACCTAAAGAAGGATAGWTGATAATTTGATTTCTGTTCTCAGACTGTCATCAACACGGACAGAGGCAGCAGTAACAAAATATGGGGACAAAACTTGCTGCTTTGTTCAATGTTCAAAACCATGACTCATGCATCCAGCCCTCAAAACACTTGCCTACCTGCCGTGAGGTCCTTTCTTAATTGTTTTACTTAATAATAAATTGGAGTCTTGATTGTCCTCTGTATATTTGAGCCATTAGGATTTACAGGAGCAGAGCACCATATTTGTAACGTGTTTGTTTAGGGCTTCCACATGCAGCCTTGAAGTCCAAAGTATTTCAGGTTGTTTCAGRTAGAAATTATGTATCTGGAGAAGTCTCCAGAAAATCTCCAGGCTGGGATTTTTAAAGCTGTAGCTCTCACTCATCTCCATAGTAGACATAAGTCTGAAAACGCCGAGCTCAAATATCACCTTTTTAAAGGTGGTAAAGAGATCAAGATCATCTTCCCTTTCTTCTTGTGTGCTGGCTACAGTTAAGACTAGAAGTTATATGATGSAGATAGGACTGTTTTCATCTATATTGCACTGTGTATAATGCAATGCTTTGGGGATATAAATAACAAACAATGATGATACACAAATTCTGACAACTAAATAGCTGGCTCTGCCTTTGTTCCTTGGAGAATTTGAACCCTCTTTAGCTGGGGCATAAGACAGACATGTAAAAATTGAAGCTTTCTTTTTGAAAGGAAGATTTAGTACCTTATATTTGAAAGTTATTGTGATTATCAAGATCCGGAGAGAAATTAAGTTGTGCATGGCTCCATTTGAATATTGCTGCAGCCAGGGTAGCAGTGTCAATTCCAGAGATTTTGTTGGTGCTAGGGGAAAAAAAGCATACAAACATAAAACTCCAACTTATATTGTGAGAAACCCAGGAGATAAAAAAAAGGGAAAACAACATATATCTCAGAAAGGCAGAAGATCCGTGAGCTGCTATAGAAACAGCCTATTTAAAGTCATTGTGYTTTATAAATAATCCATTGAATTCTGGAGAGTGTGCGTGTGTTTCCCCATCCATTGCCCCCATGGGTCTTCGTGCAGTTTAATGGCTGCTTAGAGGAATCCAAGTCTCTGCTGTCACACGCAGCCAATTGAGTAGGACAGTGCTGATATTTCCATGGAAATCAATGTGACCTGCCAGCCAGCAAGGTCCAGGATAGCATTTTTAGGGATGGAGGACAACTTAGTCCATGAAAGGCATGTCAGAATCACTTAAAGAGATACWKWSARWRAAAAAAAAARRAAAAAAAAAAGCTTTTATCTAAATAGCTAAACAATAAATGCAAAATGGTGGATCTTGATCTGGATGTCCTTCAGTGCAGAGCTATTGATATCTCCTGTGCTGGCTACCAGGACCAGTGTGGATCTAAGGCCTGGTTCTGCCTGTGTCTCTGGTTCCATCTGAGCTCTCTATTTTTCTGTCCCCTGGCAAAGTTCTCTGCTGACCTAAGCATTTCCATACACACACAAATATGTGTAACAGCTATTTTCTTGCTTAAACGATTTATTTCCTTTATCACTGAAAGCACAAAATAGATATGTGTGTATCCATACAGGCTCTGGATGTATAGAGATTGTATAGATAATACTGTAAGCTTTGAAATTAACTGATTTGCAACAATGAATAGCTGTAGTAGAAAGTCTTTTAAGATGTAGTAGTAACAGTATTTTAAACTTTAGCCTTACACTTTTTTCACAGTGATTCTCAAGAGGAAATATTTCACACGGAATTTCTTCTTTGATGCCACCAAATTTCCTATTTTAAAGTATCAGCCCTCAAAGAAAAGAAAAAAAAAAGAGGAAAACCAAGGTTCATTTCTCTTTTTCTCCCAAATCTTCACACTTGTATTAGGCGTGAGCTGAAGGTCTTGTTTGACACGGCATCTTTTTCTCTTGCGTTGGGTCAAAGCCCTTAGAAAGAGCAATCAAACGATCAGCTGTTACCGCTGCGACTCCTCATCTCCCCYGTGCCCCGAGCAGCATCTGTGCAGCTTCTCCCTCCGTGCCCCAGTCCTTCCCCAGCCTCCCCAAACACTAAATCTCAGCCAGCAATCCCTTCCCCCTCCGCGGGTGCTTCCATGGGCCCTCGGCCAGGCAGCATCTGCCGGGCCCACGTCCGCAGAAACGCTGCCAAGCTGCCCCTCAGACGTGGGGACATCGTGGAGACCTGGTCCCAGGCATGTGCAGACCCTGACTGCAGGGTCTGTCAAACCAGCCGCCGTGAGACCTGGCGCTCAGGCGGGGTGGAAGCGCCGTAGGAATCACGTCCTACCTGCTCGTGTGCACTAGTTGTACACGCGCCCCGGCTGCGGCAGACCCAGGCGTGCCCGCAGCGCTCAGCGGAGAGGTTCAGCGTCCCGCGGGCAGCCAGCACYGCGGCGGCTGGCACGCAGCAAGCCGTGAGCCCTCGGCAGCTTGYCCGTGTGCCCGAGGCTCCTCGGCTTGGCCTGCGTTGCTAAGCTACGTCCGAGCCCGCACATGGCCAGGGTGATATCTGAATCCGAAAACGTGCCCTGAAATCGCAGTGCCGCAAAGAACTGCAGCTGGAAAACTGTCCTGTGGATGCACAAATTCCCTGTCTTGACCCCCTGTTAATGAGCTGCAGGGGGAGCATAAGGGAACGTGCGTGTCTTGGCGTGGGAAACGAGGGAGCACACAGCCGAGCAGGGATGTGAAGCCATTTAAGAGCACGCTAGGCAACAGCAGGAGCTCAAGGTGACGGTGCAGGGGAGCTGGATGCCCTGGCCTCTAGGATGGAGCGGGATTGAGGGAGACCCCCTGGCTCCAGGGAAATCCCTGCTGCTCCGACTCCTGGGGTCGCTCAGTGCACCGGGACAGCGGGAACAGTGCTTGCGCCCGCAGAAAGGAGTGGAGGAGAGTTTCTGGCAGCAAGGATTGATATATCATGGTGAYACGTCAGGCGTGAGGCTCTGGCACRCCCGGGTCCTCCATTCGCACTGAGMACAGCACRTGTACAACAGCTAGCTCCCCATGGTCCTCTTTGTCACACGCTGTGTGGCCCCAGTTTGGCTCTGCATTGGTCTTTCTCATCCCTTAGTGGAACTCCTAAAGTTTCCATCATGTTTTTGAGAAAATAATTTTGCTCTGAAACTAATTCTAATTTTGGCTTCTAAGAACAACTAATAGTTTGTGTAGAGAAAAAGAAAAATAACAAAAAGCAGAATYTGTATATTTTTATTGCTTCTTCTCAGCACTCTAGCACAAACTTTCTATCCTTTTGAGTGTCTASACCATGGACACAGAAAGCACTCGTTGAGAAGTCAACACATTTCAGTGCTAAAACATAAGAAGGAGAACAGCAAACAGGTAGGTAGGGGAAAAATGGAGCCTCTTCTATGTAGGATCTAGTGTTASTAGAGGACTTTCTAATCTGTATTCCTGATCTCCTTTCTGGGGTTCACAAGTCAAAGGAGGTCACTTATTCCCATCCCACCTCCCCCTGCTTCTATCCCTGAGGAGGACATCTCAGTCCCCCAGGCTGTGCTAAAGCCAACAGACCAGTTGCATATCTGGGTTTCAGGTGAAGGGTTAGAAATGTTGGGATGTGGTAGAGATGGGGCGGGGAGAAGGACTATTCCCCTCCTCTCCTCTGAGATCTGACTTGCAATCCTTGAAGCTCTTTCTGCCCTCAGCAACTTTCCTATTTATAGCAGACAAAATGAAGATCTTTTGAAATGCTTTATGGCCACATATCTAGGCACGCTAGGGAGAAAGGAGGCAGACTAAGATTAAATTTTCAGTTTCCATCCTAAGCTTGAAGGAAACCAATTTCTATTTCTGCTTCCAATACATGGAATTACATTGCTTTTGCTTCACACTACTTCAAACGCACAAATCTTTTTATCATCTRCATAGCCATTAATAAGCTTCTCAGAGGTTTCCTGTCTTGCATATAATTTCTTTATCCAAGTTACAACTGAAAAAAGTAGAAGTTTAGGAAATTAYTTTTGCTGATGAAGTCTTATCTGAGAAGTCATATCTACAATTTTTAGTTCAGGTGTTCCATTCATTATCATCTTAGGAGAAAAGGAAAGAAAAATGCATTGGTTTTTTGGTATGAGTTTTGTGATTGTTGTGMAYGGTTTGCAAATTGTTCAGACTGRAKTCTGCAAGGAAATTAAAATTAAGCRGAATTTCAGTGATGTTCTTTGAAGACCTAATCAATAGATTCAGATCTCATCAATGAATTAAGAGATTTGTTTAGCATAAGGAGCGGGGATGTCCTCATTGAACAAATCAAGGAAATGTAACATATTCTTTAAAGTAAGCAGGTAATTGTCTACCTGATGATATCCTGAAATTAGCTTATTGTTGCACAGACTCTGAGATATTTTCAGACTTACCTGAAGCCTTTTTATTCAGTCTTGTTAATTCTAGCTGGGTTCCTAGCTCACACTCGAGCTGATGGAGAGCCAACATGTTGAACTTCTCCCGGTATGCCCGTTAACTACACACAGTCCAGATGAGTATTTCCAAAAACGGGCAATGGTCCTTGTTGCGGTTCATCTTTCATTTGCTTATTTGTCTATGTTGATATTATTGGGTATYTTCTTGATATGCTTTGGTATCTGTTCTTTGATGTGCTTTGACATCATTTTGTGTTTTCCTGAAAGTGTAAGATGCTCCTCATGGATTCCAATTGATGTTGATTCGAGGCTGAGTTTATGACACGACACAGCTGCTGTGACAGTGCTGTCACCTCTAGGGAGAGGTAAATGCARGCAGCTTTGCCTGAGCAAACTCCAACCAGCACTTACTACTTAAAAGTCAGTCTTTGCTTAATATATACCAGCAAYGACAGCTACTTCCTCTGCTTAAGGAAGGAGCATTATTTTGTGATGACTAATAACAAAAACGAAGATTTTCCAGCAGGCATCTTATGTACCAGGCTGTGTTATAAACAGGTCATCACTGTGCTCAAATGAAAAATTAAATCATCTTGGTTTTGTAAATGGGCATTATAATATTYCTGAATCTGCCTTGAAGGCATTTTACTGCACTTTAGCTGTTACTGGTTTAGAGTCTTTGCTCACATCTRAGTTTATTTGATACTATTTTAAATGTATTCAGTTACCTTTTGAAACTCTAAAGCTAGCAAAGTGCTTAAACACTGCTGTAAGCACGTGGGTAATTCCATGGAAACAGGTTAGACAACTCACAGGTTYGGAGCTAATCACTCTTAAACACCCTTGTGGAGTGAGGACTAGAACTGCTTTGAGAATGTTTATCATTTAATATAAATGGGCTCTCCCTTGACCGCTGGTGACTTATATCCTTAGACAATCTCCATTTTCAAGTAATTTTTAAGGGCAAAATGATCTTTATTCACAGTGAGCAGGATAGTATTGCCACCAAGGTCTTCCACTGTAACAAGTGAATAATTCCTTTCCTGTGGATATAAATCTGTCTTGGGTTATACGACAGGTAATACAGACTAGATGGTGCCAAAAGTCCCTTCAGGCTCCAAAACCTGTAAACCTACTGGATAATTTACAAATGGAACGATTTATGGAGCGGGAACCTGTGTATTATACGTGAGGAAGGTAAAGTCAAACCTTGCACCATTCATTCTGTTACAGACCTCGTTTATACGCTGTCTGCAACCCTGTTTACACACCGCCCGCATAGGTATCACAAGAGAGCAAGAATAAATTAGCAGAGGCTCCAGAATGCTGATGCAATTTATTCAGATTGCCCCCAAGCAAAAATCTTCTTCAATTTTCATGTTGCTCTTTACCAAATTCCTCCTGCAAGAAATGCAGCTATGTGGAATATTAAAAAATAAAAGGGTAGTGATAATGAAATATGACGAGTGAATGGGATGGAGACACTGATAAAYGGCAGTAATCTGCAACAGTGATAAAAATTTAGGTAATTGCAGCACTGCAGATTGGAGTCTTTATAGCAAGTCATTTTGTATCTGTTATTGAGGATCAGCTTAGGGCAACAGACCATTTTAAAATTTTAAAAAAGGGGGGCAAGAGACACTGCAAAGCATCAGTCTGTCCTGTCAGTCTTGGTGACACCTGATAGAACTGGAGTGCCTGAATATTTACAGCCAAGCCACCGTCAGGCACCTCCAGCCCGGCCTGCAGGTGAGGGCTCCGGGGCAAAGCGTTGCACCTGGTGAACTGCAGTGAGGAATGAGGTTCCCAGCAGGCACTGCCGAGGCTCGGGCAGCCCGCAAGCAGATGGACAGCTCCTAAATTGTAGGGGTTTAATTAAAAGGAAAAAAAAAAAAAGGAAGAAAGGGTTCTGGTGCAGTGTAAGCAATGATTTCATCTTTCAGCAGCGGTGGAAAGAGATGAGAAAGGGCATAAAGGAAGCTGAAAGTATGAAAAAAAGGAACAGTATATAAAGATACTYGATCTTTGCAAAATCCCCCTGTGCCATCATTTTAATAACGTAGAGAAAACCTTGGTGACTTCAGCTCTTTAAATTCTAGACTGTTACTGCTCCTTCTCCCTGCTGTCGTGCGTTGCCCCTGGGCAGTCACTGTGTATTCACCTGAGGACATGACTCGTGGCTTTGGGTGGCACCTGGAACATTGTGGGAAGKGGCTGGGTGTGAGACTAAACAAATGCTGGAGGGTTTGGGTTGAAGTGAACACCAAATCACAGCTCAGTGCTCTGTATGCAGACCCTTATGGCACTCTTGAGAGATTGTCAGAGTTTTTTTGGTGTTTGTGGTTTTTTTAAAGTGAAATGAGTATCTTCCACTTTGACTTCCTTGGGTTGTGCTCATGTGTAAATGAGTTACAACAGAATTAGATTCTCCTCTGTTTTGCTGTCACATCRCTCTCAGAAGCTCTTGGAGCCTGGTGGGTCTGTGATGACTTCAGTCCTAGAACCACCTGCCACTGGAGCAATAGGCAGGTCAAAGAGTCTCTCCTGCCAACTCGATGTGAATCATGGGCTMCTGCCCAAGTGTCCTTCCCCCTTGGTGACCCGAGGCTTTGGACAACCTCTGCGAGGCTGGGAGAGGGGCAGAAGGGAACAGCATGGGGCACAGAAGAAGCAAACATGAGCGAGGATTAAGGATGCTGAGGAGCTCAGTGTAGCCAGGACACTGATGAGGACGGCTCCCCAGCTGCTTGCTGTGTGGCACAGCTGCTGCAAACGGGCTGTCTTTGAGATGATGTTAGCATTTCTCTGGCCGTAGGTGGGGAGCAGCGATACAGATTAGAGAACAGGAGCATTGAAATGCCTTCGATTTGTCTGTTACAAACAGGCAGTTCTGGAACGCTAGCAACCTCTGAATGGGCTCCTGAGCAAGAAACGTGGTGGAGCCGAGAGGCAGGAGATCTGTGAGTGTCATCCTTGATTGTAGCAACGGGTGTTGGGAGAGGTTGGACAGTCGTGTGGCATGGAGAGGAAGCCCCAGGARGAAGGAACCCCCTCCTTTCTTCCCCTCTGTGGCAGCCCTGCAGTATAGATTAGCATAGATTGATACAGCGTCTGCAGGGGCATTTTTGGTGCTGTAGCTCTTTGGGTGAGGAGAAGGAGCTGTCCCTGCAGGAGCACGTCCCTCCCCGCGGGCTGGTGCGAGCCGAGCAGCAAAGCTCTGTGTTTAAACCATACGGAGGCGGCTAAGGAGTTTTCACCTTGTCAGGAGAGGAGTCCAAGGTTATAGAATGACGTGTCCCAGAAACAGGAGTGGAAAAAAAGCTGAGTTTTGAAAATAGACAACCTGCTGGGTGAGCTGGTAGTTTAAAATTAAGCTGCTACAGGATTTCCTTTTCTTTTTTTTTTTTTGCTTTTTGCCAAATACAGCCTTATAAAAGGCAAGAGATGAGCACTCTGATTCTGAATGCAATGTTACAGCTAGAAAATATTTAACACATTATTATGTTATTAGTAAAAGTGTATACTAATGAGATTTGGAAGGCATTACCAAAGCTGGCCTGTCATGATTATATACTCATATAGGGGATACATGAAGTGACTTGTGATTTATTTGGTTGGCAAGCCAAGGCAAAGTGGGATTTCAGTATTTCAAGCTATATTTCATCAAGAAAATCTGGTTTCATTTTTGCTGTGATTATAAATGCTGCACATGAAGTGACTGGAGCACATGCAATATTTTTAGATTTTGGGAGGTATTTTTATTTGCCACTTGACATTTTGATTGCAAGATTAGCCCTACGTGCTGTCAAGAATGTGAATGTTAAGGGGATTAGTATCGAAATAATTTATGGTGGTTAAAAAGTGTAAAGTATTTACCCGAATAGAAGATGATCCCCCAAACAGACAAAAAAAAAGAAAAAAGTGACTAATTCAGGAGAAAAAGCTGCTGGCTTTGGCTGCAAGGGCTCCCACCCTGGCTGCGGTGCTACCTCCTCAAAGTCAAGCTTCCCACATCACCCGCCTTTGCTGCACTGGCTTCGAAGCCTCTGGGYCTCCCATCCTCTTCTCTCACTCCGTACTCATGAAGCAGGACCCAGACTCGGTGTCCCCACCACCCTCCTTGTCCTTTCCTATTCCTGACAGCCATTCTGTCCCTCCCAGCCTTGGCTGCTTTTGGTTCCCCTCCCTGCCACCTGGGAACTGGTGCTTCCTGCAGGTGCTCTGTGCTGGTCATGSGGCTGGGACCTTTTGGCTTGTGTTGGTGCAAACTTCTCTCATCTTCAAATCCGTACTCGCCATCTGTGTCAAAGTTTTCACCTGCACCCCATTTATGCACTCACTCATTTTACTTCCACACATATTCCCAACTTGTTCAGTTCCAAAAGTTCCAAACTTCCAAGAAGTTCAGACCCTGGAGCAGAAATCACTGTCTTGTTCCTCTAAAGCAAGACAGGATTCTTTCTTCATTGTAATATGTCAGATATTTTAAAAATAGTTTTACCAGAAATACCTTAAATTGTCTTAAATTTGCATTAAGTGAGGAGTTTTTAGCAGGGAGTCATCACCAGGTGGAAGTGGCTCTCATGGGAGTCTTTAAACCTCTGCAGGAAATTCAGTATTACTCAACTATTTCAGCACTGAACTGGGAGTGGGAACAAACCTCACAAACCCCACGCAGTCTGGCAGAGTGGCTTGCGGGATAGCRGGACAGTCCTGCAGAGCAGCCTATGGTGCTCGATATGGAGGCTGCACAAACTGCGTTTAAGTGTAACCAAATAGACAATACACATCAGGTTAACAGAGATATTAACAAAGGTTTAAGAACTACAATGTGTGAGTGGCTGAATATGAATTCCCAGTTTGGTGCTATTACAGAAAATGTCTCTRAGATGTATAAATAGAGCTGAGTAGAAAGGGAATTTGGCTCTGTACTTAGCATGAGCAAGGTTGTTACTGTAACACTGCACTCAGTTTATGCATTCATGTTAAAAAAGGAAATCAGAGAGTGCAAAAAAGAACCACATAGTGAAAAACAGGAACGGGTTCCTTAATTAATCCTGAATAACGACCTGCTATTGATCTGTATTACTTTGCCTGTATAAGTTCATTCTGTGCTTTATCCAGGAGATCCATGCGGTACAAGTTGCAGGAGACTGGGAGCCTGATCAGGGTGTGTTTGTGCTGGCTGATATCTGCCCCTTCTCACACTCCTGCAGGATCTGCTGYGCACTCTTCATGCAGACAAGATGCTGGGCTAGATGGAGCATCGGGGTGAGCACGTGTGGCTGCTCTCATCTCCATGACAGTTTGCCCTGGTCCTAATATTTCCTCTAGACAAGCACAAAGTCTTGGGCTGACTACATAGGCAACTGTGAAAAAAAATGTGTGCTTTTGATAGACCAGAGAATTAATTCTGGGGTGCCTAATGCTTCCTTCTGCTCTAATATCTGTTTCTGCTTACAGTGATAAAATTTTGAGGTTACAGAAAGTATTAGATTATGAAATTAATAGCAAGCGCCTGTATAAAATCCTGAGTTTAGCTGCATCRTAAAGAGAGAATGTTTTGGCTCCCTGGAGGACTCCCTTTCTCCTAAGATATCAAGTGACAATGTCACCAAGCAAATGACACCCAGATTACATGATTACAGCACCTCCTGCTACGCAACCAGGTCAGTGGACCTATCAGGGCACTTCTCTCTATGGTTCCCTGAAGAAGACTGTTCTTCTACCCACCTCTTCACTTCTGAGACCTCGGTACCTCTTTTTTGTGTATTCATCAGGAAGGCCTGGGGATGCCTCTCTGCAGCCCTAAAAGAGCCACATTTGAAAGAGGTTGGTCTTGACTAACTCACAGAATCACAGAATGGTTGAGGTTGGAAGGGGCCTTTAGAGATYATCCAGTGCAACCCCCTGCTCGAGCAGGGACACCCAGAGCACGGGACACAGGGGCCCGGCTCCAGCCATCTCAAAGCCTGCTGTATCTCAGTACAAGGTGCCCAAGCAGCCAGAACCACAGAGCTCTGGATGCTGCTCTGTGGTGACACTTGCGGTTTGGCCACAACCCCAAAGTGAGATACTCTGTGGCACCTAATAGCAAGCTATTGTTGGTGCCCCCTTTTAGATCTGGGCTTTAACCTCTTTGTGCCTTAATTCCTTCTCTGTGTAATGCGGATGCTTTCTTCCCCATAAGGGTAACAAGAAGATCAAATAGATTAAAATTGTTAAATTATGCTAATATGTGARCCATTTGGGTAACACAGTGATGGGGACCTTGCCAAGGCCTTGGGACCTGCACGTCTGTGTAGCGTATACAGCTGTGAGTCAGTCTGCAGAGAACAAGCAAGAGAAGAATCACAACCAGGGAGCCAAATGGAGATGGAAAAATAACTCTTTTGATCACGTTGGAATTTTCCTTGGAAAACTTTCCTGCTGTTTTCCAGAATCCAAGAGAATCTCAAAGATGAAAGGATTCACAGAGCAGCTGGATAATGACAGAGCGTAATATAATGACTAGTACCTTAATCACTGTCACCRAAGATTCATGGTCAGACAGACACTGGGGAAATCGTGTGTGTCAATCCTATTTCCTTTAATTGTATCAGATGCACATTAACTGGCACTGTCTAGACACTTGTGTCTTACAAGACAGCATTTAAATCAGAACCTGAGAGAAGGAGCATAGCTGCTAAAGCACAACCCTTTCTCTCCTGATCCATTTTTTCATTAGTTTCCTGCATTTCAGAGTACATGGAGTTTTCTAATTTTATTTTATTTTACCTGATTTTTCTTCAGTGCATGATGCTTTATGGTAGTACCTTATGAATTAGTTATCATTGACTGAAGAGCTGTTCATCAGATGCTGTTGCTACCATTAGTTTTGACCGTACTGTAATAATTCAACAAAAGGCAATCACGTATTGCATTATGCASTCAATTTTTATGGTTCAGATCATATTTTTACTAGTTTATTTACTCCATAGCATTACTACGCATCTTTTATAGTTGAGTCTGTGTGATTTACCACCAATTATGCTCTTGGATGCAATAAGTTTTAATATCTTTGAGCTGATGGAGAGGCAAAATGATAGGTATATGATAGAACCTGTGATGGATATGTCAGCTTCTCTGTTTCTCCCCAGTATCCACTAATTTCACAAGCCATTGTACCACACAGTAACTTGTGATACATCTGAGAAATATCTTGGATTTACTAAGTGGTGTTTTTCAAAAGAGTGGMTCAGAAGGTTTTTTCTCCTAGGTTTTCAAAGCTGAATTAGACAAAAGCATGACATAAATCTGTATCATTTTCCAAATGGCTGTAGGTGGAAAATAGTAACTAAGACATCAGAAAGTTTTTTGAAGCCCATTGGCACCTTGCCCCGGGTTTGTCTGGGAAGCATAAGAGAGCAGGCTGACATGTCTGGAAGCTGCTGGTTCTTCAAAGCGAMTTCTGCACTCAGTATAACTTGTAGCTTTTAAACATCCCATTGAAATTCAGAAATCACCAGGAAAGCTCTTTTCATATTTTGTATCTCTGTCATGTTTCTTGTCTCTCGGAGATGTTAGGATGTGATTGCCCCAGAGAGAATGGTTTCCTTTTGTTGATTATGTAGGAGGTGCAGAGCAATCAAAGGTGTACTGAACCCCTCGACACAGCAGAGCTAAGTACAGGACATAAATATTCACAGCTCCCTCAGTGTTTCTGTTTGATCCTTATGTTGCATGCACATTAGCAGGAGAGGAAGTTTGTATTTTGCAGTATTTCATATTGRGCTGGAATAACAACCTTAGAGTTTTGTGCTTAGCTTGCAGGCGCAGAAAGCCTTGGTGTGTGCACAGCAGTCTCATTTCCATGGATGCTGTCATTCACCGGAGTCAAATTAGGCACTTGGCATTTATTTCAAAAGAAAAAAGCTGGAGTCTCTTTGGTAAATACATAGGCACCAAACTTGGGCTTGATTAATAGACATAAATCAAAAAACATATCGGGCACATCAAGTTAYATGCCTGTTTATAGGTAAAGCAGGCTGATAACTCATCTGTTATCTCTAAGGGGTATGTTTTCTATGCATTTAGCATAATTCAAACAGATGAGGAGAGATCTGGAGAGAGAAGTTTCTTACTAGAAGTTTCTAGTAAGGTTTCTGCTTTACTTTCTATGAAGTTTGGATTTATGGGAAAAAGAATGAGTTCAATAAGCATAAAACAGGGCTTTTGTTGGTAATAACTACAYTCAGAATATGCTCAAGCCTTTCAGTGTTCCTATTGTGACTTATTTACATGAAGCATTGAAAGTTAGGTGGGAAAGCAGGAACTCCATCTCATGAAGAATTTTTGCAGCACCAAAATCTGATTTCCTTCTGAAATGAAAATGAAAACTTCACAGAATACACCCAGCAAGACCAGATGTGTATGGCAAGAGTGCTCCCYTGAGATACAGCACCTTTAGGTGTCACTGATTTGGGCACAAACCGGGTTGGAACTTGGTCTTCAGGTGGCAGCCAGATGGTTATTCTGGGCTGTGGACCGAGTCTACGGCCCATTCCAGCTTTGACACTTGCAGTGAAAAAACAGCACTAGGATTCTGGAGGTCAAATGAGGTCTTTCTCTCTGTCTTTTATTACAGTATCCCCCTTTGCTTGGGCCTCTTGCARGATTCCTAGAAATAAATACATTTCTGCAAAGGCCCTTGGTCTTGCCAAACTGGAGTTTTCTCCATCACCTTTTGATTCTGTTCCACAAACAGCTTGGATAACCCCCTTGTAAAATCTTCCAGCATGTAACTTCATATATTCTCCCCTGGCTTAAAAGAAGGGGTAAGAGAAGTTGTGGAGTTAGCTTTGGAGGATTACGTGTTGGATGTCTTCCTTCACGTATGGAGGAGCTCCAGATGCRTAGTGGCAAAGTTATCTCACTGCTTGAATTCGGAGCCCTCTCTGAAATCCTCCTTGACGTCTGCAAATATTTCAGTGATGGTCGTACGGCGGGTGGGCTCTGCCTGTTCCCGGGGCTGGCTCGTGTCTCTGTGCTCTTTCCTTGGCTTCTTTGCCAGCCAAACCCACCTCTCGTGCCTCGTATGCACATCGTGGGGCTGGGACTGTCTGTCTGTGATAGAGTTGTACTGATTTTTAACAGACTAACCCTAGGGTGTCGGTTCATGCTAATACTGAGTTCCACACACATAATTGAATGCATTCAGGAGGCTCAGCCTGGTCACACTGCTAAGTSCACTTGGTTGAAATGAAGGGAGGAAAGCTTTACATGGGTAAGGTAGAGCWCCATACCCGATTTACACTATTAAAAAATTAATCTGGAAGCATCATTTTCTATGATAGGACTGAAATGTGGACAATGCAGCCTCAAATATTTCAYGTAATTCCCATCATTATCAATTGCAGCCCTCGACAGAGTCAGCACATTTAGGATGAAAAGGAGTTTTTCTCCTGGACAGACTAGCAAGGAACATGAAGGTAATTTGTGGGTTAGGGTCTTTCAAAGAGTCACCTATGCTCTTTTGTTTAACCTATATTTTGTTCAAAAGATTCCCTGGTCCTGAAGAAATCTAACAACAATGCTGTCTAATAATAATAATAATAATAATAATAATAATAATAATAATAATAATAATAATAATAATAATAATAATAGTTTCTTCTTTGTCTTCTTCCTCTCCTTCCTCTTCTGTATATGTGTATGCAATTTCATTCTTGAGGCTTTTACTCTGTTATGTGAAGTTCTTAGGACCATGTCACATATTTTCTTTCTTTGGTTTAATGTTTATTAGGCTCACCACAGTAGGTGCTACTTATTCTTTACTCTTAGGATCCTACAAGTCTCCTCCAGATATGCAAGAAAAAAAAAACTTCACCCGATGTCTTGCACCTTGCAAAGTGACAGATAAATAGATAAAYTATATATTAGCACACTGGGAAATGATATTGTGACTGCACTAAGTACTTTGGGATGAGAGCAAGGACWAATGAGGGAGACTGAAGAAAAAGGAATAAATAGGGAATAAGAAAGAATAAAYGAGTCATTCTGGAAAGGCATTTCTGTGATTTGTATAATACTTTGAAAAAAAAATATCATTATCTTCTTTTCTATTTCAGATTTTTCCAGTGAAAATGTAGCCACAACGCACAGTTTTGAAAAATGCCTTACTGCCTCCATGGCTCTATKGCTGAGAGCCTGTGAGAAAGGATGATGGGCTTGGAGGACTTCTGCCCTCCCACTGTCCACAGGAGATATGGGAAAAGCCCCATGAGTAGCATCAGCTGGATAACAAACCTCACAACACTGACTATGGTGATATTCATAACCAGCTATATATAAATGCAGCAGAGAGATGGATATGAATCGGAGGTGACTGAATAAGACAGGGGAAAGATGAGACCAGAGCTTTTGCTCCTGCCCTCCGCGTGTTGCACGGACAAGCATCAGCAGCCTGCGGAGCAGGAGGGGACCTCGAGCTCCTTGTTTGAGTGCCCTGCTTTCAGGGTTGGGGTGTGGGCTGATTTCAGACCTGCTCACTGCAGCACTCTGAGCCAGAGATAAAAGCGCTGCTGTGTGCGGCTTGTAAATAAGAACTCACACATATTGCTAAGCCAATTTATTGGTGCTGTTTCCTTTTTCCTGATGTTGTTAAAGCAGCAGATATAGCARTGGCTAAAGGGACTCAGAGAGAAGCATAGGAAAGAACTGCAGACATTAAAGGAGACTTTTGAAGGGCTTTCTTTTTCTGCATCTGCCATAAAATGCCTTCCGTTTCCATACAAGCACTGATGAACTCAGGATTTATTTTGTGAAGAAATGACCTGTAATTTTCCTGGCCAGTGGCTGATTCTGCATCCCACAGGAACAAAGAAGTTTTGACAAAAAATATTACCTGAAAAAGCTAATGGTTATGGCCATAATGTCTTCCATCTGCCCAGCTACTTGCAATATCTTTTTCTTGACAGATTCTTGCATGCTTGAGACGTAGCTTCATGCCATTCATCGTGACAAGAAACTAAACATCAGCATTCAACCTTTGCAAGGCATTTTCATGCCTCTACCTCTTTTTGTTTGTTTGTTTGTYTCTGCTTAAAAGAACCAGCTGGAATTGGAAATGCTGTGGTTTGGTAAGACTGCACAAACTTTGCTGGCCTTCTGTTGCATTTGCTCAGGTGGTTGARGAGGTAAGTGGGGGAATGGAGAGAAGGAAATGCTGGTGTGGAGGGCTGAGGGGGTGGTGCAGGGAAAAGGCTGGGAAACAAATAGTCTATATGGAAATTACATGCAAAATGGTAGCAAAGAGGGCAATGTTAGCAAATATCAGCAAAGAGGCAAAGGGCTTTCTCAAGGCAGGGATTTGAGAGATGCAGAGGGGGTGAGGAAGAAGGGGCAGTTTTCTGGGCTGGTGCTATTGGTGACCACAGCCCAGGGAGTCCCTAATGACAGAAAAGCAGGAATGGGATGATTTGAGAAGCGTGAAGAGACCTACGTGAGTCTGTGTGCCTGATAACCAGGGCTTGGCAAAGATCAGTGCCTGTCACAGTCCTCTCTGCTGGCCTTGCTCCTGCCTGCTGTGTATTCTTTCCATAGCTCTGCTTGAGGCGCTTAAAAAATGCCATGATTTCTGTCTCTTACATCAGCACCAGTTGAGATTCCCGGTTTCATATTCRGTAAGTATGCAAAAATGTAAGTTTAGAAAGTAATAAAAAGGTTTTATGTCTGTTCCTATATAAYTAAATCACTTGTAGATCGAGGGATAGACTGGCAAGATTACCTGACTGCTCCGAGTTCCTCTGATAATGTAAAATAGGTTTTAATTCACCTTGGCCAGTCAGGATCCCCTGGCTGCTTTACACTGATTCAGTCAGTGGTAAATGAGCTGAGACTTTCCAAGCAGGCTGGTACTGACAGTGAAAATAGTGCCTGAGCAACTCTGACCCCCTCAGTGTCTCCACAGATCCCCCTGTTTGCTGCAAGACCTGCTGAAATCGTGCTCCCCKTCCTCATTTGGCCGCAGCTGCTTCACCTAAACTCGTGTTGATGCTGTGGTAATTGGCGAAATGAAATCATTTACAAACTGTCAAGAATGCTTTAACCTTAAAATATGGGTGCAATTTCAAGGCACGCAAGGTTAGCATGCCACAGAAAGTGTGTTCCTGCAAGCTTTGGGTATACAGCCAGGCTATTTTTGTGCCAAGATCTGTGCTCTGAATTGCTGCCAGCGTTGAGTTATTCAGGTGGATAAAGGGCATTCTGATGATATAACATCTTATCCACAAGCCTGTGTTTCTAAAAAGACRAAAAAAGTATCCTCATAAAACTTTCCAAAGCAGAARTAAGTTTAAAAACATCATGTTTTGATGTTTTCATGAACTGTGAGTGAAAGTAAGCCATTAAAATAGAAAACATGTCAAAAGCCATAAAAAGGATAGATTTTATACAGTGGTGGAATTGGGCRAACAATATGTCATTTTCTCTTTCCAAATCATCCATGAAAAAGAAATGGTGAAAAGCAAGTCCCATAAAACTATGTGCTTCACTTTAATATATTGCTTGATCTGAAAAATTAAATAAAATCATGTATTTTTTTCTGCAAGSTTTTTGGTTTTACTATGGCTCTTTGTGTGGGCAGCCATAACATGTTTATTGCTTGGGGAAGGATTCACCTTTCCAAACATACCCATGTAGCTGTTCCCCCCGAGCTGGTCCTCCGGGCTCCCCTGACAGCCAGAGCAGAGAGGGCAGCACCTTGAAGGTGCAGTTTGCCTTAGCTCGAGGTAGGTGGAATGTACCTGGAAAAGCACTCCCTGCTTGTTTGGAGGTCCTGGAAGAGGATGTTCCCAACCAGCCCTGAGGAGTCACCCGTGGAGGGTCTCAGCTGTCAGTTCTGTCATGCTTGAGCCTCACGTGGCTTCAGATACCCTTGCACCAAGTCACAAAGTGCTTTGATTGTAAAAGCCTGCTCTGTATGGAAAGCCACCACAGAGGCTGGAAGCTCACATGGTCCCATTCTGCCCCAGGTGGAGCTTCCCAGAGCTCAGACATAGTATGATGCTGGGGCCCAAGCAGGAGGTGGAGAAGTGTCTTACAACTCAGTCCACATTGCTGTCTGCTGGTGGGACACAGTTTCTTAACTAATCAGCCAGGGAAGCAGAGCAGTCTGGCCAGCCTTTGCCAAGCACTGAAAAAGCTGCTCGGGACACCAGTGCTCTTCATGCTCTGCTCTGTCCTTCGAATGGTATCATTTACTCAGAACACATCTTTCCACCTAGTGCTGCACCTTGCTGTCATTGACGAATTCCTCATCGTATTTCTCAGTGCAGGGCTAATGACATCTATAGAGAAGGAATCTGAGACCTAAAAGTTAAAAAAGGAGAAATAGAAAAAGATGACCATCTCAGTGAAGCTGCCAGCTCAAAGATATATTTAGAAAACATAATAATAAAAGAACTGTCAGAAGGAAAGCAAGAGATTTCTCAAGATTTTATTTGGCCATGATTCAGGGAAGTAAGAATCTAGCAGAGCTTTAAAGTTTCACTTACACTGAACGTTTTGGAAACTTGGGTCAACCCAGAAATCATCCTGGTAGATCTTTTCAGTCTCCAGAACAGGATGGCCACASGAAAAATACCTAAATGGGGGCTGTTCTTGGTAGGGACAAAGGCAGTCCTCTAAAATACACCCTTCTCTTGTCCCTCTAGGTGAAGCGCCTGGGTTTAGTGCCCAGCGCTGGGGAGCTCAAGCCCCTTCTGTGCCTGGATTCCCATCCCAGGCCGGTCGTGGCAGAGTTTTGCCTCCTGTGCACACATCCCTGTGCTGTGACTGAGCTCGAGTGATGTTTGTCTGTAAGGGGTACGTGGCTCCATCAGGGCAAAGCTGGGGTGGGGAAGTGGGGTGGACTGGGCTTCGCTCAGTCACAGCCAGACCACATCCTGATGCAGGGAGTGAAACAACGTCCTCAGCAGCCAGCCCTGCTCGGGTCCCTTTCCCATCGTCTCCAGACTGTTAGGCAGGTGATAAGCACTCCCTGCTTATCAGGTGGTGATGCTTCCCATGCGTTTAGCAACTGCAAGAGTGACATCTGAGAGCCTTGAGAAACTGCTGAAAATCTGGAAGAAAAAAAAAAAAAAGCTTCCAAAAAGGTTCTTGCAGGGAACTAGCACAAATGGGAGATAATATTTTAATCCTGATGATCAAATCAGTTCCACTGMCATTCTAACAAGTGAAAAACCCTTGGGCGTTACAGGAGAGGTTCGTGTTAGCCAATGCTGCTGCTAGTTTTGCAGCAGCGWACCTTTTGATACCTCATAATTAGGTGGTGTACTACATACTGAGGAGCTGCCGAGGAAGCTACAGTTTTAGCATAATCTCACATGTTTCARTAGCAACTGCTGGCACAGGGACAGGGACAGATAGAGGAAGTGCAAGGTCTGAGATCGGATGTGACAAGTTCAGGGCATCCCAGTTGTCCTCGAAAGCTCCCCTAAGTCCTGCTGCCACTGCTGCGGCTCGATGAAACGTGGAAGAGGTGTTGTCAAGAGTGTCATCAAGAGCACATCAGAGCTCACTGGGAAACGATGCCGAGTGAGTCAAAGCCATCGAGAGCCCTGTCACTCACACGGGGGCGGGCACGCATCTCCCCACCCGAAACCTGTTCAGATGAGATCCCGAAGAAGTCTGTGCAGAATGAGGAATCAGGCTGACCCCAAGGGAGTCGGGGCAGTGCCAAATAAGGTGAATCGACTTAGACTCATTTTTTCTGCAGAGAGGTTGCAAGAACTTGGTGGGGACACAACTGCGAGTCTGGCTGTGCTTGATGGCAGCTGAATCCCTATTGGTAACGCTACTTTTCATGCTTTGACTATCAACCCCTTATGCTTGGAATAATAATAATTGCTATTTTTGCTTCYGCTTTGTAACCTTTCTACTTCAGAAATCAGAAATGAACTTAAGTCCCCGTGTTATGYAATGTGCAACACAGAATTGAGTAACAGTTCATGATACGCAAAAAAATCCCATGTCCCTTGTTCACTGACATAGTCAAATAAATGAATATAAAAMCAAATGATTATAAAAACAAGAATTTCAGGTGACTGGGAGCATTCATCTGTGTTGCAGCCCTGCTTTTCCTTTTAGTCTTCTCAAATACTAAAACATAAATGCCCACSACCTCTTCTCATCTAGCTTTCCAGGTCTGAGCAGGATTGTGAACGGCCAGAGGAAAGGTTTCTGTTTACATTAAGCACTGTATCACCAAAAGCAGATTAATTACTGAATGATAAAATTAGAAATATCAAAATGGRCTAGTCAGATGGATTCCAATTAATTATGGACACCAATGCTATAATCAGAGCTTGTTCCTTGGGTAATGGAGGTATTTGGTTTCAACYGGATAGTCTTTCCCCTTCTGGTTTTATCCATGCAGCTTAATTAAACTTCAAAAAGCTGAACCGGGGAAACATAATTCAGAATTAGGAACAATTTYTTCCATCTTTAATGTTCAAATTCACCTTTCAGAAACAGGGAGGGAAAATCTCCTACMTTTAGGAGAAACTGACCGTTTCATGCAAGCAGCTCGACTGATGTTTAATGGGTTTGCCATATTCAGRCCTTCAGTTAGATGTTTTCATGGTCTTCAGTGGACTTAATTCTTACACGAGCCATGTCAGGCTACGGACAAGGCTCATCCCAGGTTGAGAGGAGGCTGAACAACTGCATGGATAGGCCATGTCGCTTATGATGGGATATGAACATCTGGATCCAGCTCGCAAGACAGTTAAAGACCCAGCGTTCCTGCTTTTCAAACGAGGCACCGAGTGCAGGCAAAACACTTTCCCAGGAACGGAAAGTAGGTTTAAAGTCACTGAATATTTCCTGGCCTTTGGCTCACCCTTCCTGCTCCATCTTGTGTGCATTCATTTAAGGGCAGAATTTTGATGAGTAGGGCCAAGAAATCCTTCACAGCCTGAGTGAGCATCTGCATGGAGCAGAAGTCAAGCTCCACCCTGCATGCTGGGACATACTCCGTTCATTTCCCCYCTTTGCTGATGTATATCCTATGCAAATGTCACCACAGGTTTTATGATGCAGCCTTATCCTGCCTAAGCAAACGAKAGGACTCCCTAACACAGTCATATCACAGTGCAATTGCCTTTTTTGTTTCTCTCAGACATGACAAATATTTGAATTAAATACATTTTGAACATTTTGAGCCAAGSCAAAAAGCCTCTGCTCTTTTAATACCTTTCAGATTCCCTCTGAATATCCTGGCTTCAACTGAGACCACGAACACAGAGAATCAGAAGCTCCTCTTTTCTAAGGCTATTTTCAGTGCAGCTAAACCCAGGGAGCAATAAAAAGTCTTTTCAGAAGCCAAAATGCATGAGACTTCCACGTTAAAAAGGCTTTGACAAGTTCAGCTCAGAGCATTTGGCCTTTCTCCGGTAACCACCCAAAATCAGAGTTATCGGTTTTCTGCAACTGAGACTGAAACCGACAGGAGATTAGCTACCACTTCCTCCCCTCTCCCTGCAAAAGGCTTTTAAAACACATAAATTGAACCCGATCTTCCAGTTCAAACCCCAGTGAGTGTTTTTTCCTTATTCCTGAAAAMGAATCTCAGTGCCATAAGGGAAGGTTGAGAATTAAAGAATTGCAAGCATGGGTTTATGTGCATATGCAATTTTTTGTGCATATCCACAGAAATGTATATGCAGAGAACACACAGAATATTATAACGGTTATAATATTAATTATGTCTTAAGAAAATATATGCAACATTTATGATGTTTATTTTCTCCTGCTCTAATATAGGGATCTGAATCCTTCTGCTAGCACTGAGCTTCACCTTTCCACACCTTTACTGGGCACTCGTAAATGACCTTATTTCCTCACAATGTGCTGTCAAGGAATACCTAGAATACTGAATATAGCCTTAAAACACAATTTTATGGTGAGATACACAGAAGCACATTAAATTTATATTGATTGGACACCTATGGCAGTCTTCCAACGAACATATTTCTTTTCCATTTGTCATGGGCAGGCAATTAACTCTATTTGCTTTAAAATAAATTAGAATTTGAAGTAGCTGCTTAGGTTCCCTTCCCCAGAAGGTGCAATTAATGACACCTCTGCAAAATATATTACCTACCCAGATATGTGAGCTGTGYCAGCTCTAAGACAGGGCTTCATGGCCAGTCATTTCAAACACAGCAGAGGCAGTAAAGCAGAGCCTTTCAGAGAAATCCCAAACCCCTCAGATTTTGGGGGAACTGGGGTGAAATCCAGCCTTCCCAGTTAGTGCGTGTGCCCTGCAGGGCTGGAGAAGACTTCTACAGAGGGTGCTGAAGAGAGGAGGGACAGAGCCAAGGAGGCCAGTGCTCTGTGTGCCAGACCTCGCTGCTGTCCCTATGGTGGGGCAGGAGAAGGATTTTAGCTGCAGAATGGGTCCAATTTAGAGGTATTTTCCTTCTCATGGCTGGGTTGGGAGCTACAGTCTCATTTCTGTGGACAAAGTGGAAGAAGACAGGAGCAGAGAGCATCGATAGGACTCAGATTCAGCAGGAGTCAGGAGCTGTTCAGCAGGGGTGTTCCTCTCTRCTCTAACTATGGGTAATGGTGTGTACAATCTCTGATTTTTAAGCACAGAAGCAATCAGGAGAGACCCAGGCTGGAGGCGAGAGGCCCCTGCTTGATGTAGGCTGAGAAAGAGGGGAGCAGTGAGAAACAGGAGCAGGCTGGAAAACCTTCATTTTGAAGAGATGCCGACAAGGCCAAACCGTGACACTGGGTGACAGGATGACACTTTGGGGCACCCTGGTGTGTCTCTTGGCATGGAATTGACTAGGTGAATGTCCACGGAGCAAAAGCTGACAGGTAAACTCAGGGTCCCCAGGGGGAGCAGCTCGGCCTCCGAGGGCAGCCCAGCGGCTCCTGCAGCCGCTCGCAGGTCCTGCAYGTGGGATGGGGGGTTTGTGCTTTAGGCTTGACTGAAGGAAGCTCTGCATAACAGAGCCGATTATGGGGGTCGTAAGGACTGCAATTCCCCTTGCTCTGCTTGCTGGGTCCTCCCAAGAGCTCTGATGGGCGTTTGTGGTTCTGTAAGACTCTCCCTGACTCCTGTGTGCACTTGGCTCTCAGGCATCCTCAGCACCTATTTGTCACTGTGAGATTCAAAGGCTGATCACAGCTCCTTGCTGGCCACCCTCTCCGTGTCTGACTGCTGGGGATCGTGGCTCGTCCTGATGCAATGCTGGAGATGATGTGAAACAGCTGGAGTGAGGAAAGCGCGTCTGGGATTTTTCCGACCTTGCTTTACAAAGGGATGTCAACACAAGGCTCCTTTTCCTGGAGCCTTTTTCCACACAGAGAGCAGTGGCCTGTGGGCATGATCCAGAGACACCCGAGTCGGACCACGTGGGTGGTGTTTCCACAGGCACATCCTTGTGGCGTGCAAAACCACAGCCAGTGTCGGCACGTGGGTGGCTGATGGTGTTTTGAGCAGAGGTGGAGGCAGCCCGGGGAAGCTGGACTGTTCCCAGTGGTGTCATTAGCGTGCACACCCTCATACTGCCATTGCAGAGGGCGACGGGTGGGCCTTGGCAGCCCTGGACTGTTGGTCAGTGGCCTACTAATAAAAAGGCAACATGCCAAATACAGAGGCATATTCCGACTTCTTGCCTGCTTTGCAATACAGCAGTGATGAAGCTGTAATTCAGAGCTGCTAAATGCCAGGGGATTAGAATATTAAACCATAGCTCATAGTGCTCTACATGGTGCTTTTAAAAACCCTGGCGCTCACTAGTCTCTCTGATGGCGTTCTACCCAGAGGGGCGTGCAAGAAAAGCGAAGGTGAACCCTGCTCTCAGCGCACAGCCTTTCTTTGGCTTTGCAGCAAACGAGGGAAAATACTCCCGATAGCTGCGATACGCAGCCTGGCACAGGGACCTGCCTTCACACGGAGGCGTTTCCAGCTGCATTTCATCCTATGGAAATGCAGTGGAAAGCGAGGGCCAGAGGGCAAGCGGCACAGCCTGCCCTCGCTGCCTCGGGCGGCTGAAACGCGGCGCTGCGGAGGGGGAGAGCTTCAAACCACAGCCCATTTCAAACCTAATTCCTTCTCTTACAAATCAGCTGAGTTAGACGTAACRAAGGACACGCAATCCCATTTTCTCTTCCAGGTGTCCAAGGTGCACAGCTCCACGCAGGGAAATTGCCAGGTTCCGCCATGAGGGGTCTTTATCCGACCTGGACTAGGTCGCTGCCGGCTCCCGCGCTGGGCGCCGACACGGTGCTGCTCCAGGTGCTCGGGAAYGGTGCCGACGCCGAGGCTGCCTCATGTGCCCCCCACTCAGACCAACAGATCGCAGCACTAAACAAGCCCAACTGTGGAGATGCGAACGGCGAGAGGACGCACAGGGTGTCCCCGGGCSGGCGGCGGGCTGGCAGCCGGGAGCAGCGGCAGCACGAGCAGGGAGACGTGCAGGCCCGACAAACATAATCACGTGCAAAACCTATGCAAAGGCATGCTCCAGTACACAAGACTATCACCAGTACCACACATTTCACGGGTGACGACTGAGCAAATAATTCATATGCGAGTGCTCTCTTTTCCAATCAAAGCCATAGCAGGCAGCTCAGTAAATGAGATTTTGCTTTCAGCTGGCTTGTTCTGCAGACTTGGAGCAGCAGAACATCCAGATGTGTTCCTGGGCCTTGAGGATCTAGCAAACAGTGTGGAAAACACATCGGGGCAGACCAGAAAAGAGAGAGGGGTTGTAATATCAGTGACCATTCCCCAGGGCACATCCTTCAGCAGCAAGGCAGTCTAAGGGATTTCTCCATCTGTAGGAATTTCATCCTTCCCCAGAGTCTCCCTTCCTCTGACTGGGCTGGTTTGCTGCTTCTGCGATTCTGTGTCTTGGAAGGACCTGGGAGATGATCCAGTTTTAGAAAATAGATTCTGCTTTTTGCCCAAATGTTTTTGCCTGTAAATATTTCGCAAAATATTAAAAAATATTGTGTTCGGGCAGCTCGTTTCACAGACCCGGTTTACCCAGCACCACTGAGGCTGCAGCTCAAGGACAGGGTAAATCTTGTCAGAGTGCCCTTAATACCAATGAGAAAGGCCAGAGCAAYGTGGCCAGGTGCCCTTCCGGGCCCTTGGGCTTCCAGGGGTCTTCAGAGAAACCTGAACGGGTCAATTCACCCTCACCAGCTCTGAACAACCCAGCACGTGCTGCTAACTCSACAGGCCCGTGGGGCCGCTCCGGTGCCTCACCCAGYGCAGGTTCGTCCTCGTGGGTGATGTGGGAGGGTGCAGAGGGTYGGGATTAGYGACCGCTGAGCACGGTCTGAAKCCTCGGCTTGTCTGTGCAGCCCGAGCCCCGCTACGCCCCCTTTCTGGGTATCTCTCCTCTCCTTGAGAGTCTGCAGCTTGGRGACAAGGCTGTAAACACAGAAATACGGCACAGGGGGGTAAGCCAAAGGCCTTTGGGTCTGGAAGCAGCTAGAAGAAACACGACCAACCTGCACTGATCCTGCCCTCCCAGGCTCTGGTGGGCTGTGGCTGGGGGCTCTGGGAGCTGGAGGCGAAGCCTTTGTATTTGCTGCTCCTCCAATTCTCCAGACTTTTATGAAATTTCCCAAAATTCTCTATTAACCCCTTAAAATCTCTTTCAGGAAGAGCTGGGTCAGAGTCAATGACTGTGTCTGCAAAGGAGAGGGCTACCATTTCCCATGTGTGACGCTTCCTGCTTATCTACGTGAATTTTCGCCTTCCGAATGATTTCTCTTCACCACCTGCTTTTGTATTTACTACTCTGAAGATTGTCAAGGAATTTCTCCCCCTCTTCTGGATGGTTTAGGAGTTAATCCCTGTGATGACGATCCCCTAGCCTGAAGTAAGGGAAAATCAGGCTGATTTTTGCACCTTAGGTCTTGGCGAGGCTTTGCCTGACCTGAAGTGAATTGTTTTCGCAGGTGATTTTCAGCGTGGCAAGCAGCTGTGGTGGGTGGGAAGAGCATTTGAGCGTTCCTGGCTGGGAAAYTTGCAGCCCGAGTTGTGTGTGAGTGGCAGGTCCTGCGCAAGGGAGCCCGGGTCTCTCATCGCTCTCATGGGGTGGTCGGTGTTTTCTAGCTTCCAGTTACTGGAGACAAGAAGGAAAAAAGAAATCATGGAAATCCTAGGATTTGAGAACACTTTATTTTCTTGTCACAAAAACTATCTWTKTGTGTATGTATATATATACACACACGCTACGGACCCACATATAATTAGAAGGCCTTTATGGGGGGCAGCTGTTGACGTGTGTGCTTTCCAGGGCTGCCAGTTTTCCCATGCGATGTGAGGCTTCTCCGTTCTGCAAAGGGAGAACGGGCTTGTTTACCCAGGAATTCCAGACAAACCAAAGCTGATTTGAATAAAGATRTTATTGACAAACCAAGTTAAAAAGGAGACCACAGTTAGATGCAAGATTCGCTGTTCGGCTGCTGTCCAATTTTGTTTATTTATTTAATTAATTGCCCCCGGTTCTGCCTTCCCCCTCGCTGACTCCACTGTGCTGCTGGGTGATGCATGGCAGCAATAGGGACTGTGTGTGTGCAGGGGATGAGTCCAGGCACCAGCAGAGCYGCTGCCAATTGCTGTTGGCAGATGCTTCTCACAGGCTTAAAAACCAGAGTGTTTTGCAGAGCTTTTCAGAACCAAACCCAGCAGGACCCGGCTCAGACCGTGGGCTGAGCGAGCGCTGCCATCTGACAGAACTAGAGTATATCCCGTTCCTGTTATCAGCTCATAATGAGCACAGCCGTGTGTAATGGCCTTTCCCTCTGCAATCCCATCGTGACACCATGGAGAGATGGCCCTCCTGCCCCTGGTGAACGTTGGGGCAATGTTAYCTCCTTGTAACACGTCTTTAAAAGTCACTCTGCATCTGAAATATGTAATTTAGCTTCATTTGGATGAGAACTATTGCTGCAGGACAGAGCCACCATGGCACTAGAGCCCTCCTGGTCTCCCATCCTGACTGAGGATCCCCATCCATGCGCTGCCAAGAGGCGGCTTTCCGGGAGACTTTGTCGCTGGAGAGAGGAAGGATCTGCAGAGGCTCCTGGTGCAGGGAAAATGATGTTTTACACAGGTCAGGCTGGGGCTCTGGACAAGGCAGAGCTGGTTTTTATCCTGGCATCTTYAGCAGGCTGGAAAAGAAATTTAAAAGGAGGCTCCTGCCAAGCTGAACAGTCTCAGAAAAGCAGCAAACCATTGGGGGAGGTTTATGTGAGGTTTGCTGCTTCTTAGTTAAAAATAATGGATATAAATTCTAGGAATGGTTTCAGAAAGGCAAAGCTTGGAGCAGGAGGCAATATCTTTTATTAGAGAAACAGATAGAGCTGGAAAAAATTGCCAGGCCCTTCTTGCAGCTACAACATTACTGCTGTACCAGGGGGAATGATTTATTTCTTAATAAATATATTCCTACCATTTGAAAGGGATCTGTCCAAAGCACACTGGAAATTGATTTGAATTATGCTGTGCCTCGTAACGGTGGCTGCTGCCTCGCAAATCGACACGGAGACGGCTCTAACCTTGCTCTTTAATTGGGGACTGACTTGTTCCAGCAGGAAGGTGTTTCATGGCTGATTATATATGTTCCTTCGCACCGTATGACACCTGCTGTCACGATAGCTTCTGTTTCTATTGCAGGATAACACAAATGATCTCAAAATGCTGCATAAATTCTGGAAAGATTTACAGAAGGGATCAAGATATTTCCAAAAACCTTGTGTATGAAGTCTGTTTTTTSATCTTCTTTTAGAAAAGTAATTCTCATTTCACTTGTCTCCTTGAAATTATTGGGAATATCAAACTTTTCCTCCTTGAAGAGACCATCTGGSCAAAGTAATAAGGGATGCTGGGTGGCTGCTTTGCCTCCCTGCTGTGGAAAGGAGGCAATGTGAATATGAGGAAAGAGAGAATGCCCCCCTGCTTCTCTGCAAGTCTACAGATTTACAGGAAGTTAAAAAAGGAAAGAAGGGAGTTCAGTAAAAAATGCTTGTTCACTTAGCCTGACACCCTGTCGCTTCCCGGTCCTTTAGTTTCCCCATTAGTCCATGGGCAGTCCTCACCAGGCAAGGCTTTTCTTCCCCTGATAAAAATGAGCCTTCTCCTTGCCTCCTGTAGRACTTTAATGATAAATCCGTCACACTCGGCCCGATGCATCATAAAGAAATGAAAAAGAAAACAAAGAAACAACCTGTTCAGCAGATATCGGCAGCRCTGGCACGCATTCAATTCGCCCATGGGCAGACAACTGAGGAGCGTAAAAGCAGAGATTATATCTGCTCCTGACAATAGCTGAAGGCTCTCCTGGCACAGTCAGAAGGTTCATGACCCATAAATACTTTTCTCCTGGCAATTGCAATTGCWGCCTCCTGCTACAGCAGGACTTGTAAAAACTGTAGACAGTCTATTGCTCTCGTGGGACTCGCGGGCTCCCCTTGCAGATTTTATGAGTATCCATCACCGGCATTATCTCATAAGACTTACAGGTTACCAGCTGGTCTGGTGTGTAAATGTTCCTCTTGCAGGGCTGCAGGCTGTCAGTGCCATGAATTTTAACTATTTCTGTGGCAGGGTATGCAAGAGAAGTACACGTTGATCTTTCTTTTAGGAATCAAAGCCTGTTAACAACGCAGCAATCTGATATGTGTGTCGCCAGGTACATGCAGAACAGATCTTACCTCCCTAGCAGGTGTTTTTACAGTGCTTTAAACCTCTTAAAGAGGTTTCTGGCAGAGCTGACTGTGTTCCCAGAATCCTGAGTAGAGATCAGATATGTGCATCAAGCAGCATACAGTTCCCCTTAATAATACAGGCACCAATGGGATGATTTAATGGAAAAAGACAATGCAGAGAAAACTTGACTCTCTTTTATAGGTCATTCCATTTATTTCAGATTAGTTAATGGAGTTTTTAAAATTCCCATATGTTGGAAAGGCAACAAATCCTTCAATATAGAGAGTTTACTATTCCACATTTTTCAGTATCATTAATTTTGGGTCTGTTGCTTGCATTTGGTCTTGGCAGATTGAGGTTACAGAGACATCTGTGACTTTAGAGTATTTATGCATAGGAAATAGAAGTCTTTGAGCTCAATTTCTCCATATGCCTCTTTCAGCTTTCTATTATTAGAAAGCAAACATCTTGGACGGATTGCCAGCTAGCTATATTCAGGGCTGCCAATTGTCCCTGTTTCATATTCTAGGTTACAGATATTTTCGGCCTTGTCTTTTGGTATCTTTAGAATCCGTCTGGTGAAAAAATGTCATTATCTCACTGCTGGCTTTATGAATGAATCATTAAACTCCATAAAATGCAGGAAGCCAGTTTCTCATTAGGTCTTTTTGACTCACCCCTCAGCTCATGTCAAGTCTGGGACCTTCATGCTCCCAGCATTGGAAAACGTTGCCCCTTCCCATGTTTACCAGGAAAATGAGTGCCCACACTGTGTATGTCCCCTGGCTTGGACACTCTTTGAAAACGTTCTGCCCTTGGATGTGCAGGGCAGTTCTGGTGCCACAGAGATGTCCACAACTCTTCTGTCTGGCTCATATCCAGACTCAAACTGGTCTTGTTAATCCCTCTCAGAATGGGAAACGGGTAGCTACAAAAACAGAAGCTCCTCAAAAAGAAAAGCAACTCAACAACAATAATTTAAATTATTAAAAAAATAGGTATATAGATAATAATAAGCTTGAGTGTGTCTACTGCCTGCCCATCAATATCACAGGATTTTCCTGTCCCAGCTCTTGCCTTGGTCTTAATAGTCTCCAGAAATTGAGCCCGTGTAGGGCAGCATAGTGAGGAATGTGCTGTATTTTCCTCAAGGTGGATGCCATCAGACCAGTGCATGAACACTGGTGCCTCAGTGGCAGTATTTAGTGAACAAACACGTCATCTGCTGAAGCCATGGCAAGCGTCTCAAGAGCCACGTCAACACCCAGCTCGTGCCACACACACAAATGTGGAGAGACCCTCCTGTTAACACGACCTTGACAAAACCAGACTGCCTTTGCTGCATTTGGCTTCAAGTCAGCTTATTAATGGAAAGGCTGAGACTCGAGATACCTACCTTGCACAGGCTGTCATTATATGGTAAATGGTGCACGTCACTGCTCAGAGCAGGTCTCCAGGTGCCCTTGCTCTTTGGAGAGCGTGTGTGGAGCAGACGTTGGCACCCCAGGGCACAGAAGCAGATCCTTGTGCTCCTGCCCAAAGCCCAACCTGAGGCAAAGCCTGCGTCCCACTGGTCTTCTGCAAGATGTGCCTGGCAGGGCTTGGAAGAAGGTTAAGTGGTATTTGCCTCAAAGGATCTCCTTGTGGAGGCAATAAATCACTGTCTTGTGCTGTCACTAACACTGGCAATTGCAGTACTGGTGGATTTAAACTGTAAGCATCGACTCTGAGACTGTGCTTACAGGGAAGCTTAAAGAACCCATCTGAGCCTGGGATCCTCTCTGTGGCAGGTGCTGTGGTTTGTCATCATCACCCCAGGATCCACAGGGTAAAACAGATAGAACAGACAGCAAAGGCATTAGCAGTTCCATTTTAACGTTAATTGCTAATGCACCGTCTTGCCTGAGGTCAGCTGGGAAATTAAAGAGTACTGATGGATTAAAAAGGTAACGAGCTGATTTGGGGATGGATGATGGCTGCTCTCTGGAGCTAGATGCARCTCAGGCCCCCCAACTTTGTGTAGACAGATGCTCCAAACTGGGCTGCACATCTTAAGATCAAAGTAATCGCCTTAGATGAAAACACTGACCAATCCATTCCAGCTCCTGCTGGTGTAAGATTGATAAGAAATTGTGCATCAATCTCATTAGAAGCTTTCTGGTTTTTTTCTTGGGGTTTCCCCATCCCAGCTGGGATGTCCCAGCAGGTGCAGAGAAGGTTTTTTTTAGAAAAACAAACCAAAATAAACCAGAGGCTCCTGCCGTGGACCCAGGTGGGAGCTTGGATATGGCTGGCGCAAGCMCAGTGCTGGTTTTATGTAACACGGCTCCGTGATGCCCTGCATCACATTGCAGCAGCTCGATTCTAGGTCTGCAGGGTTGTTTCCTTTCCTTTGCAGTGCTAAGTCCACATCCTTGTGTGCATCTTTATGCAGATACGGATGTCCTGACAGGTGCACAGAGCCTCGCTGCAGCTCTTTTCCTTTCGCCTTGAAATATAAGCAGATAATTATTCTGCCTGTTAAGTTTGATCTGATGTAGCAGAATCAGATTTGATGCTCYTTTGCAATGCTGATACACCCCCTCCAGTCCGAGACAGTGAAGCTGGTCCCAGACCTGTGGTCTGCAGAAGTCCAGAGGCCCTGGACCAGCCCAAACTTTGTCTTCTCAGCATCTCRTGGTTTAGCGTGGTGCCAGACCCTCTGTCAGCTGTTACTCTTCATGTGTGAGTAAATCCAGCACTTCTGGAACTTGGGACATTTCCTGTGGCTRCATGGGCTGCCAGGGCGGCACAGGCACCGCTGAGTTTTTCTGCAAGATGCCCCCATATTCTGCACCRTGCCTGAAGTCTTCAGTTTTTACCTGTCCAGGATTTTGAGGTGAAAAAAGACAGTGTGTCCAAGGAAACCCAGGTGAGTGCTGACTGTGAGCATGGGAAGTCTCACTCTGTTGATTCACAGATGTTCCCAGCTTTGACTAGAGCATCTTCAAGGCCAAGGTTACTTTCCAGGGCGGCATCTCGTGTCTCTAGTTAAGTGTGGGCTCACCTACTGCTTTTCTTTCATACAAAACTCTTATTGTCCTCTGGATCTCTCACTATTTTTATATCTCCAAAGATGTAATTTACCCAACCCTTTACTCCACAACTAGATTGATTGTAAATAAGTAATAGATAGAAAAGTTATCATGTGCACACAAATAGAATCTGTATACATGGTAATGGTCAGCTTGCTAAGTAATACATTAGGTTACAAGTGTCCCTGACACACAGCAGGACAAACCAAGGGTAATAAAGGGATGTTACGGCAAAAAGTGCCCACATCAATGCAACGTCATCTAATGGCAGCCAGCTCCATCTTTGGGAACTGGCTTGCTGATGTTTGCTGTCTGCACAGCTTTTCCTAGCATGGCCCTCAAAAGATCATTTGTGTTGCTTGGATCTAGTGGACGCTCCTCTGCAGAGCATGATTTGACCTGTCCTTTTCCAGGYTGTGAACAAATTCTCTTCTTCATCTGAAGTCTCTTTAATTCATCTCAGTTCATACYCATGCAAGACAAACTGGCAGGAAGAGGTGTTCGCTGGACACAAGGCCTAACACCCACCACCAACTGGTCTGKGGGGCATGTCTGGTACCTCTCAGATCTTCTGACTGTGGGTTTTTTCTTTCTTTTTTTTTTTTGGGGGGGGGGCAGGGTGGATAGGAGAGGATTTGGGGGAGAAGGTCAAATGCCCCAGAACCCCAGGCTGTCTTTGTCCTCAATCCTCCTATGGAAATGGTGGTGGATGGATCAGATAGTGATGAAGTTCTCAGCAGGGCCTGAGAACCTGGAAGCATTTCTAGATCTCCCAGCTTAGAAATAGCACAGCAGTATTCAGCACTCACATCCCTGCTTCAGAAAATAAATCTCAATGAATGGTGTTGCCGAGCCAGTTTTGAGATGATGTGGCTTCAGCTGTAGCTAAGATGAACCCCTGTTCTGCATCCCTCCAGAAGTTGGCCTGAGCCTCTGGGGGCCTCCTGGTTGAGAAACTCTCCCTGCTGCTCCTGGTTGTCTTCAGGGGAACTTCCCGAGGTGGCCGGGACTGTGTCTGAGAGACCCCAGGTACCACCACACAGCGGTTGCTCTCAGGACAGACGCTGAAACAGCCCCCTTGGCCGCTCTTCATCTTCAGCACCAGTGTGAAGGTCCAACGTGGGGCAAAACTTCAAGGCTCGCCCTCTTGCACCAGTACAACCGGAGGAGACGGGAGACACGGGAGCAGCCCAGCCTGTCCCAGCACACTGGTTTGTTTTGCTGCTTAAACCTTTTCTGTAGCTGCTGCCAGGGCTTTTGGAGAACTACCTGCTGGGAGAACAGGCACAATAAAATCTTTCCCACCTATGGCATGCTGCTAGTAGAGTGCCTATAATTTTCAGGAACTGTGACTAATGTCTTCTTCATAGAAGGTGGCATCAAGATTTTCAGCAAAAAGAAAAACATAACAGTCCAACACAAGTACTGAAGCCAAATTTACAATGCCCTTAAGGATCTGTTATTGTGTAGTATACAGCAACTGTATGCTGCAACCTATACAATTTTCCTCTTTCCTTGGACAGGAGAGAGAGCTTTTCTATGTCAGTTTTAATTTTTAATATGCAGGCTGAAGAACAGACGGATGACTTGTGTTGCTGTATGTGGGATCAGTAGAGGAATATATGTTATAATGACCTTGAAATAAAACAGTGGCTTCTGTCTGCTAGGTCAGGCAGTACAGCAGTGTACTAGAAATAATCAGGGGACTCATTCCTCAGCTAATTAAAGACTTGAAAATATAATTTCATGTTGTGATTGTTTGCAATTAGTYGCAGATGCTACTGATCACTTGCTGTGTGATTATTTTTCCCTGAATATACTAGGAAATGCATTTTAAAGTAAAATCAGCCAAGGACCTAGAACTTCAGGCTAGCTTTTGCAAACCTCACACTTCCAGGTATTTCATCAAGAGTTATTAACTAGAGAAAATAGTTGCTAATTTCTCTAGTATTACATATATACGCACACAAGCTGCATATATAGACAAGAGCAGTCTAGTTATACACTGCTAAATGTAGATACTCACAGTGTAAATTCAGGTTTATATTATGGTCAGTGGAGAGAAATAGAGAATTTGCCTGATCACCTTCAGATGCCCACCTTAGGACAAAATTAATCATCCCTCACATGCACACACAATTGCATTCGTTTCAGTGCATACAGTATGTCTATCTCCACTGTAGAGGGGAACATCAGACTCAGTTAAAGGTAAGTAATATGAATGTGGTGGAGTGCACTGACCGTCATTGTTAGAATTTGCAATGGTTTATAAAGCTAAATGCCTCTGATGTTATCTCGTATTGATTGCTGGGAAAGCTGGTAGAGACGAGGACACTTTACTGAGCCAAATGAAGTATTGGGGTAGGTCCTTCTTGTGAAATTATTTGAAACTGTATGAAATATTTTAAAACAATTCTGTTACTTGAAAGAAGGATCTTTTAAGGTCTCTTTCTATGCCAACAGTACATTTTGTTTGAAATGGATGTTTTTGATATTGGAAGACATACAAAGACCGTGGAGGACTATATCTACAGGAGACACGCATTGACGTGGTGCGGTAGGGATCTACTGCAGAACTCACAAACCTGGCTTATGCTGCCTGCTGCAAGAATCTTCTTCAGCAGTCATGTTTCATGGTGGGCTGAGCACCTTTGGGATCAAGCCCAAGGGCTATGATTTCTTGAAGGCCCTGGGTATTGGTGGGTGTCGCATTCCTGAGACAGAATTGTCCCCAAGCGCACCAAAGGCAGAAGGGCAGGCCTGCAGCAAAGTGTATTTGTAGGAACAGAGATTCACATGCGATAGACGTCGTCTCACCTAATTCAGATTTAGGTTAAATCTCAGCCTGTTTCCAGGTCGTTGAAGAGAAGTTGGCACTTCCAGAGATGATGAGTTTTACCCTAAGGCAGGTGGGAAGAAGCTCCTCTTAGTGGTTTTGTCCCCTGGCTACACCCGCAGCCTAGGGATGGCTGTTGCAGCGTGCAGGGAATCTTGAGGAGGCAGTTCCCCTTTAATCAAGGCAGTGATGTAGCTTAGCAGGAATTAGACGGAGAAGACAGATCCCATGGCTGAACAGAACAGTTGAGAGAAGCCTCAGTGAGTAACGGCACAGTCTGCTTGCCGTTTCCTTCATCCTTGCTATCCTCTTTTATTGCTCTGCTCCTGCTAACCTTGCTATATTTGTGTTTGGTCCATGTAGATGGCAAGAAAAGGCCCTGCTGTTAAACATATTTCTGCGAGGAAGTTAGCAGGTCTCCTTCTATTCTTCAGAATAATAAAGATTTTAAGGACATAGTGTTTTACTGCATAGTTTCCTGACTGATAAAATTTCATTCTCAGGATTAATAGCACACATCCTTACGGAATTGAAGTGACACAGAAAGTCAATAATGACAAATGTAATATTAGATCACTGTAGCAGGGTCTAACCCCTCCGTCTAGAGGGGAAAGCCTAGCTGGTCTCAGTGGGTTTTCCACAACGAACTTTTCAAATTGATTGTGCGTTGTGTCTCTAGGCGCTGGCTCGCCATCGTTACTTAACATTGTGAAATGGACTGCGAGTATTTGTATTTAGGTCTTTTGGTTTAAAGAAGAGCTAGAGAGATATGAGAAAGAACTGAGTAACCTTCACAGCGGTCATGTACCCTATTTATGAATTAAAGATACTCTTCTATCTTTTCATCCTCAGTCACCCTTTGCCTCCCTCAGGTCTATGGTAGAGAACATCTATCTTTAAATTTAAAATAAATTTGAAAGGAAGACCATTCTCTTTAATTTCTGCATTTTTGTATTAAGTTGTCCATACTTTATTTAAAATGCAGACTTCAAATTGATTCTCTATATGAAATAAACTTGCACAAAAGGCAGCTGTGCTGGTATTTTGCCACGGCAGACCTTGAAGAGGGACTTCACTGTCTCCTGTTCACCAGCCAAGTGGACAGCTTTCTCTTGGGATGATTGTGTTGGTAGTTTCCTATAGAAGTTACCTAGAATAATGGAAGTGCCTTGGATCCAGAGGGGTGGTTGGAGTAGGGTTACATCAGTGTATATCAGTAGTGCTTAAAAGCCTTCAGGTTACAGATTGCTCATAGTAACCTGAACAGAACGGATGAGTAAACATTCCTGTGGGGTCGGGCTTTGGGAACCAAGTAAATGCCTTGCTTCTGGTTCCTGCGGGCAGGAGAGAGCAGAAGATGAGCTAGGAGCGTGCTAATGTGACCCTTCTGCTCTGGGTACCTCGCCCGGTTCGGGCAGGATCCGTGCTGTCTTTCCCACTCACGTCACTGCTCTGCATCGCAGACCTGCCCTCGCTCCCAGCATCTGTGGAGGTTTTAGGTGTTTCTGCTGATCCCGTAGCTATTCCTGCTGCCCTGGCTGCGCTGGTGGGATGCTCGCAGGGTTCACAGCATCACTTGGGCTGGGAAGTCGCTTACATCTGTGGTACCTACAGAGTCAGTTATACATCATACCTGTTCCGGCATGCTCTCAGTGGAAATCACAGGTCAATGATCAGTAAACTTCTGGATTTCCTGTCTTCTCCCTCTCAGTTTTAATAAGTGTTACCACTGCTGATTAACGGAGAGAACAAAGTGGAGAGCTTTTATGGACTGTTAACCCTAACGAGTGCAGTAAGTAATGAACTGACGAGTCCATGCATGTTGTGCTGCAGAACAGAGTGTCTGAAAGCTGCATTTCACACGTGTCAGAGAGGAAGCAGGGAGCAGCACCGATACGAGAGAACTCCAGCATAGCTGGGCTACCAATGAGCCTGCACCCAGCAAGTCCTAGCGCAGCCTCACTACCCCAAGCACACACCGACTGCTTGTAGGAGGAAAGATGAACCGGAGGTACTGACAGTTCTATAATTAAAAATTGCCCTTGAGTGGTTAAAACCCTTTGCTTGAAATGCCAGCCATTTGCAATTCATATTAACAACCAACTCTGTGGCATGTTATTAACAGCATCCATATGCTATTGCACATTATTGCAAGGAGCCCTCGCTTAATAAGGGTTGAACAGTCACAGAGGCTGGCATCATTTCAGTAACGCACCAAGGCATTTTGGTTTCTATTTGCTTGCATGCGTTAGCAGATTTTTATGATCTCCTATGGCATTTGTGGCAGGAATTGTGATATGCCATTAAGATAGAAATACAAAAGAATAGGACTTTGTGTTCCATTTGTGCTCCATTATGAGCCTTTCTGATGGATTCTTTAGGCACATACAAAGGCAGTTTTTGGTTTTGAAATAATTTACTTGTCTTGATTTCCATCAAGGTCATGGGTTTATATTCTGTTCAAGACACAGTATAATTTAACATGTAGGAAGGAGGAAAATATGAATATCCACACATTGCAGCTAGGAATTTGGCACAGGAAGACTAAGTAACTTACAGCTGATGTTAACGCTGCCTCACTATGAAGGAACTATTAGGTGTCTTGGTTGGCTTGAGACCAAACTCATCCTCCCTGCTCTGCCCTGCTCTTATTCTTGCTCCCGGTCCCCACAATCCACAGGACTATCCTTACTTAGGGCTCTAGAGAGAGTGGGTCAGTGCCTGCCCTTTCCCATACATGTACTGTTGTCCAGTCATTTGTCTTCTCTGAAATGCTCTCTTTCTGCAGGGAACTTCTGGATTAATTTCCAGGGTAACATGTGAGCAGTGTAATCCATAGTAAATCCTGGTATCCGATATGCTTTTTATTATATATAGTTAAATAAGTTACAGCAACTCTCCTGCAGTCTGAGCACTTCTACTCACCTAGGCCAGCCTCTGTGTCCAGACCATGAAGATGCTCTAGGAGGTACAGGACATTCTCTCAGTAAAGCTCAAAGTCACACTGCATGACACCAGACTGCTTTTTCCACCTCTGTTCATAAGGGCAACTGTGCTATTTGAGTTTTGGAAGCAGTGAAGCACTTTGTGCGCCTGGTCCCCTCGATGTACCGCATGACGCTGCGTGATGCACCTCGGCGTTGCTGAGTACGGGCTGTTCCGGCCTCCCCTGCAAGCCTTGAAGCCTCTGTTCTGGTCAAGGCGCTCCCACGAGCCTGATCCGCCTCGCTCCGGCAGCGCCCGAGCTGCTCTCCCATCTGTTTCCTGATGATCACRCCCAGCCCGGGTTAATCTGTTCTTCAAGGGTACGTCAAAACGGGAGCACCACCTCCTACACAGCAGGCACCTGCAGCACCTCAGCTGGCCAGGAGAGAAGAAMTCACTACTATTCTTTAGCCTGCAGATCCAGTTCTTTAGTGTTCTGAGGCTGGACATCCCTCATTTATCACATATTATTTTAACAATATTGCAGTTTTTTTTTTTCTTAATTGTCTCTATCATATCACAAATTACTCTGTGAAACACTGGATTCAGATGTTGAAGTATCTCACATAGTTGCCTCCTTAGCTGTACTACTAACTTTTGATGCTTTAGTTTTCTGGATTTATTTTATATGTCAGTGACAATGCCTAAACAAAATACTTCACAGTTACTTTTCTACAGTTCTTTTTTAAGGTAATTTCTGTGAATGTTCTTAGCAATACTTAGTGTTCGTTTATTCCTATAAGTAAAATAAAGCATATTGTTTTATTTATGTTTATTGTATTTAATTTTGTTTTTTATTTTTTTCTTCTAGAAATGCTTGTTTCTAGAGCAAGCCAGACTTCATGGAAGAACTAGAATATGCCAATAATGAGTCAYGAACAATCCTGATTTCATTGGCATTTCAGCTACTGTCCAGAGCAGCTGTASTGCTCCTCTTTATTCACTCCCACGTGTAGGCTCTCCAAAACATGTMGGATGAAAACACTTGGGAGACAGAGGAGCAGAATTTGGTGGTAGGAAATTCCTCATACAAGGAACATTCAGACATGTTCCTTCAACCTGATTTTGTTTGCATCTGATATGTTTTATGGAGAGAGCTTTTGTGCACTATATAACTTGCCTGCTCTCAGTGATTTTTCTTCTGGACACTTTTTATTTAAGGTCATCCATATCCTGCTGGTTGCAATTCAGTCTGTTTTTCCCTTTAAAAGAGAAATATTGCTAAGTACTTCAGGCACAACTTTCAAGAGAGCTTTTGCTACATCTAGTGGCAGAGCCTTTAAAGTGCTTAAAAAAAAAAAAAAAAAAAAAAGGTGGTTTTGAAAAAAAAAATCCTGCACTAAACCCCTTGTTTGTTGGCAAGAAGTGATGAGAATCCATCGAATTACTGGAAGTTTGAACCCCTCTCCCAGTACCTGGGTGACTGCTCCCACATGACCAAGTGCTGAAATCTGTGTCCCTCAAGGGGSAAATRCTGAAGAAGGGCTTTACTTGCTGASTAAGGGTGTTCATTTAGGAAGCTRGGCTCTTGGATTCCTGCTGTTTCCAGCTTTTAATCTAGAAGTGTGCAGAGCAYGTGCACGAGGGACTGATTTCTCTGGGCCATGTTGGGGAGYAGAGACATGGRGTTGGCTCCATGATGGGATCATCCYGGATGARCATTCACAAATATGGAGCTACAGTAATAGCAGCTGCTCGTAATCAGCACCAGAGCAGCCTCTTTTCTGAAGGACTATCATCTAACTTAATCATAGCCCATGGAAAAGCCTTCTTTATTTCCAAAGTGGATTGGGTGCAGCSTTGACCACACAATGAATCATCCTGGTGGTAAGATGAATGGCAGTAGGCTTGGATGAGTATTGCCCCTGTAGCAATGAGACTGGTGAGTGAAGAGACCGGTACTAGGAGGTTAATGTTGACAAAATAATACAGACCAGAGCTGATTACAAACATACTAAAACAAAATCAGCGCCAATGTTTGAAGAATTACTGATCTGGATCTATAAGGAAAAAGAACAAAAAACCCCTTGGGTTTTGAAGTGGAGTGATTATTTGGGAAAAAGAAAAAAAAAAAAAGGTTATCTCAGGCCCTATTAAGCTGTTTCTTTCCGTGGAATGACTAGTGTAAGTTATATAGTGCACAAATTTAAGTTATATAAACTTATATAACTTAAATGAGTCTTTTGTTGTTGCTGTTGGGAAAGCCATGGTTRGCATGAGTAGATACCAGAATATCAATTTGGAAGGAAGTACACAAGATGAGGGAGAAAACACTCAAGAATGTGGAGGCAAGTTCACCTTGAGTAACAGAAGTAACTGAGAAAAAAAAAGTTAAGCAGGGATAAACGTCGGAAGAGTGACTGATGTGGGCATTGATATTTGGAGAGCTGGGGTCAGGTGGCCAAGACAGCCCCGATGTTCTCACTACCACCTCCCAGGACTAACACCTTGCACTGTCACACAGAATGACATTTCTCTGTGCTTCACCTCTGGTGGCCCCCCGTCCACCCTTCCCATTCGGCTGCCCTGGTATCTAGGACTTGATGAGGGGAATTTCTGGTTTTGCTCAAAGCTTTTTTAGCTTCTGTGGCCATTTGAGTGAAATTAAAGATCTTATCAGAAAGGTGTAGGAACAAGAACGAATTGGAATTATGACATTTCTTTGGGAGTGGGAGGATTATTCCATTCTTCTCTTTAAATGTCACAAAACTATAGGCAGAAGATAAAAAAATAGAAGGATCGTGCAGTTTTCAGCTACCGGCTCATAAAATGCTGTAGAGAGCAAAGCAACCTTCTTGACTCTGTGGAGGTCATGAGCGGTGCAGAGGGCGCTGGAAAAAGCGAGTCTGTTCTTCGGTCTAACACAAAAGCCCAGGAGAGGCTTGGGGTGCTCTTGGCCCAAGGACAGATTTTYGGGGTACACTGGTCCACAGCAGCACTGCTTTTTACAGGGGGCAGAAGAAAATCTGTACCCTCCAATTTTTTTGTTGTTAAAATAATCTAAGATTTAATAATGAATGTGAAAATGATATTTTTTAAAAAATTAAAACAGTTATTTGAGTAATTTTTAGTCTGACTTAAGCCTTTAAATGCCCTTTAACCTCCGCAGCTGAAATAATAACAATTACTATTAAATTATGATAATTATGCTCTATAATAGAACAATCCCAAATCCAGCCCCCCGATCTAAAAGACAAGCTCTTTTGAGGCAGTTGCTTTTCTAAGTGGCAATGACCTGGTCCCCAGGATGGTTTCCTCAGCTAGAGACCCTTTCCTGGACGCAGATTGTGCAGGGTGCGGATCGAGGTCGGGAAGCCTGGAGGAGCTGCTCCTGCTGAGAAACACACAATGAGGCTGCATAACCTGCATGGCTGGCCTGCCTTTTTAAATGCAAAGGATTTTTTTTATTAGTTTGGCCAATGTTTTGCCTTATTAACAAAATTACTTATGTCAGAGCTCAGGATATTAATAGCAGTTTTATGTTCTGCAGTTGGTAGCTTTCTTGCCTATTAATATCACCTTTTTTTTAAAATCCTTCAAGACAGTCTAAGAAGCAGGGAAAGGCATCTGGCATACTCACATATCCCTTGACGGAAGCTCTGTATTGCTCATTTATGTTTTAATTGCTCTTTTATAGCGGCATATTTCTAGCTGGCTTCTTATATACCCGTTTCCATATTGCGCAGTCAGTCTTATAGACAATCCAGACACTGTGGTTTGGCACAAACCAGATCTGCAAATCACCCTCCAAGGTTTACTGCTGTAATTAGGAGATGGGGAATTAACGCAAGCGTTTGCACATAGCAAAGCCCTCGCTGTTAGGTAGGGTTTTCCATGGGCAGCAGAACTGAACTGCTACATCTGGGTTTCTTTGGAGAGGACCCAGCTTCCCCCTCAGCCTCTACGTCCTACCCACATGGCAGGAGGCAGCAGCGAGGCTGGTTTGGAGCCGTGTCCCTGCCGATGGAGCAGCAGATGGACACAGTACCTTATCTGGCAGCTGCTGCAGCAAGGGATGAACCCGTACTCACTTGCCCACACATTTCCCTCCATGCATGCACCCTTTCCTGCTCCCATTTCCAGGCTTTCCAGGTGCCATTCGCTCAGTGTCACCAGCTCTGTGGGAACTGAACACCTCTGGGGCCTCTACATCAGTGTGAAATTTGACTGGCAAAGCATGGAGGTAYCAAATAGTCCTGAGAAGTGGCCGAGCAGGAGCAGGAAGCCTCCATTGGAGACCAGGGTACGGCGTCTCCTTATGAAAGCTGTGAACAAGGATGGGTAACAGACACAGGGGAATGGTTATCTCACCTTAGAGAGAGATGGTCACCTACACAGGAGGAAAACAAGCATTTGTAAGGCATGATTCAATGGACATACATTTTTAGACTGAAGTATTTGGCCAGGTGACATTTGGCCACGTTTCACTCGGGAATCAGTAATCCTTACTTTATTTAAGATACCATTTTTTAGGGAACATCATAGGAGAAAAAAAAAAACCAATTTATGGGCACAAACAAACAACGTGGAGTGTTACTGCATGGCCTGTGGAAGCTGGGAGGCGGATGGGTAAAGGTCTGCCACACCAGACCCCGCTACTGATCTTTTCTTGAGGTATCCGTTTGAATCAACATCAAAAGGGTTCAGCTGGCGTTTTGTGACTTAAACCCATCTGCTCCCCATGCTCCAGGAGTATTTTCTGTGCTTTGAGCCTCCTTTTTTTTCCCCTCCAGAGACAGATTTCCTTCCTTCTGATGCTGGCTCTCTCCTTTCCAGACTCTTTCTGACAAAGAAAAAAGTACCAGGAGTGCTGATATTTTGTCTTCAATCTCCAGACCACGGTAAAAGACATAAACACAGAGCTCTGTCTGCTTCCTTTAATTTCTCCATTCATTCCATTGTACCCGCTCCATTTAATTGACCTACTCCAGTCCTCCTGGCTCCAATGAGTCAGTGAGAAATGAAGCTTCATATCAGCCCTTAAGCACCCTGACAAAGCTATGAAGTGGTTTCAGTACTGAAATAGCAACAACAGCTTTGGATCAAGACCTGTATTGGTTGAGGGGGAGGAGGAGGAAAGGAAATTATTCTGTGCCTTCACAGTGGCTCCAACAAGACGGATTTTCCAGCCTAAGAAGGCCTAGACATTACAACAGTAAAACCATACCGCTGAAACAGCTAATCCAGCAAGAAAAAGTCAAGATTTCGATCCTGTGTAAACAGTTTTTAGCTTTGTAGAAGACYTGTCAGGGAAAATTTTACGGCCAAGAGATGTATTTTGTATCTGTGAACTGAACTTGATTATGTCGAGATGCAGAGGTWAAACTCTTGTGCAGGAAGGTGACAGTAATTTATTTGTCATCTAGATAGAAAAAGCAAAGACGTGATAATCTTCCTGCATGGCTGAGTATGAATAGCTGGGTTATCAGACAGAATTCTTGTTTTTTAAATAACATAGTGAGGGTTAGCTTGTAATACAAAATATCTCTGATAAAAAKATAATAGGCACTATTAAAAATTATAGCTTAATATATCAGCCAGTATGGCTAAGAAAGGCTTACAAATGAGTATGAAAGGTACAGAGAGGAGGATCTAAAAGGTGTGCCTGAACCTGAATTTGTTTCACTGAAATTCTCCCTCTGGTGATGTTTCTAGGCTCTCTRCCAGCTTCCTCGTACCTGGTACATTCGGGCTGACAGGAGTGCTGTGTGTTTGCACCGGGAATGGTTGGCCTCTCAGTCACTGCGTAGGTACCTACACATGGGAACCAGCGGGCAAGGAAATACACGGGTCTGCATGTGGGTGTCAGTGTGTAGCTGGGCACCTAAGTGCCCAGTACTGTGTTGGGGTTGATACATTTGCCTTTGAGGATTTATAAGACATTTGTTTGGGGTCAGCAGATGTGGGGCAGGACTTGCAGAGACCCACACACCTCAGGAGCTGTATCTGGAGGCCGGTGGGTCTCCACAGGCGAGCTAAGCCTGGTCTCCAGGAGCTGTTTTGAGAGCTCGGAGAATTGAGTACAATGAAGGTATCTTCATGCTAGACCTCCTGTTGGCTTCTACTCCCCAAGATCAGTAACAGTATTAGCGAGGATGGTCACAAAAGTAAAGCGTGTTAGCCAGCTCAGCTGAATCCCCCTCTAACACCAGGTCATCAAAGACCAAGCATGGGCAGTATGTAATTCCTGCTTCATTTCACCTAAGATAGCGTTTTTTCCTGGTAGTTCTCCTCGAAGAGGACACTACAGAAAACACTGAAACTGACCTGCCACGTGGTTGTTCCTTTTTTTTATTTTCCTTTATAATAATATTTTAATGACTTGTTATTGTTAACTGGGCCACTTTTTGTGATCTAAATTGTCTGTGCACTGCTGCTCAAGTGCTGCAGGGCCACTGAGGAAGGCAGTTGAGGTCCATACCCTATAGCCTCTCTGTTTTTCTCCTGACAAGCTTCCCATCCATCGCACCACGATATTGCCCAGTTGTGGAATCAGCCACACTGAGCCTATATGGTATAGATGCTCTTTGGCTATTGTGTTTGGTTATAACTTCTATAAGTTGAAGAAGATGCTGAATAATGTGAGAGGATTCAGAGAATATCCCCCCAGAAGTAGCAAGTGATCACAGTAGGAAAAGCTGTGAGGTTACAGTCCCCAAAAGCTGTGGGGTTACAGTCCCCAAAAGCTGTGGGGTTACAGTCCCCAACAGCTGAACTGTTACAGTCCAGGGCTCTGTGGGGTAGGTAGGAAGGAAAGCAGAGGAAGAGAGGCATGTCCTAGAGCAAGTGCCATCCTGGACACCCCTGCAGGAGGGTCACAACCTGGCAGTGGTTTTGCTATAGAAATGCAACAACGGAATAGCAACGACAACAGCAGAGATTGGCCTTGGATGTGGTAATTGCCTTAAACAGAGACCACCAGGCCCTGCTCGTCTATAAAGATCTGACGTTAGGGCACAGGAGTCCTAGATGGGAGGTGGGGTTTATCTAGGGTGACCAGCTACATCTGAGCTCGTCACCCTGCGGTCCCTCGGTGTGGAAAGAGCTATTCCTATGGAGTGGTCTAGCAGCAAAGCAGACACTTAAATCTGCCCAGGGAGTTATGCCCCAAAGTGAGAATTTCTCGCCTTTGGCTATAAAGACGAGTAACTTAAATGCCTAGTGGCAGCTGCCTAAATTYGGGTGAGATGTTTGACTGCATTAGAGGGAGACAGGGAGATTATCAGCATCCCTGGAAATACCCTGGAAGATTTTCCCATAACCTACTATTCAATTTGTGTTTGACCAAACTCTACCAAGAAGTTAGAGATTCTCCTCAACTCCAGTAATTAGCCAGAGGATGGCTTGTCCTGGTCATTTTAACCCACTCAGTTACTAAGTAAGATTTAAGAAAGAAAATGGAAACCCAGAAAGGGACAGAGAAGAAAAAGAGATCATCTAAAGCCACAGAAAAGAGAAGATGAAACATAAAAATCAAAGGGAAAGGGCATAAAATACCCAGCCTAAAACCAAACAGTTAAAAGGAAGATTGATGCTGCAAAGAGAGAAGAAATGAAAAATGAAACAAAGACTAGACTAGYGCTTGAGGAGAGAAGAAAGATGCTGGAGAGAAAGAAGTCCAGTAAATTAACCGAAATGCAGCAGTATATGCTGCAGARAAATCCTTCAGCAGGCTCAGAGAATCTGTCTCCATTAAAGTTTCATAGCTAAATCCCAGTGGGGTTTTCAATATTTAAAAAGTGTTTCTGAAGGTAGCTGGGGGAGATGCACTTGTAACTCCTGAAAGGCTGAAGCATTAGGTTTTTTTGATGACTTCAGTAGCAGGGAGCACTGTTTAATTCTGGGTTACATTAAGAGAGGGTTTATTACGGTAGCTGCTCGTGGTTGGTTCTGGTCCCAGCTCTCATTAAAGCGTCCCTGTCCGGGGTGTTTCACACGCCCTGCATTTCCCTCAGCTCGGGCCGCTCAAGCTGGTACCCGGAGGGCAGAGGGAGAAGCAGCCGAGGTGCACGAGGCAGCCRAGAGGAGCAGCAAGGCCTGAGCAGGGTCCTGCGCAGCGAGGGTGGAAGGAGGCGGGCAGAGCCCGTGGCCCAGGTGAGCTGCTCTGTCCGCAGGATGGCAGCATCCACCCGCCCGTGAGCACCAGGCACCCGGCGCCGCCTCGCTGCCAGGGACGGGAGCATCCTGTGTGCCAAAATCTGGGAAACAGCAGGAAAACCCCCGTCTTTATGCAGCCAGCAGCTGATGGCAGACTCTGGCTGGCATTAGCGTTCCCTTCATTGTCCCAGGCTTCATTTCATCACACCTACATTTATTTTGCTTCAGTGATGTTTTATAAATAACGTCAGATACGCCACTGCCCTAAACAGCATAACTCTCCCTCACTGGCTCATAGRTAGAGGCTGCAAAGCATTTGGCACAAGGCTGGGGCTCCCAATGCCCTCATGCTGGCAGCATTCAGATGCGTTGTCCCTTCAGGACACCAAGGGCGTTGGGCTGGAGAGGAAGACATCAACCTTTAGGTGGCTCCCGGACACTGCTCAATGCCCTCTCCAGCCTGCAGGCCCCATTGGAGCCGAGCCAGGCTTGAGGAGCAGCCTGCTCGCTGTGGGGCACGCTGCCCTGCTCCAAGGGCCACGAGGGCAGCTTAGACACTCAGGTTGTTTGTAGTGACCCAGAGGTAGGCTGCTAAAATCATGGGGGTTAACTGCAAACGGGGAGCACCTCCTCCTGTGGAGATGGCCCTGGACAGGGCTGTATTGTGGTTTTTACCACCAAACAGGGTCACGATACTCGAGACCTTCCCTGGAGCGGCTGCCCTGGTGCCACTCAGGAGGCAAACCGTGAGGAAGAGCTCTGCAGCCCCTTCCCTTTCACATGGAAAGCTCTGCTGCCCCTTTGYKTTCACACGGAAAGCTCTGCWGCCCCTTYSYKTTCACATGGAAAGCTCTGCWGCCCCTTCCCTTTCACACGGAAAGCTCTGCAGCCCCTTTGCTTTCACACAGAAAGCTCTGCTGCAGCGGGGCACGCAGAGCGCGGCTGCACAAGCCCTGCAGGTCCCTGGGCATGGGGATGGGACAAGGCCAGACAGCAGATTCCCACCACTCACTGGGTTGCTCCTGGGGCAGCATGGCACAGCGCAGCCAGCTTGGCATCCGAAAGAAAGAGAGTGCAACTCAGCCAGGTTTCCCAGTAAATTCAGGGTATGAGAGCAGGGGACTCACACAGCGTCAGCCCAAGGGTCCTGGCACCTCTTGTCTCCAGCAGACGCTGTAAGGGGAAGATGCCTGGGCAAGGTCAGGAGCAGAGAAGTGAACCTAGTGCCGCCCTCTCCCTGCTTCAGCTGGATCTCATCCTGGGGAACTGAGGATGACGTTGGGCTCCCCTCTCCTTGGGTCCTCACCTGAGCCACTCCACATCCTCCCGTGAGAGCTGGGAGGGAGCACGGGGCACTTTCACAGCATGGCTTGTCTGATCTAAAYGCAGAAAAGGCAAGTTCTCACCCCAAATAAGCTGATAGCTCACATGTAAAGATCTACATCCGGCACACACAATACTAGTCGACACGAATCACATCCTTACTGAATTAAGGGCTCCAAAGAGGTTCCTGTTTCTGATGGCTACTTTGTTTTGGGCAGCATGGTTCTCTGTCATTGATGCTCATTGATATTTTTTAATACTCTATTTTTTTTCAGTGTTGAAGTGTGTAAAATGCTGCAACTAATGGATCATGAAGAACCATGAATGCCAAGAAAAAAACAAAAGCAATAGGTAGCTGTTCTTAGAAAATGGGATCTGATGTTTCCTCAAAAATTAATTAACAGATCATCGAAATTCAGACAGGGTATCAGACAAATGACACAGCAAAGGGTACTGAACGTGCTCCAGCCTCTCAGAGCTGAAAGAGAGGCCCGTCAGTGTGGGCTGCACAGGTAGAACAGCATTTTTCATCATACTGAGTCATGGTGATCAAAATGGAAATCTGTTCTCATTTGCGTTACTTCCTTTGATGTGCAATTCTTTGCCCTTTGYATTTACAAGAACGTTTTAAATGTATTTTAGATCCCTTTTCCCTATTGAATAGACAAGTGGGATAATTTTTTTTAAAAAAAAAAAGGTAGTTTCAAACCACAAATCACATGCAGATTGTAATGTGGTATGTGATATTACCATGCTGCTTCCTGAGACCACTTGGGTTGTAGGATATAGGAGAAAGCTGGACTGCCACCAGACTTACCCACCAGTCTCTCCATAGTTCTTCCATAACATTCTTGCCTGATTCCTGCACCTGCTTCTGCACCTCAGATGGACCTTGTACACAACCCACTACTTCACAACTGGGGCTGGAGCACCAGGAGGCAATCTAGGATGGTGGGTTGCGTCCCTTTGGAGCATGCCTCACACACTGCTAGCAGCAAATACATACAGAACAGCTACAGTAAGCCTACAAAACCCCTGCAGTATTTCCATCTGCACTACACACATGGGAACGTCATGATGATGTTCCCTCGCGGAGGGCAGAGCTCGGAGATCTTTTTTACCCGTCTCCATTTTTCCTATCCTGATGGCAGTGGTACAAAGCCAGAAGGAATTCCCCATGGATGCAGCTCCCGGGAGGAAAGGCCGGCCTGCCCAGGGAACACGAGCCCTTGCCAGGCCGGAGCGGCTGCCCTCACCTGGGCACGTCCCGGTGGCCGCGCTCGCCCCGGCTCCGCTTCAGCTCCCCGATGACTAACGCTGCTTCAAAGCGGGCGCCGAGATGGCACATTGGGAAATTATTTACTGCCTACGTGAGCAGCAGTGCAAGGCTATCTTTTCTCTCCAATTAGCTGAATGTTTTTGACCTAGGGCATGACCTCTGGCTCGAACGCCGAGATAAGTATGGCCATATGAGCATTGCAGCACGGCTCGGGAGCGGTGGAGGCAGCAGGGATGCCGCCGTTCACAAAGCAGGATGGCACAGGCGAGGCTGGGCTGCCTGCTCCCATGGACCTCCCTTTCCCTCTGCATTCGGATGGGTCCTGGGGCCACGGAAAGCATCAACCCGACCCAAGCCGTGTTGTCAGAAGCAGGAATAGAGCTAACTCTGGATCCTCGAGAGTTTACAGCCACACCAGTAAATTTAATTATCACTTTACTGGGCTTTAAGTGAGCTGTAAGACTAATCTAAATTTAACTTGCATTACAGGGTCGACAGCCTCTTTACAAGCTACCTCAAAAGGCAAGTGTCAAATTAGGGCTATATCGATAGATAAAGGAAAAAAATAAAGCCATTGATGGCCATAGATTTCCCAGTTGATATCTTTATGCTCTGCTATAAAAGTCTATCACCGTTAATTTGAAGAAAGTGAAAACTGTTGACATCTCTATCAAACACTAATCATTAGGAAACAACTCAAACTAAATATAATTTGAATCAAATAATGTGCACCTTTTTATTGAGGAGTAACAACAAGCAAACAGACAGCAAAACCTTCTGGTATTTACACTTCCCGATAATCTGAGTCATTAGTTTAGGAGCAGATCCTGCGAAATGCGTGCAGCCGGAGGCCCCGTGGGAGCAGCGAGGCTGCCTCCGGAGGCAGCCCCTCCATGGAGCTGCAGGGTGGAGGTGAGTGGGTTCTGCTTTTTAACACACGACCCTTTCCCACCTTGCCACGTGCAGTGGGTGCCAAGGCCTCGCCATGGCACCTACTGGCCCAGGTATATTCCCTAGCACACCCCACAGGGAGGCTGCCCTTGCCGTGGCTGGACCTCACTTCAGGTGCTCCATCGGGGTACAACCTTCCTTCTGTTTTGCTCACCCCCTGTCTTCTTTCCTGGCTGTTTCTTTACCAGGCAGGACCATGACTTAAGTCACAGGTTTGTCCAAGCCAGATGTCTAGCCTTCCTGCGTAGCCAATGGAGAGAGACAGGTACCTCCAGGGGGTTATTCAACCTTATCTCCGATGAGTTGCCCTCAAGACGTACCTGCCTTTCTCCATTGCTTGTTCAGAGGGCTCAGATGACTACCTTAAGGCTACATTTGATATAACTAAAGTTAGCCACTTAGTGAGACGAGTTCTCCTTACCTGCAGAGAAGACTACCTGACAGGCACGAACTACACTGGTCCTAGAAATAAACTAACTATTTTGGTCCTCTTTACCCAAAATCTTCTATAAGAATATATCTAAGCCTAGCAAGGCAGTATACCCAAACATTATACATTTCTTCACACCTTCACGCCTCTTTAGCACAAACCACCCCTACTTGCTGCATTCATGCCAAAAATTCCTTCCGTTTGCAAAACTTAGGGACCGTTTCTGAATCTTACTTGCTGCTTATCTAGGGGAGCTGCACAGAAAAGAGACATTGATGCCACCCTGGAGTTTTGCTGAAGGGCAAATCTTGCCTACTCCAGGTATCTGAAAAAGCTGAGGTAGGAGGGAGCTCCCTGTTTTCTTCCTCCCAGTTATCTGTGGGTTCGAAAGGCAAGCAGCACTGGTTGGAAGCAATGTCCTTTGAGTGAACTCTATGTTCTGTGTCTATTTGCATTGCTGAGAAGTGCTTCTTATCTTTTGGACTTTCAAACCACTGAGCTTAAAGAAATATTGGAGTGAAATTATAGCTGCTGACGATTAAAGTACTATACTTAGGCTTTACTGTAACTTAAACCCTGGATTATGAACTCCAAAATATTTTTTTACGTAAATGCTATCTACCTAACAAAACAGAGTTTGGAAACCTTATTTGTTGCATTGACTTCAACTAAACACAGTATAATTCTGATTATACATATTAGTCTTAGGGGAGAACCTTAAAACTAAAATTAACCAGGGAAATATGCAGACTCACATAAAGTGGCCAGTGAGAATATGCTAACTGTAAACTTCACAGCTTACCTGCTGATTTCTCTAGTCACAAGGAGACATTTGGCTCCAATTAGCCTTCAGGTAGGACTCTTTTTCAGCAAGACCCCACAAAATTTCAGTCATGTGTGATGTGACCCACCATCCAAGGTGAAGTGTCTCAGTGGATACTCAGCTTTGAAGGGATTTAGTCCTTGGTCTCAAGCAAATATCTTAGGTAAAACAATGTGGATAAAGCCCTGCTGAGCCAGCTGACCTTGGGGGAATCAGACAGTGTGATTATCTGAACTTCACTTATCTTGAGTCCCCTGTAATTTGATGTGGGATTATATTTTCCACCTCAAACTCAGAGATGGGTTTCTGTGTTCCCTGATCAATCTAAGGTGCATGACTCATGGAATCTGGAAAATCAATAATATATATATTTATTTATAAAATAAATAAATCTTGGAAAGGCAAGCAACTCACTTCTGAACAACAAAGTGTTTTATAAATGTAAGTTGTTTTATGATCAAGGATATATGATCAAGGGTCACATACAATGATGAAGAGGGAGAAGCTGGGAAGATTTGGGGTAGAAAATGATCTGAGATATAATTGGGGAACGATCTTGAGCCCTTTCAGGATCTCAGAGAGGCTTTCATGCCTTTGAGATCCTCCTGAGGGTTCTATGAGTGCTATGAAACACCAGGACAGTTACTTTGGGCAATACTGTGGTGACTGTTTAGCAGTCATCTCTTAAAAGCTGATTCTTCATCCCATCATATGAATTTGGAAATTCAACCTCCCATGCCTCTATCTCTATCCCCAGCCACTCACAGTTAAGCCCAGAGCAACCCTCTTAGTGATCTGTTCTTGGCAGATGCACTGAATCCATCTATATGAGTATGTTAGATGGACTCCGGGACCACAGAACGTGTCACATCCACACTGCCTACTCGGAAGTGGGTCACGCCATCCCTTGAACCGTGCTTGGGTCTTTGGTTTGGTGGTGTTTGGCAGTCACACAGAATGGACATTTGCTGGCTGAGACATATATACCCCAGACCTTGCACGCGCTGATTTCTCCCCGTCTCCCAGGTGGATGGAGCCGTGCACATATATCTCAGCTAGCTCCCCACGACCTGCTGTTGGAAGCTTTGAGACACCACGCTTTCCTCCTAAAGCACCAGCTCATGGTGACAAGGGATTATGGGATATTTTTAGTCTTCTGATCACAGAGAAGAACCTACAACCCAAGTGCTCCATAAAGAAATCAAAAACATGTCTGCTCTGCAACTCATGCCCAAAGACCTGTGTTCTTCCAGGATGTCTTACTGCTTGAAATACACACTGAGAGAATCTGATTTTGAGAGTCTGGGTTTCAGTCAATTCACATAACTGTTTGACTGGCTTTGTGCAGAAAAGACATTGGGAGAACCAGGGATGTCACAGGACTTGCTCACAAAAGGAAGTTCATGCACAACAACCAAGCGTGTGAGTTAACAGCCCCAACAGCCATGCAGTACTAGAGGAGGAAGCTTCTCTTCTTCATGGTGAGACACCTCCCGTAACAAGTTAATACACTGGAAATTCTGACTTGGGCTTACTGGGCCAAGAGCGCGAACCTCTGCCAAACGAACACTGCTAGAACTGGGTACCTTCATTTCATGGTGTCTCTCAAGATGAGAACATGCCAGTAAGTTTGCCACAAGCATTACAAAAAAAACCCACCAAAACAAAACAAAAAAGGAGAGTATCATTGCCAGGTCAGGCTGAGCAGTAACGAACACAGCCTTGGACAAGCCACATACGCACTGCTAGGCAGAGTGATGTAGCCAGGAGGAACAGCACTGGCACCACAGCTAATTAAATAAGTCAAACATATATATGGGTCAAAGAATAAAATGTTTAGGCCAACCAGTGCTGCTAGACAGTTCTCTCTCAGGAATCTAGACAGTTCTCTCTCAGGAAGCACCGGTTATGTGAGTACAAATCTGCAGCTCAGAAGATCCATAAGCAGGTGAGATAAGGGATAGCAGGACACAGGATCTAATCAATAACCCCTTTTCCACAGTAGCCTTACCAGAATGGAAAGGCAGAACTGATGCCCTGTGTGGGAACCATAAAGCTCACAGAACAAAGCACTGTCCCATTGTGATCCATGGGGCAAGCTCCCTCTTAGCAGTGATCTGCAACTGCCCAGACTTCAGATGGGGTTGGAGCTACAGGTGGCCAGGCAAAATGAGATAGGCTAATTCAAAGGTTTGTCTTAGCCGTGTTGGCAATTGCAATGCAGAATAAAACTAAGTTGTCTCTACCTGTTATCTGAGGATATCTTGCTGCCTCACAGTCCTCCAGTACTGTCTCTGGGTCAGAGACACATCAAGGTGGCTTTGCACAGGCCTGGCCTGAGGCAGAGGGAAGACACGACTTAGACAATGCTGTGCCGTGACTTCTAATTGAGGATTATTTGGCTTGAATATCCAGGAGAATACGTCATTGTTGACTTAAGCTAGACTTCCCACTATTTCAGAAATACCAACCTGCCTTCGAAGGCTGCAGGTCTCCTTGTCTGTTACGTCTTATTGCTGATTTCAAAGGTTAAATTAATAAGAAAGTGAACACTGAGGAACACCGAAGAGAGATTCTTAATCCCCCTTTCCTTTGCAAAAACTCTAACAAAACATTTCTATAAAATCAGCAATAAGACAAACAGTATGAATTGCTTATAATTAATTTACAGCTTATTGAATTATCTCACAAATTAAATGTTTGTCTAATTCTTATGTGACTCAAGAAGTGAGAAAAGATAATGCCAGTGAAAGAACAGATTTATATAGTGCCTACTAGTTCCCTTTCATTTTCTGAGCAGCAGGAGGAGATTAATGATATTGTCACAACAACATTAATGATGCTGTAAAATCATAAGGACAAAGAGAGTGAGGATTTGATAAAAGTGAGATTTACAGCTGCATCAGTCAATTTAATTATCTTTTACTAGGCTTAAACTAAGCAGTAAGTCTAATCTCCATTTAACATGTTTTACAGGGTCTGCAGGCACTTTACAATCCTCCTCCATTCAGCATTGTCAAATTATGGCAATATTGATAAAAGAGAGGTGTAAATGGTTGTCTAGTCAATCCCAGGACCAGTTAATATCTTTTTTTACTGCATTGTAAAAGCCTATTACTCTCAAGTTTTGGAGTGAAACTTGTGGACAGTAATCTGAGTTGATAATGTTTAGAAAACAAGTTCAGAGAAGATAAAAATCCAGGTCCTCCTGCAACACTCGCTATAAAAGGCCATGCTGGTGTCCCCGACAGGCTCTGCGGCTGCCTCCAGCCCTGCAAACATCCGCACGACGCGGAGCCGCTTTGCCCTGTGCTTCTCCTTACGTTACTCATTTGGCTTCACCAGAAATAATCCTCTTTTTACACCACGTGTGAGGAGAACCAGGCCCAACCGATGCCAGGGCTTGGCTCATCACTGAGACATTAGATCTTGGTGATGTCCAAGACCTGCTGCAAATAAATGGGAACAAAAAGTCACAGCCCCTAGAACGTTTCGGAGCTCATCATGCCAAATGCTAAGTGTGTAACAGGTTATTTGTCCTGAGGAGATCATGCAGAGCTATGACAGGTTATACATGTTAATTTTCTGTACGCTGTGATTAAAATAACAAATCTCTTGGGTACTTCAGGCCAAAAGGTTTGAGTTTTTATTCTCCATTACTTTGTGGAGTTACTTATACCTGCAAAAAGCAGATGAAAAACCCAATCACTTCCATTAAACAGACAGTTTTATGGCTGCTGGGCCCTGCCTTTACCTCCAAGGTATCTTGCTTTGAACTACAGAGAAGCAGTTTCTGGAATCAGGGACAACAGAGAAATGCTTATATTTGCTACATGTTTTTATCTTTGGCGTCCAGTTAACCCAGCAAAAAATGTAACTCAGAAAACATCTCAGCTCCCAGCAAACTGCAAGCGTCAAGCCCAGCTGGAGTCCCTTGTCTGGCCGCTTGTTTGGCTGAGCCCCTTAACAGCTCAAGAAAATCTCAGTCATTTATAATTAGCTCCGGTTGTCTTTCCCTGCTCTCCAAGCAGAGCAGTATCAGTGTCACCGACCACCAGGTACGGCTCGCAGTGGAGAGACAGATCTGCTGACATTTACTACAGGCTCTGCCACTGAGAACCCTGTTGGAAATTTAGTTTCCAGGTCACCTCTCTTGATTTCATACTGTTGCCTTTATTGAGCCATCATTCTCTCTGATCAGGCACCTCTGTGTGTGACTTTAGAGATATCTTTATCTTATTAATGCACTTCGTGTGTCATTTTTAGGCTAAGGAGTTAGTCTTCCCATGAAACAATCTCCTGAGCTTAGACTTGCCCTAAGCCATTGAGGTACAGTTATTCTGGTCATGCGTTGTTTAGAAAACCCACAAAATGAGTAACTGAGCCAAGTTTTTCTACTACATCTTATTTTTAGCTGTCTCAAAATGCCTTTTTTTTTATTACCAAAAAATGAAATAATTCTCTGGAAAGGAACTAAAAATATTTCTCTTGTCAAGCAGGCAAAAGAGACATAAAAATCTTTGACAATTTGCCCAGAAAGCTTAGAGCAAAATTGCTAACAGACCTCCAATCTTCTGACTTCTCATGAGGTTTGGCACATACAACGGCCCTGCCTCACGGTCAATTTTCTTTAACTTGCTTCTCCATATGGTGCATATAAATATTATCACGTGGCAGCTCCTCACTGATCTGGTATGAGTGGGTCTAGGTCTACTTCGATCCTTGGACCAGAGGGACCAGACCCAGCAGTTCCCTACAGCCCTGGGCTCCCCCTGAGTGGATCTCTTTTTGGAAGCCTCTCTGAAGACAGGAGCCACCAGGAGCTCGGCAGTAAGTGGAGGGAGGACTTGTGCACCAAAGCTTTAGAAACTGGGAAGGCTGTAACTCCACAGCAGTTCCTATCACCACCAATACCAACATCCCTCTGTCCTGGGGAGCCTCTAAAGGAGGGATTTCAAAGCAGTAGCTTGACCCAAATCGCCAACAGTCCCAAACTTTACCCAAGGAACCTCCATGGGATGTGGGGTGAAGAGGTGGAGAAATTGGCAGGAGGTCCAAACAAAGTCTTCAGGATGGAGCCCCCCAGTTGCAGAATTACTCTGTCAATAAGCTCTGAAATGTGCTCAGTGCAGGAAACAGGGAAAAAGTCAGGTCAGGATTCTTATCCATCAGATCTTATCTGGGTGGTAAATCTGCTCTTTGATCCTTTGTCAACAACGCACAAAGCTGGAGACAGCTGCCACCACCCCGTTCAGCGATGCAGTCACCAGGTCTCATAAAACATTTATGAAACCTGCAATAAACTGACCTGATAAGGAGCAGGACGCTGGGTTTCAGGAGTCAGCAGCTTCTTGAGGAAGAATCCTCCACTAACTCCAAGGCTTCTTTGTTTGAATAGCAAACACAAGCCACCAATTGCACCCTGCCATAAAAGCCTAGAGCATTTTTGCCAGCCCTGGTAACTGCTCAGGTTCTCTGGAATGCACTGCCATGCACCATTTGCCTTTCCAACTTGCCAATCCTAGAGAAAGGCGGAGAAGAGAGGGGAAAGGTGGAAAAAAAAAATAAAAGATAACCATGACAAAAATTCAAACTCAAGAAGGAAAGAATGTTATCTACAAATGGACAGTGGGACAGTGTCTATAATGAGTTAAAAATGGAACTTGGAGCTGATTTTTTTGTTTTATTCTTAGACTTAATTAATTTTATGAGATTCCCTGTGTTCGGTTCAGTGGCAGAACATGGTAGGAAAAGCAATGAAACTCAGCTTCTGTTCCCACCTTTTCCAGTTACTGGATTAATGATTGGAGAAGTCAAAGCTCTTCCTGTGCCCTTTCTTGAAGCAGAAACTAAGTTGACTCAAAAGCAGGATGTCCACATTAGCACAACGACCTACCTGGGCTACTACATAAAGTAGCTTTACCACTCTTAGCCTCTTTTTGATTACTCATTAGGATATTTCATGTTCCTTGGAAAAATATTAGCCTGAGAGACCTAACGCTTTCCCAAACACAAGTCTCCTGGCCTGGGACCACTTCCCACAGGCAATGTTTTGCAGGCACGCTCTTTTGGATGCTCCGAGTTTACCAGCCTGGATGGGGCCACTCCATGCCAACTGGTTTCACTGCCAGCACAGTCAAAGCCCATCTTAATTCACCAGTGCATTAATGGCCTATGTGTCCTAACCCTAGGTTACGGTTAGACCATGGTACGTTCTTTCTTTCTGACCCCATGAATTGATGCTGGCACAGCTGCAAAAGGAAGCAGGAAGAGGCTTCTTTTTCTCCTTGCTTCTGCTGCAAATAGTTCAAATCTGAGTGGTTGGAGACATGATAAAGGCGGTAAAGAGAAGTCCTTTGGTGACTCCCAGGCCAGGACAACCAGAGAAGATTGGCTCATACAGCATTCACCAGATGCTAGTACAAACCCAGAGAAGGGCCCAGTCCTTCTCGTGTTGGGCTTTGAGGAGGAAGCAGCAGCTGCTCATGCAGAATCTGCACAGCGGGCCCTGACAGTGTGCGCACAGGGTAGGCTGGAGAGCGCTGCTTGGCCTGTCCCCTCAAGGGGCTTCTGCCTCCCAACCTGTCTGTGTGCCTCTATGGACAGAGCAGAGGTCTCTGGGCATATTCAGCAGTTGGACCTTAGGTGCCTGGAAACTTCTGTACCAAAGATGACATAGCTCAAGCTGGGCTTAACTTCAATGTGGCCCATTTAAAACTATTTCTATGACACTCCTGCTCTGCTCAGCACTCTTTTTTCACTGTCATTGGACACATCCTTTGCCTTTGTATTTACTCAGTTTGTATCTTGAGCATAACCAAGGTGGATCTTYCTATATCTTTCTTTCCTGTATCATTTCTCTAGGATCTGGCCATTCCTATGCATCCACACAGATATGTTACTCCTATACATGCTCACTGTGTTGAGGTTGGGTTCCAAAAATTTCTTCCTCATGCAAGAAAAGTCAACACTGTCCTACTTACACATGGTCAGATTGCTGCTGCAGGGAGTGCCTCTCCTGGCTTGTTTAGTCACCCACATTTTCCCCATCTTTCTGCTGCCACTTTCTCCTCATGGCAAACACGAGCTGCTCATAGTCACATCTAAAGCATGTTTGGATCTAGCTCATTGCTTCTAAATGTTTTTTAATCATCAGTCTTGACCCTGCCCTGAGAACTCAAAAACTGTTGAAATCTCAGAAAAGCGCCTCCAGAACCCCGTCAAGCTGCCCTTCTTGCTTGGGGTCAGCTGCCTGCAAACATTCATCCAACTCTCCTCCAAAGAACTATAAAATTTACAGCCATTACTCAGCACTGTTTCATTGCCAGCTTGTGTTACCTGTCCATTTGCTTTTCCTCACCTTGATACAGATTGTTCTGTGCTAATGCAGTGCCTAGCACAGTCACAGTCTGTGACTGCAGTTCCTAGGCATGCTTGCAGTACAGGCAATAGCAATATCCAGTTGTCATATCCTTTCTTTCTTTCCTGTTGGCCATGAAACATCAAGAGATGCAGTAGAACTTTTTTAAGGAACAAAATACTAAAATAATAGTCAGATTAGACTGAGCCAGAGAGATGGATTCAGTCAAAACAGAACTCAAGAACACAAAGAGATGCTTATCATTGCCTTTCCATGCTTTAAGTTGACATTAGTGTAGAATTTCAATTAACTTTGTTTTGCTGCCTTTGGGAACTATACCAGAGCAGAAATAGTTCTGGGCTCCCTGAAGTAGGGGAGAAACATTTTTAGCTTCTTTGATTTGAAGTCAGACATAAATATATGACTTTGGAGGTAGTTCCCAGTTAGGAAGGGAAAGGGCTGATGGAATCAGGTGTGTATGTGCTGCCAGCTTGCTATTTACACAGGGGATTCAAAACCTTGCTTTACTGCACACAGGGGAACTGAAATGACAACGATACCCCATGTTCACAGTGCAAAGTCCCCCTTCTGGTTGGCACCAAGGTCAAACTCTTCCCCTTTTGATGTCATGAGGCCACACTTCCAATGTGTATTCTGTCTATCTTTGTGGGTTTTTTCAACAAAGACAAAAAAACACATATGAAATATGTATATATTGTATATGAATATATGTATCATGTATATGAATATAACTCAGATACACGTAAAAATAGCCAGTAAATCATTTGACCCATTAAAAAAAAATTCTTTTAAGCTTGTGTGATGATATATTCATCAAGTTAGGGTGCAAGCCAGAATTGCTTCCAGTACCTGATTTCATACAGAACCTTAACTGTTTCTTACAGGCAACTTAAATCCAATAGACTACACCCTACCATAACAAAATGTATTACAGCTATGTACTTATTTTATTGTGTAATCTCCACAAGATAAACAAAACAATTGTGATATTCTGGCTGACATTATTTTATTCTATTATACTACTTAAAAGTTTAGTAGTTTGATCACGTGTTCCCTCCCTGTTAATTTAGTTTTATTTCAGAAGATTATAAGCACTAATAATAGCAATTGCTCAGCAGTAGAAAGAGATTGGTGTGGGAAGAATTCCAAGTGACAGAAATATATACAAAGATACTTTAATTAGACATATGTTATCAGTTGCTTATACTAATAAAGCACTAATTCAATCCCTCTGTGCAGCCACAAAAAACCTGTAATAAATTTCAGGTTTGGTAATAAAACATTACTATATGCTTTGATTGGGTGATAAAATCGCTATTACTTTAAAACAGAGAATGCTTCTAATCTAAAAGCTTACTTTACATGCAACATTTTGAACAAAATGCCCTGTTGGCACCACCCATCTGTCTGTATTTTGCTATTAGCCCTGGTGATCATCTACGGTGGTTTTCCTGTGTCTCACGTTATTTAGGTGACCCAGTTTTCTTTCTCGCTTTGTTGCAAGTAACCTGAGGACGGAGGATTCCCTACTTGATGCAAGCAGATGTAATCGGTCCCTTCACTGATCAAACACTGCTACTACGTAGTATGTAATTAGTTGTGTGACTTGCTCTGTCCCTGTATCAGTCTATGTTTATTCTACAGAAAAAAAAATCTTTTAAGTGTTTGTGTGTTATCGACATCACTTGGAGGGATACAAGCAATGCACTTATTTGGTCTTGTGTTAATTCACTAAAAATATCACAAATGTGACATTTTTGTCCACACAGGTGCAAAGCCTATGTCCTGCTTCCAGCATGAGCAACCTTCTAGTGACCTTCAGTGAAGGCAGTCCCAGGTCATGAAATTGTAGCTGATCAGCTCTGCAGTTACTACCTAGCCTCACAGAAGGAAGGGCCTTCATAACCCTTGAGGCCCTTTCTCATCTGTACCAATAATAAGTATCTTTCTCTGCATAAGGAACCTTCAGCATGACTCCAAGTTGTGGGGAAGGAATGGCTGGACGTGGCCTACTTAGACTTCAGTAAGGCCTTTGGCACAGTCTCCCGGCGCCTTCTCCTGGAGAAGCTGGCAGCTCATGGCTTAGACAGGTGGACTCTTCGCGGAGTGAAGAACTGGCTGGATGGCCGGGCCCAGAGAGCGATGGTGAATGGTGTTAAATCCAGCCGACAACYGGTCACGAGTGGTGATCCYCARGGGTCAGTGCTGGGGYTRGTCCTCTTTAACATATTTATCGATGATCTGAATAAGGGGATTGAGGGCACTCTCAGCAAATTTGCAGATGATGCCAAGCTGGGAGGAAGAGTTGATCTGCTTGAGGGTAGGAAGGCTCTACAAAGGGATCTGGACACGCTGGATCGATGGGCTGAGGCCAACTGTAGGAGATTCAACAAGGYCCAGTGCCGGGTCCTGCACTTTGGTCACAATAACTCCATGCAGCGCTACAGGGTCGGGGCAGAGTGGCTGGAGAACTGTGGGGCAGGAAAGGATCTGAGAGTGTTGGTGTAGGCTGAACATGAGCCAGCACTGTGCCCAGGTGGCCTACAAGACAAAGGGCCCCCTGGCTTGTATCGGGAACAAAGCAGCCAGCAGGACCAGGGAAGTGGTCATCCCCCTGTACTCGGTGCTGGTGAGGCTGCACCTGGGCTCAGTTTTGGGCCTCTCTCTACAAGAAAGACATTGAGGTGCTGGAGAGTGCCCAAAGAGGGCAACAAAGCTGGTGAAGGGGCTGGAGCCCAGGTTTTATGAGGAGAGGTTGAGGGAGCTTGGGTTATTTAGTCTGGGGAAGAGGAGGCTCAAGGGAGAGCTTATCACTCCCTACGTACTCCCTGCTTGACAGGAGGTTGTAGTGAGGTGAGGGTCAGTCTCTTCTCCAGAATAACTACAGATAGGAGAAGAGGAAATGGCCTCAAGTTGCGCCACAGGAGGGTCAGGTTAGACATTAAGTAGAATTTCTACATGGAAAGAATAGTCAAGCATTGGAACAGGATGCCCAGGGAAGTGATGGAGTCACCATCCCTGGCAGTGCTCAAGAAATGTGTAGATGAGGCACTTAGGAACATGGTTTAGCAGGTATGGTGGGGATGGATTTATGGTCGGACGTGATGATCTTGAAGGTCTTTTCCAACCATGATTCTATGATTCTAAGGCCACTGCAAGCAGAAGCTGCCCCTTCCATTGAGGAGCTGTAGGATAGAGGACAAATGGAGTTTAGATTATCTGCATGAAAAGTCCTGTGCGCAGCAACAAAGAGACGTCTGTAATGAGCTGCATGCAGAGCAAGATGTCTAGAAAAAACATTATTTGAAATAGATACAAATTCCTGACTGCACAGCACGCCCTCCAGGTACTGCAGGAGTGGGTGGCGCTGTGGGTGGTGCTGAGGCTGAAGCCTGGGCCCTGCTGATGCACCCAAGGGAGCTCCGTACACACAGCTAGAACAAGGAGGACTCTTACCGAGGGCTCGGTAACCTTAGCATGGGTGTTTCCTGCACTATGACCAGGCAGTTTTTGAAAACGAAAGTGCTGTGTGAGTAAGGGTTTATAGGAGTCCTCTAAACCACAGGAGGAGAGCCTCTGCGGTCTGTTAGGCTTCTCATCTCTCCTCATTCARTTTAATTAAAATTGCCACTGGAGTTTCCCTTATGCTTTCCTCCATTTCTTTCATTGTCTTCCAGACAGAATTTTCTAAGTCATGTCCTTCTGCTCCTCTTTACAAACTTGCATAATATTGGCAGGCCTTTAGCTCTGATACWTTTTTTTTCTACTTGCTCCCTGTACATCCTTCATACTTGTCCCTATTGTATTTCTATACACTGAACGCTACGGACCGGATTTAGGCTTTTTATTCAATGGTCCTCATTTAAGTGTCTGCGTGGACTGAGTGAGACAACAATATCTGCAGCCCTGGGGACAGTCTGAGAACCAAGAGAAGAGCAAATCTGCTCTTCCCAGGCCTTCAGACACTGAGCACCGTGTGGATCATTTTCTGCTTTGCTGTGTACTGGGAGGGACAAATCCTAGCAAAAGCTAGGGCAAGGTTAAGGTAACAAGACTCAGTGTAGGGTGTTGTTTAGCCAAACGTTGGGCCCTAAGGAGCCAGGGTTTGCAAGACTTCTGGGACAGGTAAATATAAAARCTGAATTTCCAGGCAAAGGACTCCAAAGTTGCTGCTTAGACCAACTTGAAAGGCACAAGAGGCACAAGATACAGGTTAGTCATTTTGTTCTGCTGTTGCAGAAGGTGAAGAGATGAGGTGTAACCCAGCATCTGGTGTTGTTGGGGGCAAAAAAAAGMAAGTAAAACAACCTTTTCCTCTGGTCACAACAGAGGAACAGTCCTTGCAGAGAATTTATCTAATGCTTTACATTTCCTGTCCCATGGGAATGGACTGGACATTTTCCTTCAGGAGAGGTTGTTTCTGGCCTTCAGGCCTAGCTCAGATCATGACAACTCACAGAAAAGCATGGGGCAGTTCAATGCCTTTGGTGCACACCAACACAATACTGTCTCCCCCATCAACAGAAAACTCCATTTTCAARATCTAGAGAAGGTTTCAGTGATAGCTGGGACAAAATTGTGCACCTTTTGTGTCCCCACTAGGAGAGATGCTTGAAGTGGTCCTTCTTTTCACTCTGACACTCATGAAACAGCTCTTAATTTGCCTGACTTCTTCCCTCCTGGGCATATTGTGCATTTATACATAGTAAAATAAGCCTTGGCTGCAGTAAAATAGGCTTTTGATGAGCACATATATTTCGTATTTTAAGGATGACTGCTCATATAGTTGGTGAAAAAGAAGTATAACTACCAGTTAATTGTGTTCATTATCCCTAATGAGTGAGGTTTGCATATTGCAAGCTCCAGAGTAGTGCTGAAGAAGCTCATCGATCAACACAAATGAAGTTCTTCATTTCCCAAACTTTCACAAGGTGTAGGGTTTGAGCCCAGATAACTGGCTGTAMCTGATGAAAAGACTTCTCAAAAGTGCCAGGTTCCTTGTACCGCTTAGTTCCATGTGATATCGTGATCCACATAACTCTCATTTCTATACAGCATTGGGATTCGAACCAGTAAGACAGCAGGGATTCTCCTGTGCATTCATAGATGCATAAATGCAACAATTTAACATGTGATTCCTCTTATTTGAAATTATACAGAACTTAGGAGAGTGGGAGAAGGACAGTATTTGGTTTAGATTTTAACTCTTCAAGAAAGACCCAGAGTCTTGAGAAGAAAGTAAAAGGACTTAACCAAGGACCTTTAGGATCTCTTCAGTCTTGTGCTTGAGTCTGGTAAGATTTGAGCCTGCAATGTCATGTTGTTCAGATGCAGCCAGAGCTGATTGCTTTTCTGAAATCATCCGTAAAACTCCTGGTGATTTCAGCGATGGGGCAGAAGGGCTAATGTGGATGTGAGTTACAGAGTGCTTGTGTGCTGAGTGCATTGCCAGGCACTGTGCTACACTTCTCTACACACTTTATATCGGTCCACTGAAGGAGAGAAGCAGAGATGTTCTTGCACGATGCCATTTTACTTGCCTCCTGCTCTGTTCTGAATCCATACTCTTGCATCCACAAATTCCACCTGACTGGATTATTACCCAAGGAAAATTCAGCYGGTGACTTCCTCTTCACCCTAAGTCCCCTGGGCTGCCCACTGATAGAAGCAGGAGTTGCTCCATTTTCCCAAGAGGCCGAGAAGTACAAATGGGCAGTCSCACAACGTGCCGTATCGCTGAGCTCTGAACTGCGGCCAGCTGGCTGCCTGTCAGCACGCAATCCAAACACCGGCCAAGGCTGTGCGGGCTGCAATAAACCCTTCAGGGCTGCAAAACAGGTCAGAGATCTCCAAGAATACAGCTCTACCTCAGTAATGATTAACAGCGGGTGGCAAAAGTCCCCGAGGCTTTGGCTGGGTCTATGTGTGTGCATGCAGACATGTGCATACACCAATGGGAAAGTTTATCAGTCCCAAGCCAGAAAAACCCTTTGCAGGGGCAAAGCCTCGCTCACGGTGGGCTATTTGCTCAAGAGATGTTAGGGTTGAGTCTTCCTGACTTTCTGTGGGTTAGCAGAGAATTCCCAACTGTTCTATTTCAAATGAAGAACTGCAAAAAAGATGAGTGTTCAGAGAGGTGACCAGCTCTCCACCTTCTAGTGGACACACTTGCAAGTCCAGATTTACATCTCCAGTTCACAGATGTAAATCTGAAACTGGAAAAAAACGGAGTTTTCTCAATTTACGGCCATTTGAATGCAGAATGTGCAAACTGGACCCAAACTGATGCAATATAAACTTTTGAGTGCTGTGTTATTCATCAGGGCATATCTTAAAACCAAGTGATTACCTGTGTAATTGCTAACTTCCAAAGTGAAACAATGCACCAGTTACCTGTGGTTCCCATGTGAAATTTTACCTTGTTAACTTACACTTGTTATGTTTTAGAAACATAAAGCTTAGGAGTTTTTGTTTGGGTTTTTTTTTCATATTTTACAAGGCACATTATCATGCATTCTTAGGAAACAGGTGAATAAAAAAGAATCTCATCTGCCTGCCCCTTGTATATGCCAGTGCGTGCCTCTGCATATACAATCATACAATGGATTTATAAAGGTGTATATACGCGTTGTGCTGTTAGATGGACAGCAGACGGATCAGAAAGAAGAGCATTCATGAGATATGAATAATTAAAAGTATCTGTTAGGAGTCTCTCTATGCTCAATTGTAACAACACTCCATAAAACAAAACACTGGGAGCAGGTCGTAGGAGTGCAGTGTAGCCATAATCCCCTCTGACACTTCTCGATTCCCCTTTTGCTTAGGAATCAGCAAAAAAGACACAAAGACCCTGCCATGGTTCACATGCAGTTCTCTTTTGAATGATCACAGCCATCTCTACTAGCCGTTACAGCTGAAATTGCCTAAGCAAAGCATGGTTTTTGACAGGCAATCTGCAAGCTGCCCCACAGACCCCCTGGCAGCCTTTGAGAAGCGTTTGGCTCCCTACTGCCTTTCTAAGGCACCTAAGGCAGCACCAGCGCAATGGGGAAGTGAGAGCCGTGAGGAATGCCAGATCAGGGCCACTCTAATCACCGACCATTTCCTTCCTTTGGCAGGTTCTTGACTGGCAATCTGATCCTGGCAGGAGTTTCCTCTACCCCAAGCCAGTGTCAATACGAGAGCAAATGGCTAAAATGTGGCCGCAGACCACAAAACTCCTGAATAAAAGTGGATAACATTCCTTGACCTTCCCACTCATAAAGCTGATTTACTTCCTCCTCTAAAATGAAGATTAGTTGTTATATAGTATTTACATTAGTTTATATGGCTACAACCTCAAGCCCTTTATTCAGCCAAGCGAGCCCATGCCAAAGCTCGGGTGAGGAGCTCAGAGGCAATGGGAGYGGTGGCCTCCCCGTGGTCCCACCTGCTTTGGCATCTGCTCCTGCTCATGAGCTGGATGAGCCCTTGCGTCTCACCCACAGACACCTCCTGGGTGCTCCTGCCCCGTTGGGAGGTGACTTCACTCAGGCTTCTTGGACATGTGTGCTTGCTGGACCGGACCCTTAGGGGCACATTCATCTGGTCGAAGGGCATCTCAAAGTCAAGCGAGTCACTTCAGAGGAGCCACCAGCACCTCCAGAATCGCTCTGCCCTGAGAAAGCTGCCCAAGGAGGCTAACTGCGTTTCCCCAGCCAGCACTGGGGTCCTTCTCCTGGCCGCTGAGTGAGCTGGAAGACTGAATCCAAAGAAACGCCCAGCTCTTAGGCARTGACTGAGGCTGGATGAATTTATCCCCACAAAAAAATCATTTCATTTAGCTTAGGCATGAGGACAGGGGAAACAGAAAGGCAGCTGAACCCAGTTTCAGCATCAGGATATTTTTGTGTCCATTGTTAGGGTTTCTTTTGTATGCATATGAAAGAAAAAGAGAAGAGCTGACTAAGTAATCACTGGAATTCACTCTCRTTCTCCAAGTGCTTACTCGGTATAAAAAGCATCGCCTCTGAAAACAATAGAATAATGTTSGTGTAATATTGAAGGGGAAGAATAGGCCTCCTAAATTAGCATAATGCAGACATTCCATTTWTTCTGCTCATCTTTAGCAGAAATATCAGGAAATTTCTTTATTCTCCTGAAAGAAGTTAAACACCAGCAATTTTCTCCTTTAAATAAGCATCCTACACGAGAACTGTCTTTTAACAGTTCTGCGTACTGAGTTCTCTCTGAGAAGATAAATAGTTTAATTTACTTTATGGTATTATTTAGGTGAATTATCTAGGGCTTGCCTGGCACATGGAATAAGCAGAGCACTAAAAATGCTAACAGCTTCTGCAGAAGCCACTGCATGCAGCTCAGCGCATCTTTTGGGTATGAGATGTAGAACAAGTTGGAATGTTCTGAACTCCATCCTTTCCCTTGMCGAGGATCAAGCAGATGTTGAGTGCTCTTAACTGACTGACCACTTTGTTGTTCTCAAGCAATAACACCAGGAAAACATAATGTTGCCTCGGACAGATTAGACAGATGTAGTCTCTTGTTCACACATCCCACATCTGTCTCCTAGTYTTCTATGCTGATCTTTGAGAAGAAGCTGAATTATTCAACTATTTATTTCTGCTACTTGCTAAATTCTGCTCTGTTGTCAAAATATTTATGAAGGACAGCACCTGGAGCACTATCAAGTTAAAAGGCTGTGRGGATCTTCCTGAAAGCAAGATTTTAAATCGTATTACAGGTGATTTTAAGGAACTATGAGCAGCCTCATCCTTCCTTTCATAGTTGTATTTACGTTTTCCCTTTGCTGCCTGTATTTTGCATTTGCAGCTTCTTCATTTGCTTCTTAGCAACACATTTTCAAGGCAGCAGTGCCTACTTTTTGCCACTAAGGATCAGTATTTGTCAYGGAAAGGCACAAGCACAAACTTTTTCCATCTAGCCTGTCTTTATGTCATAGTAGGGAAGGCAGTTAAGGAGGAAATAATGGATCAAGGTGCCAGGATGCACAGGGTTGATGTAGGAGCAGAAACAGTGAAACTACAGGCATAGCTGTGGTCTATCTAATTTCTAATCTGAAATGGTGACCTGTCCCTCTGCCTTCCTCTGGTGCCACTTCATCGGAGGTCCTTAAAGTCAGTCAGCCAAGGACCGGTGTAGAGGGTTTATCCAGCCGATTGTAGTGTCTACATCTGAGCTCCCTTCRTTTCCTTCTGTAGACCATGAAGAAACCCAGTGGTGTCCAGGGCACTGCTCTTCCCTTCCTGGAGCACTGACATCTACAACAGGTCAAAAAATCCACTGTTAAAAACATCCATTTTCTCTTCAATTGCCCACGTTCCAATATCTTTGCAAAGTTTCCTCCCTCTCCATGTAACTCCCTGCAGGCCTTGGAGGCACAATCAGGTCACCAKCAGCTACAGAGGACTTCCCAGTGGATTCCCATTTCCCAGGGTGTCACACTGACCTCTAGATTTTGAACTATTCTGTCACACCTCTCCTCTTCYCTCTGATACTGTTCCATTTTGTACGGGTTGGAGCCAACGGTTGTACACYGGAGCAGGGTACAAAAGGGACAAAAGGTTGGTTGTTAGTGTGCTCAGCAAATAAGGAAGGAGACCCATGGTCCCGGTCCCTCCTCGGGATTTTATCCAAATGTTCTTCAGTGAAAAATACATAAAGAGATAATGAAATTGGATCTGGAACTGTTTCCTGGCGCTCTTTTTCTTCTTAGGCACCCAGGCTAGCTGAGAGCCAGCAATACGGACCTTGTSGGAAAACGGAGSGCTGGACTGGGAAGCCCTCAGGCAGGGAGTGCGCTGGACTCGCATCTCCTCTGTCCTCAAGGTGTGTCCTACCCACCGAATGGGGACAGCCCCTTGGATGGGCAATACAGGGAGACACGGGGTTCCTGAACACTTCTGTGGTGCTGGTGTCATGAACACACCGTGTCTGGAAAGAAATTTGTGGAGCAGTTGCCTTTGCCAGCACTAAATGGGGGAAGCTCTGCTATAGGTAAAAAAGTGCATCAGTTTTTTCTCATTCCATCATGGCATATTTCAGTGACAACCATTAAAGAAGAAAGTCACAGAATCACAAAATGGCTGAGGCTGGAAGGGACCTCTAGAGMTCATCYAGTCCAACCCCCTGCTCCAGCAGGGACACCCAGAGCACGGGGCACAGGGTGGCAGCCAGGCGGGTTTGGAAGATCTCCAGAGAAGGAGACTCCACAGCCTCCCTGGGCAGCCTCTTCCAGGGCTCTGTCACCCTCACAGGAARGAAGTTCTTCCTCACATGGACGTGGAASTGCCTGGATTTCAACTTGCACCCACCGAGAAGAGTTTGGTCCCATCCTCTTTATATTCTCCCCTYAGGTACTTAAACATRYGGATCWGATCCCTTCTCAACGTTCTCTCCTGCAGGCTAAACAGGCCCAGCTCACTTAATCTTTYGTCCCCCAAGGACTACACAAAGAACMTTGGGGGACACAGGCACCCCATATTAGTACACGGTCAGGCAGACAGGTTATACGGCAAGTGAGACAAGACTCCATTTCACACAGCTGGAGAGTTTTCCTTGCGTAACCCAGCCCTGCTTGTACCCGGTCATGGATCCAGGTGCTGTGTATGAGCAGATGGGGTCAGTGCTGTTCCGTGCAGAGCTGCTCTGCTTGATCCGTCCTGCAGCCTGAGAGCTGGGCCGTGGAGATGACAAGCAAAAGCAGCAGCWCTGAGGAGTGGATACAGATGCTGCTCCTTCCATTGCTTTACAGGCCCCAGAGCTGGGCTTCCCAGCTGGGGATCGTGTGTCCATCCTGCCTTCCCACAGCCACATACTGGGGTCTTGAGGCAGGCACTTAATCAGTATTAAGCCTGCACTTATCGGCAGGCTCTTTGCCTTTCATTGCACACACAGGGTGTTTGCAGAGCGCTGCGCTGAGGCTTAGCCCTTTGGCTTAGCTTGACCTCTGGTGTCTGGTTCAAGGGAGCCTTAGAAATGTGGTTTGTTGTTCTAAGGATGTGTCCAACCCCTCCCACCTTGAAGGCGACTCCCCCCGGGGAAGCAGCTGGCGCCTCCCGTGTCCAACACAGACAGCTGTTGGAGACCGGCTCCGCTTCGTCYCGCGCAGAGAAATGTGGTGTGAATTGCAGTTGCGTGTTGCCGGCCCCTAGCAAGACAGTACCGAACACTAAAGTGATCGTTACAGCTCAGCTGCCTTTATTTGCTGCATCTCGCTCTTTTCCTAATGCATTTCAATTGACAAACTTCAGCCACTTCCTTCTGTTAAAGCACCAAATGCAGCATGTCGCATTCCTTTTTCTAGTGGTTATTTCAGGCTGTGACAGGGTGCAGTGTCCCTGTAAAGAAGAGAATTTGCCCACCTGCYGGTCTTGCAGATTCCTTCCTTCTAGCCAGGTGGCTCCTATGGCCGGTGTGCTTTGGGTCCACGCTCCCAGCCCACGGACACGCTGTGTGTGCACGTTCGTGCTGTGGGGTTTACACACCTTCAAAGATCCCCTTTGCACTTAATGAATGGTACACATTGGCCTTACTTAGCATTTACACAGCATTAGAGGCAGGAGACAGAGGATATTGCTTTATGGCTAGGGAAGATATCAGAGAAGGCTGAGAAAGATGATCAAAGGTGCAGAATGGCTTCTGTGCATGGAAAAGCTAGATAAAGAGAACTCTTTATTGTGAAGAAAGAAAAAAAAGAGGGTTATAATTATAAATGACATGGCAAAAATGAAAAAGAAAGCACTCCTTGGCCTTTTTTGGTACAAGAACGAAGCAGAATCAARCAAAAGCAGCAAGTGGCAACTACAGGAAGAGAAAAAAAAAGAGCTCTATTTTAATACAGGATGGAATTTATACAGTTGCACAGTGCATAAATCTGTGGAGCTCCCTGTGACAGGATATTACAGTTGCTAAAAATGGACAGTGTACAGTTGTACACTGGTTGCAGAATGTCTTGGACAAACTTACAGAGGTGCAGTCCATGGAGATGTCTTAAGCACAAAGACGCCAGAGGCCCCTAAGCCATAGATTGCTGGGKGATGGAAATGCTTTTTTAAAACACTTACAAATGCTTGCTCAGTTCTGCCTTTCCATGTGCTGCAGCTGTTGGTCTTCTCCGCTGTGGAAGGCACCAAGACAACCCGATCAAGATTAAATACCTGCTGTCCTGAATGGGTCTGATTTAGTAGGAGCATTCCCAGTTTCTCACCACCAGCTTTGTGGCATCCTGGTTTAGTGGCAAGCTGTGCTCCTCTAAATATTTTGGGAATTGCTCATTAAGACTAGGGACTGGGGCGGTAACTCTCATCATATTTCACCTGTTGGATTTACAATGATCTGCAGATAACCACACTGTGGTCCACAGGTGGCCTTGCACCCAGAGACTTTGGGGAYGAGGAGGGCAAATTCAGTCTCTCCTCCCACCCCAGCACCCCAGGGAAAGGAAGTGCAAGTTTCTCACTGTGTCCCTTYGCCTTGGCCTCTCCATCATCTGCGTTTCTCATCCTCAGTGTGTAGCAAACAGCTATGCGCATTGACACGTGTGACACAGGTAGATTTCAGCAACAGATGACTGGTATCAGGCACAAAAMCCTATTCTGGTTCTGCCCAATTAACCGAGCAGCTGAGAGCTACAATAGTGTTTTCTCTCTTTCCCATTTCCCCTGACAGCTAATGCTCTTTCCAATACTAGCAAAATGTCAGCAACCCCATTATTATTTTATGCTGGCACCAGCCTATGATYGCAAACTCTTAATCATTAAATCCACTTCGGTTTGGCCTCTATTGCTAGCTTCACAATCCCACTATTTAATACATATGATAAGATGTAATCACCGTGTTGCCTGAGCTACCCCTGCCATGTCTCTCAGTGCAGCTGTCCAGCAAATCATAGCAAAGCAGCTCAATAAATATTCAGCAATAGCAAGTGTAGCTGCTCGCCATTCAAAACTGGCTTAGTCATACTGAGACATGCGAGGACTCCAGCTGGGGATCAGGCAGGTTCATCCTCTAAAATATTATAGAAATAAAAATGATTATGCAACAGAGAGGAGGGAAGGAGGGACTCAAGACATGAGAGTGAAGTGAGACCCTCTGTTGAGCGACCAAGAGGGATGAGGTGCAGCACAAGTTGCCCCCCGGCAATGAAGTTGAGGCCTCGGTAGTGCCAGAGTGACGCTGTGCTTCTGTTTGATTTTCTTAATGCATTTGTTGACCTGCTGTAGGGAAGGCCATAAGGAGCRGAACAGAAATCAGAACTTTCTTCTGAAGGGACATAAAACATTTTTTTTTTAATTGCAATACAGGCCATGCAGAAGTCCACACAAGCTGGCAAATRATAACCCTCCTCCTTCAGCTGCAGTTTAATCGGAGCTCACACGTGGGGACCGCTTTGGTGTCCATGTTCGCCGGTGTCCAAGAGGCCAGAAGCTCAGCCACAGCTGTTCACTCAGCAGAGTTCCTTAAAAAGGTCCCTTTCTCTACTTAGCTATATATTTCCATGACATTTATAAACACATGATTCTCCTCTCCAGGGATGGATTGAACTCTGCCAACATTGAATTTGGTTATTGATTATGGGAAGGGTGCAATAAGGGGCATTGTTATAAAACCAACTCGTGAGCAAGTCAGGAGGAGGACAGGGATAGGGCGTGATTAACTGCAGAGAAAATCTGAAAATGAAATGCACTCAAAACAGCATGCAAAGTTCAACAGTCTTGACCAGGGCAACTGAGGGGGATATATAAGAAGCTGCAGTCAAGTAAAAGGTCATCAATAGTGATCGGAATTTCCATTTCTCCCAACAATAGGACAAAAGTAATATGGGTTCTGGGAAAACTGTGGGACACACGAGCACTTCCCAAGTTCTAGGTCCAGCTGCCATGTTGCAGCTGCAGCTTATGGGGCAGACCTTCCTTCACGCTCTGATATGATTGTGTCAGAAGGATGGCCAGGCACAAGGGACAGGGACGGAGATGTCACACACGTCAGCAGCTCCTGGAAGCTCCTGAGGCTCCGCTGCAAAGCAAATTCCCTTTTGACATTAAGATACCTATTTCCAAGGGTACAGAAGGCTTGAGGGAAATTGATGAATCCACCTCTCGGCCRTATTTAGGAGGCCTTTGAAAAACACGCTAGAGAAATCTGTCAGATGGTTACACTAAATTATCTATCTTCAGCCCATTATATCTGACATCTGATCAGTAAAAGACAAAAAGCAGAGCTTTGTTATAGCCTGAGAAAGGACTCTAGGCAGAAAGGATTTGTGTCAGCTGTTTTAAAAGCAACCTTATGTTGCTCTTAAAAAGCCTGTCGTATATTTTATGTGCTACATGCTGCTTATGGTCATATTAGATTCCCTGATTTTGCTTGAGAGAATATCACATACCTGCATRTAGAAAAGCAGCATTTCAGTGATCAGAACCTTCACATATTTTCTTTTTCTTTTTTTTTCCCCTCCAGAAAAAATAGCTTATTTTTTAGCAAACCTACYACTTTTAACTTGTCTATGACTTCAGGAAATAATGATAATGGTGGGAACTCACCTGTTAATTCTGTCAGTGCTTAGAGATCAAAAGCCTTGAGGCCTTAAAAATGCCRTCATCAGACAGAGATATTCATGAACCAGAAAGCTGGCAAGATGCATTTGGCATAAAAGTCTTCCAAAAGAGATTGTCTTTAATAAGAGACAATTCTAACAATATGGGACCATAGCAACAGCTAACAGGGGTGCAGAAAGGAAGAGATAAAAATTGCCTTCGGCAGATGGACGTCTCCCTTGCCTTCCATTGAACTGAATGCTCAAAGACTTAACATCAAAAATTTGCTCAGGAAATTCTTACCTGAACCCCCTGCACACCCCCCATTCCCCTGAGCCTCAGAGGCCCGTTTTCCTTCTGCAGTGTGAATGTGATTCCACAGGGACGTTCTTGTATTAGCTTTTAGATAGTCCCAGTGGGAATTCTGCAGGACAGGAAGGCTCCCTGCTCYTTGATGGTCTCCTGCAGCGGTGGTTGCTCTTCCATGTGCGAGGTCTCCGCAAGTTCACTCCTTGAAGGCTCTGTGAGCATGGATTTGCCCTCTAAGTCTCCACTTGTCATGCCCAAACTGGTGTGAAGCATGGAGACTATGCAATCAGAAAAAGGGAATTCTATGAAAAATAAATAATATAGTTGCTTGTTTTGATCAGTGTTACACTTGCCCTTTTTTGAATGAAAGAGGTTAAAGGAATTTTATTTTTTTTTTCTCAGAAATGCAGCCATCAACCATGGGGAAGAAACACAAGCAAAGAAAAAMCTGTCCCATGGACACAATGACGTCCTCCAAGCCTTTGATTTCAGTATTTACCCCTCCCTTTCGATTCCCTACATGAAATATTTCCAGGTGACCCTGTGTGGGTCAATAAATAATATATCATGCCCTAATGAAAAAAACTCGCCACGTCAAAGGCGCCTTTCAGTCTGAGGCTGGCTGCAGTTTATCTCTTACCTTCAACTGGCAGTTTGGAAACATTACGACAATCAGATAAACAGAAATGAATAAGCACTTCGATGGTTCAATATCTCACCCTACGAGTGACAATAAAAAGCTCATAACTTTTCCAATGGCACATTTATGCGTGCTGCACGCAGAGCAAGGGGMCTGGGCCCAAGGAGGCAGAGTGGCAGGGTCTGCTGTGCTCTCCCCAAGGAAGCAGCGTGCTGTACACATGTGCAGAGACCACGACAAACGTCAGCTCTCGCCCACAAAGCCCCTGGAGACAAAGCAGCCAGGGCGTTTCTTCTGCAGGCCTCACTAAGCTGCACAGAGAAAGGCTTCCCCTGTTCTTACAGCACTGCAGGTGGAGCAAATTCAGAGTTACAGGCGCTACAGGCTCATAGGACATGAGCAGAATCCATAACTTGCAAGCCGCAGGTCAGCTCCTGCATGGATCCTGAGCTTGACCTTCCATATGATTAGCCTGACTTCCCACAAGACTTACAGTGGGAGTTTGATAAAATCTCCAGGAAAATGCATGGCTGATTCTGGTTGAAATGAGAGGTGGTGAACTGTGAATTATAACAGGCAGCACTCACCCCCGGTATAAGGAAAAGAAGAGCTGCAACAGCTCTGACGGTGGAGAACTTGCCTCTGTGCTGCACAAACGTGCTGCGCTTAGACAAGCAAGTTTGAATCAGAGCACCTGGGCATCTCTCCMCTCTGTAAGGACAGAGCAGGAAACGTCTTGGGCCAGTTTTCCTGTGAGGTGACTTCATTGGGTTCGAGAGATTTACACCAGCAAAGTCCTTTGRCGTCATAATTGTTAATTTATTTGCTACCCATCCTCAATCCATGTCACCATTTGTACTGAAGAAAACACTCTGCACGTTACATGGCAAAGACAGTGTTTTTGAAGGCACTCTTTTCAGATTTAAGAGGAGGGAGAAAGCCATAACTGCTTGAATGGCAATGAGGATGAGGGTTTTCGTGTTTAACCTTACATTCATCTCTTGCTACGTGCTGGTATTAGGGCAGCCAAAAGGCTGAGATCAGGCGTCTGTCCCATGGCTGTTCATCAGCATTGACGGCTTAAGGTCCATCCATATCACACCAGCGTTCATGTCACACGAGGTGCTGTTGCAGATACAGGGTGCGGGGATTAAGGACGAGCCCTGAAGTGCACCCGTGGCCGTGTGTTACAGAGAGTCTCACGTCCCACGTGCGCGCGTGGAACGAGCCGTGGCAGCASCTGCCTCCGGAACGGGCTGCTCCTCTGCGAGCGGCTCCGACGTGACGCCGCGCGTGTCCACGCGGCCGAGCGGGCCGCATGAAGAGCCCCGCTGCCTTTCTTCTTCTCGCTCCAATCTGCCGTGCAGATAACGCAGAGGTCGCCTGGCGCGGCCGTGCCGCGGAGGAGCAGCSCGGCGCGCTGGGACAGCCGGGCGCCGCGTGCACCGGGCAGCTCCCCTACCCTTTGCACCGACRGGGTGTGACAGGTGCACAGGAGTGCGAGGGACGCGGCGAGTTTCCAGGTCCAAGCCAGGACCCAGGTGCGGGCAGAGGGTGGGACTGCGTGCAGAAGCCGGGGGGGATCGGCATTGCTCTGGGCAAGCAGCGGAAAGCAGGACTTSGCCAGGCAGACTGTGACAAGTTCCCCGTGCCTAAGGAAACCTGGAACCAATTGGTTCCAGCTGGGGCGGGACACCCCTCTGTGGCCAGCTGGGCCCTGTCTTCCCCACGTAACCGGTCCGGGGCGGTTAAATGCATCAGAGAGCAGCAGAGCAGGGCCCGTTCCCCCCGCCACCAGCAGCCCCTCACCGCAGCCCC
>PTEX01000010.1:3623718-3634641 GCA_003342815.1 Eudromia elegans | reverse complement strand
GGGCCGGGCCGGGCGGGGCTGGGCGCCGGGGGGCGGCGGCGGCAGCTCCGCTTCTCCGTTCGTTCCCTTGTGCTGATGTGGCCGYGCGGTGCTGCAGCCCCCCCGCGCTGCTGGTCGGTTGTATGGGTTGGAGCGGGCCTGTMGCAGCCCAGCTGCCTGCTGGTGCCCGGGCTCTGCGCACCAGCGTGATGCCAGAGCCCCCGAGCGGGGCACGTGCGGGCGCCGCCGCGGGCCGCCCGGGCCCGGCTCGCAGGGGCTGCTCCYGAACAGCTCTGCCCGCGGAGCGGGGGGGCGGCCGCTGGGAGCGGGGCCGCGGGAGAAGCCGCCGCACGGCTCGTGGCGCAGGGGCCGCCTGCGAGGGCTGGCGGGTCAYGGCACAGCGTGGTGCGGGCGCACGGCCCTGCCTTCCACGGGGGCCGCCCACCAGCCGAGCCCGTTGTGGTTAATACAGCGGTAAACGAAGCACTGGCTGCAGTTGTCCGTGCTGCCGAAGTGCCGCTGGGGGCTCCCACCAACAGCACTGGGCAGAACCGATCCACACAGGAGCAGCACGAGTGGGGCTCTCCGGATGTGTCCTTCCCACAAGGCCTGGCTGGCCCCAGTGGGGATGCCGGAGCCGTCTGCAGTGGCACCGCTCTCGGTCCTTCATTAATCTCCCCTGGTGGATGAATGGGAATTGCTTGTTAAGGGAGGTCAGCGACAACCCACAGCTCTGATTGAGGAGGAGGATTAAATCCCCTTCATAAGCCTTATCCTCTGCGGCCTTAGCTGGTGCTCGGGCTCTCCGGTGAAGGACCCATCATGTCCCCTGCGCAGGGTGCTCACGCGCAGGAGGTCTCAGGGCCTCCGCAGATTCCCGCAGCCCGGTGCAGATCCTGTYGGGAACACCCTCCAAGCCCTCGCGCACCCTTTCCACCAGCCATGTCAGGAAAAGCAAGGATTTCAAGGATTTCGCCTATCAGCCCAGATGGTCTCAGGCTGCTTGCAAGGCTGCGCCCCTGCCCTGTGCCTCTGTGTCGCCCTCCCCGTAGCCTCGGATCACCCCGTGTCCAGAGCGGAGCGCGGCACGGGGAGCTGCCGGCAGTGAGCGGGGGTGAGCGCGGCCTTCCCGCTGGGGACGCCGAGGGCGGCGGAGCAGCTGTGTGGGGCGCAGCTCCCCCGGCAGGCGCTCTGCCCGGTCCGGGACGGCGCTGCTCGGTTCTGCGTGTGCTGCACGTGCTGCTGCTGCTGCTGCTGCTGCTGCTGCTGCTCGGCCCGCCCGCGCCGCACCGCCGCTCCTGGGCACGGAGCTGTGGGCAGGAACTGGCTGCGGTTCCCAGAGAAAGAGGAGTTGGGAAGAGAGAGGCAGGGAGAACAGAGATACCACAAAGCTTTTTTTTTATTATTTATTTTTTATTTTTTTTCTTTACAGGTTGGGCCAGGAAGCATTGCAGGGCTTTGCCAGTGGTCTGAGATCTCTGGAAACCCCACRACCCTTTCAAGAGGAGTAACTTTATCCTTTCCACTTAATTACTTCTGAATCCTATCCTAGTCTCTTCCTCTTTTGCCCTTTCCCTTAGGAGTGCCTGAGATGTGCAGGACGTGGCCTGCACAGGCCCCTTCGGGGTAGCACATGTGCCTGGGAATGGTGTTTCTCTTCAGGGCTGCTCTGTGCCGTGGCCTGACACATCACGAGCATGCAGGRCTTGTCAAGAACGGGCCTCTTGGCCGGTTATGGGGCTCAGGACTGCTCTCTGTCCCCATCAGACACCCAGAAGATCTGGGTGAATAGGCAGCTCCACAACAGCAGAGCGGGGTTCACGTGGTGTGACAAGTGTGTGTTGGACCCCAGGTCCCTGTGAGTGGCTGGTGGGCACAGGAAAACCAGTCACAGTCACAGTGCACCTGCAGATGAGGCCTGCGAGCACATTGTAAACCATAARCATGAGGCTGTCCCGAACTAGGATGGAGGAAGAGGGAGTGAGGAGGTAACGGGAGGTGTAGAGGTGATCTAGGTGATGCCGGAGGGAAAGGGACGGATGGGAAGACACAAGCCTGTAAGAGAGAGTGCAGAGGGAGCATGGGCATATATGTGTGTACACAGGCACATATAAGACACGAGTTGATAGTGAAGGAGAAGAGAAAGGGCATGCCAACTTTTGCTGGAACATGGAGAAGTATAACGAAGTAGGAGAAGGGAGGAATGGAAGTGTTGGGTCCAAGGGGAGAGGTAGGAAATGCTTCCCAAAAGCAAAGGCAAACAAACAAGGTTGGGTGGGTAAAGTCATGCCATGAGAAGGACAGGAGTGGGAATCTTGGAGTGGGGCTTCCTGGGGTTCAAGGAGGGCAGCCTTTGATAGATTGGCTCCCCCAATTTTAAGCTTTTTGCTTAAAATTGTTTTTTAGCACTTTTGAGAGCATGGGCCAGAACTCTAATTTATAAGGCTAGAGATGTTCTTTTGCAATGAACACAAGTTCCTAAGCTCCTCTCCAGACTTCACTGGTATAAAATTAGACCAATGTAGCAAGTGCAACTGCCAGTATGCAAGAGACCCATGTTTGGTTTTAGAGCCTGGGAGTCTTTTCTTGGGAATCATAAAAAAATTACAGAGGAGAAGGCCTTTTAGGTGTTGTAATAGATCTTCCTGCCAGTGCTGAGTTCTTCTTAGAGCACATTCCCTCAGCTTTAGTTACATTCTAAAAGGCCAACAAACAATTCACTGTCTAATCCATCTTTCAAAAAGCTCTACTGATATTTGGCCTAAGTTTTAGTTTGCATGTCCCACAGGTGGTTTTTTGTCTTTTTTGAGAAGATTTGGACTTGTTTAAGTAAAAACAAGAATAAAATTGATAGACTCATAACTGGCTTCTCAGTCATTTGGGCTGTTAAATATGGGCAACATCATACTGCAGTTTAAATTCAGTTTGGGGCAATAACTAGCTAACATACAGAAATAACTTTTAAAAAGTGTTCATTGTTACAAATACAAACACTAGGAAGACAAGGGAGCAGAAGAATTGGTCATACCCTGACTCTCAAATTGAGTTTTTTAGAGAATCACTGATCAGCATCACGTTTGCCTTTTGTGTAGTTCATGATGTGTCTTGGACTTTGGAAAGACTTGAGTAAACTTAGACTGGAAATCAGAAGGTTTAAGATTGCTCTGAAAAGTGAGAGTCTAGAGCAGAGTCTTCCTCTATGAGCAGGAGGAGCAAGGCCCGAGTTGTTTTAAGGTGCATCTTGAATGATTCATAGAAAAGATTATGGGATTCTGTCAGCCGTGACAGCAGGCACTTGTAGGTATCTACTTCTGGGCTCATCCCTATTTACTAACTAAAAATTTGGTTTAGGCAAATAAGGAATGAAGTGGAAAAGGAGGGTTCCACTCTGCTGGGATCTGAGGTTGAATTGTTAATGGTGAGGCTGGCACTCCCCAGGTTCTCCAGAATGTTTTCTCTGTAATTTCATACTTTTTTTAATGAAAGCAACTCCATCATCCCTCCCTCCCTCCGTTGCTTCCTTCCTCTCTCCTTTCCCTCTCTTGCCGTGGGTCGGCAGTAATTCCACTTTACCAACCCCCTGCAGCCTCACGTGAGCTTCCAGCYGGGATGTTGCAACCATCTGCGTGGATGTGTGGCCAAGAGGCTGCCACCGAGGATGTCTGAGCACCAGCACGAGCRCTCCCYGGCCGTGAAYRMGATGYCCCCTTCACCAAGTGATGACAGGGRTGTCCCTGACTGCAGAGGAAGGAGTGAGACCAGCCGGTGCTGGTTCCCRTGCCAGGTTTCGGGAGGGGATTGTGCTCTGCTGCTTGCCGCCTGTTCCTCATCTGCCTATCCCCTCCAAACAAGCCTGACCGCTTCTGCCCCGGCTGCCTTCACTTTCTCTGTCTCTTGGTGTCTTCCCTGCCCCTCCATATTCTTTATCTGTGGCTAAACTTACTGCTGCTAGGCATTCGAGTGATGATATTTACTTTCCCTCCGTGCTTCTTCTGTGCCAATAGGAGCAGTGTCAGAAGTACAGGATTGAGTGGTTTTCTGGCCCCTAGTTGCTGCTTCCATGGCACGCAGCAGCTGAATCACAGAATCACAGAATGGTTGAGGTTGGAAGGGACCTCTAGAGATCATCTTGTCTAATCCCCTGCTCCAGCAGGGACACCCAGAGCACGGGGCACAGGGTGGCATCAATAAGCTCTTACAGAAGAAATCCTGCCCAGACTTTGACCAGCGGATGAGGCATGGGCCATTAACCCTCAGACGTGACCGAGGTGCAGGGTGGTCTGTGCACCAGAGACACACGAGAGCAAAGCAGGCTCTTGCGGGCACCTCTAGATACACTGAGTTCTAAGAAGTCTCCTAGGAACATGTGAGAATTGAGAAATCAGAGGCTTATAAATTGGACAAACATTAATGATTTGTGGTGTCAGGAGCCCATAAACTCTATTGTTGTGTCCTGTACTGTACAAAACAGCCATCTGCAAAACATTTGCTCCTAATTTAGTTCTTGGAAATGCCTGAAACACCACAGTACTGCTACTGCTAATCAGCTCGGGGTAGACCACCAGTGTGAGAAGAWTCAGTTAAAACGGTGGCCTCTTTGTGGTGATGGTATAAATAGTGTAAGGAATAGCTTCAGCTGTAGCTGRCACCACCTGGAACATACTTCAAAGTGATAGCTACATGCTGGCTAGGTAAACTGGTGCCATAATGCTTACTTCACCCTTGACATCCACTAACAGTGAGTCAGCAACAGCAATTATTTTAATCAAAAAAAAAAAAAGCACCCTTTTATTAAGTCATCAAGAAGCACATTTTCCTGAGCTGAGTCACCCCAGAATGACTGTCCTTCTGACTAAGTAGCTTCTTATGTGCAGTGGCTGCTGTATGATCCCCGCTCCTCAGATCTTTTGGCTGCCTTGTTCATTAGTGGTTTGCCCTTTGCTGGCCTCTACATGCAATGACAACTGAGGAGGGGCTGAGTGGAGGATGTGTCTGCATTTTATGCCAAACGTGGTACGGTTTGTCATGGTTCTTATCAGCCGTGGGAGGTCCATTTTCTGGACAGGACTAGAAAAAGAACAACAGAAGGAAAATAAAACCAGTTTAATCCTATGTCTTTTTATGTTGCTCTGAGATAAAACACAGCATTGCTATTAACTTCCCAATAGAAACAATACAAAATGTCATTGCTTGATTTGTTGCAAGTGAGAAGTACTTTACCCCCCACTATTCGTTTGAAGAGAGACCCGCTGCAGCTCAGATGGTCCTTTAAATTAAGGTTGGGCTCTTCCCCCACAGAAACGCTTTCCRTCTTGAGGCTTTTGTTTATTTCTAAGTTCATCAGCTTCGACGCAGTGCTGACTTTTTCCAGGGTAGATACTGGATTCAGGGGGCCTTGCTTGGAACAGCTTGAGCCAGAATTGCTCAGCTCCATTTCCATAGATAAAATAAGGGAAACTACCATGGTTCTCAGCAGTACCACCTTCAGAAAACCTGTTTCTGGAGAAATTTTGCAGCCCCGAGGCTGTTCGTTGGCAAGGTTTACCTGCCAGGAAGTCTGTACGTCTTTGGCCAATCTCATTTTGCACTTGTCTGGCAGAGCCATCTCGGGAGTTGGTAGCCCTCAACTTCTTCATTCCTGGGGCTGAATCATCGGTCTTATCCCCCTGTACTCCCCTGCGTCACCAGAGTCACCATCGGACACCGTAGGCCTTGATCTCTGAGCCACCACCCTGTACCCCTGTCATGCCCCAGGGATTCCTTCCCCCGTCTACTGCGGATGCCGAAGGTGTCTAGGAGTAAGTGATCCCAGGACTAAGCAGGGATCCGAGGACAGCTCTGGGAAGGAGGCAGAAGGCTGTCTCAAGTGATTGAGATCAGAGGCAAGGGTGGCAACATCAGAGACCTGGGGAAAACAGAGCGAACTGMGCAGAGAAATTGGGTACCAAGAGCAGTGTCATAGCTGTGGGATGCTGAGAAGCGGGGAGAAGGTCACTGGGTGGGATTGGGGACTGCTGGGTCATATTGGCATGGACAGACTTCAGGGTGCTGTTTTCTAGCTTCTCAGTAGCCTAGATGTTCTTTTGCCTGCCTCTTTTTGTACATGTTGTTTTTGCATAACAAATTTTCCTAGATGATCTCTCACAGTGTTTCCTGCAAGGCTTCAGTGTAGTGGCCTGAGTGCTCTTCAACAGGACGCAGCTTGTGGAGGGATGAGATGTCCTTTCAGCTAAGAGCACRTGCAATCTGGAGTGCTCAGAGCCTCTCCTCATGTCTAAATTCCTCAAGCAGTGGCCAGATCAGGAGGGTCGGAGCTTCCAAGGAAATGATACAAAGAATAGAATAACCGTATTATCATCCATAGAGAAAAACCAAAATTGTTAAAATAACTTTATTAAAGGCTCCAATTACTGATTACACTTGTTGATGCACATGGGTTTGCTAAAGAAGCAGAATATTAGATCTGTTGCTAATAGTAGAGCACCAAGCTCCACTATTATATTAGCATCTGAAATGTATGATTGAAAGTRAGCAGCAGCTAATAAAGACAGAGAAATCTCCTTTTCTCTATTTTTGGCCCATGCAGTGAAAATATCAGTAGAGCCCCACAGTTCTATGAACATCTGTTGTTCATTACTTACCAATCTGCCTCGATGCCAGAGATTCGGAAGCCTTTGCTCATCTAAAGATGCAGAAAGGCCTTCAGTGCTGTTTGTAATAACCCTAAGAGCCCCTGCTGCTATGGACGTGTGTGATCATCACCTGTATCTTTAGGTAAGAAATATCTTTGCAAACTAAACCCTTGGGCACTGTGGCACAAGTACCTGTGTATCTCTATTAGCTTGTTCAGGAAGGTACAATTTGACCTACACTGGCCTGTTTCAATGTTGGAATTAATTTCAGAGCATGTGTCTTACTTAGCAGTTCTTTTATTACTGTTTCCTATCTACGTGTGCAATAGCAATGATGATAGTTGCATCCAGAGAGGGTCGAGTTCTTTGCATAATAGATAAAGGAGGCAAATAAGCAAATGGTACTCAAGTTGCACAGCAAGTCATCGTAGTGCTACCCATAGARTTCCTGCCCAGCATCCTTTTTCACTGTGAATCAGTTCTGAAGAGCCTCCTTTTTTTTGCAAATACTGGTACAGTCCTGTGAAGTATTTTGGATTTGACCCTRGCCTGCTGAAGCTGTGTATCAAAAGGCAAAGGCACAAGAGGGACACTGTAGGGTCCAGTTTTTGCCTGAGTATTTTAGGTAATGCAGAGGAAAGGTCTGACAGCAGGCAGGGAGGGTTGCTTTAGGTCACAGCCTCTAGCACAACCCTTAGCTCTTCAGTTCCTTGCAGCTATGGAAGCCTCCCCAAGCAGGGCACTGGATGCTGGCCTTCTGGGCTGGCCACTGGGAACTGCCAAGAACAGGATGTCAGGAGCTGCTTGATGGGAATATGGGGTCCTGACACACGAAAGAGTGCAGAGGCTTCCCAGCCTTGAGCCCTTCTGGACTTCTCTCTCCAAGCAGAAGAGGAGATGGAGGAGGCTGTTGGYTGAAGGCTTCTGGCAGCACTTGGGTAATTTAGGCACACTTTCTGTTGAGGTTCRGAACTCACATGTGCTAAGGGCTCCTCAGCAAGTGTCCTACACTTCCAGTTTTAGAATATACCATGTGCACGGGGGGAATCTCCTCCCCTTTCACCTGCAGAGTGGTTTTGCTTTGCAGCATAGACCTGAACAATCACTGAGTTGGAAGCATTGCCCTCTCCTGGATTTTGGTTGTCGCCTCCAAGAGATTTAGGTATAGCAGTAACTTCAATGAAACTGAGAGTATTTGTGAAATCTTAGGCAGTATACACAGCCTGAGTATACACAGCCTTGATCTGATGCTAGTTGAAAATATTCCATGGAACATTTGAGACTAATTAGTCAAGAGTTCTGGGAACTTCAGAGTTGCAAACTGCAAAGTGACCTCACTCCATGAACATTTCCTAGCTCCGGAGCAGCTCAGCCAGGGCAGCACAGCTCTGTGACTTCCAGAGAACTGGTGACCTTGCTTGGGACCCGCAGGACGTAGGAGGTTGTGGTGGAGCACGGGGGCTCTGAGATCATTAAAGGTCTTTTTAAAGACACTGCAAGCCTCAAGGCTACATGTCGGCCCTTGTGATTGGCCTAATGGGCCAAGGTATGAAGTGCCAAGTAGTCTTCAGGCTGAGCTGGCAGTCCATGCAGGCCAGCCCTGAAGGAACATGACGTCTAAGCTGAGGAAGGACTTCAAGCTGCATGTGTAACTTTTTGTCGGGGTTTCCTTTCTCAAGAGATCACACAATTAGCRGCTTGTTAGATTCTTCACCAGGCCTTCACTGGAGGGAAACGTTTTTGGTGGGCCCATCCATGAGCGGGTGGYACTGAACTAGTCCCTTTCCAATTCTGGTTACACACCTGGATTCCCTCACAGCCTCCCTGTGTTTATCTCACCCCAGGTTATGTAAATCTCGACTAGTGCAGGAGAGGGAGCCTGCGGGTCACTGAGTGTGCGAGGTAAAGCCAGAATCCTGTAAATAAATCCCTGTCGTTGCTTAAATTAACAGTCTGCTCTACGCAGCGGGAACTCTACATCTCCATGTCAAGAAGTCACMGGCCCTCCTGTTTATTTGCTTGATGTAGTTGGGCTGCTGTATCTCACAGGCTTCAGAGGAGCTGTATCTGCTTACCCCGAGGAAGGACCTGCTGTTTCTGCAGGACTCAGGTGGGCKTTGATGCTTCCATACCCATGTGCATCCCCTGCCGTGTCTCATGGGCTGATTCAGTGAGGAGAGGTGCCCCCAGTCAGCATGGGGCAGAAGAGAACCTCTGCCTCCCAAATGTGGAAGGGCTTAATGTGGGGCTTTCCCTTCTCCAAGGGAATGAGGGAATGGGGAGGATGGCACCCCTATGGATAAGCCCTAAAATCCACCCCCGAAGTTCCTGYGCTAGCCCCCTCAAATGTTCCTGTTCCTGCCCCAGCGTCTTCCCACGTCCCCTTTCCTCCCTACTACCCATCTGCTGCCTGCAGCAGAACTGTCTGCACAGCTTTCAGACGGCTCCGGCCTTTCCCAAGCTCCCGAGAAACCATTTTGTGCTGAGTAGATGCACTCGTGCAGGTAAAACCATTACGTGKGTCCCTAAGTGCTGGGAGACGTAGGCACGGTTTGTAAACCCCAATGCCTTGTGAGCGCTGCGTTTCACACCTGCACACAACGTGACTCTGGGCTCCGAACCCAGAGAGCTCAGAATAATGTTTTCTGCAGAGCATCATATTCCTGAAACAACAACTCCAGCCCCCAGCCTTTGCTGATTCTTTTTCTGTCTGCTGGTGAAAATCCTAACTTAAAAGATGTTTTTGAAAAATTCAAAGCAGATGAGTGAAAAAATACCCTACCCATGACATCAGCAAAACAGATACAAATAGACAAATATCAAAGGATTGCTGCCTTCAGCTACATGTTTGAAGTGATGCTGACGTCAGTCCGGGGCACATTTGAGCCTCCTATGCTTTGCATTTAGGAAGCTGAAGTGCATTACATATAATTGGTTCCACCTACATAGAACTTGTTGAGGGGAAAGGCAACAAGATGCAGATTTTCACCGTGAATATAGACAGGAGCCATCTTGCCCACACCAGCACCTTCCTGTCCTTGGAAGAGCACCCACAGGGGAGGACTCGTTGAAGCCCCAGCCACCACTCTGTGGTCCTTCCTTCCCACACCCAGGCAGAGGCCAAATTTGGTACCCACATAGGAGGGAATACGTGCCCAGGGCCACCATGGACAACAGTTAGCGAGGGGGGCCCAACTCCCACTCTCATTTTCAGCCCAGGAGTTGAGYTGCTGGTGTCTTGATCGTTTCAGATTGCCCAAGAAAATACGGTATTGATGAAGAGAGTCCTCCCTGTTGTTCCACAGTTGCTCTGGTGCCGATTGTACTGATGGGGCTGGGAGGACCAATGGAGATGGCAAGTCCAGGGGAACTCAGTGCTGGGAGCCCTATAATTTAGCTAATAACATTAGTAACCTGAAACATATATCAAAGGCCCTTTTGGATGAAATGTGTTGGTCCAGCTATGAGGATAGCAGGTACAGGTAATAAATACTATCACCACAGAGCACCTGATCCTCTTAGCAGGAGCAYTGCAGCTGGCATGTTGCTGACGAAAGCTCTGGCTTCCCCTCCTGGAAGATCAGGACACAAATGTTTTCCGGTAGCCCACAAAGCCCCCACCCACGTCCCTCAAGCAGATCCGTGTAGCGAAAGCTCATCGGGCTCCTTCTCTGTAGAGCTGGGCAGAACTCCCTGCATGGAGAGCTTCATGCCAAGGGATTTCATGGAGTTCTTGGTGTTTATCGCCACGTTTCACAGAAGCAGATGCCCAGTTCTCTGGGGCAGTCCCAAGGATGCTGCCCATGGAAGGGTGTGGGACACTGAAGCAGGCTGTATGGAGGATATAAGGACTCTGCATTCCCACTGTGGGCTGCTCCATTGATCCAGTTGTAGCAGGGCAGTCCACTTAAGCCATGTCATTTTAAGCTGTTCCTCCTCTTTCCTCTCCTCATCCTTTCTCCCCTTGGAGGGGCACCCAAGGTCTCTCTGTTCCCCCTTGAAGGAGGAGGTGGGTGTGGGGGAGGACTCGCGGAGGCAGCAGGGAGCCCTGGCTGACACGCGAGCGTCTGCGTGCTGCTTCGGCAGGGCAGCCCTGCGGCACGAACAGACACGGTGCTCGTGGCTGCCTGGGGCCTCGGGCACCCAGCGCACCGCTGGCCTGCCCTTCCCTCCCTGCTCCCCTCCATCGCACACCCGGCCTCCCCTTCCCTCCCTGCTCCCCTCCATCGCACACTCGGCCTCCCCTTCCCTCCCTGCTCCCCTCCATCGCACACTCGGCCTCCCCTTCCCTCCCTGCTCCCCTCCATTGCAC
>PTEX01000010.1:3609697-3622701 GCA_003342815.1 Eudromia elegans | reverse complement strand
TGCTCCCCTCCATCACACACTCGGTCTCCCCTTCCCTCCCTGCTCCCCTCCATCGCACACTCGGCCTCCCCTTCCCTTCGTGCTCCCCTCCATCGCACACCCGGCCTCCCCTTCCCTCCCTGCTCCCCTCCATCACACACTCGGCCTCCCCTTCCCTTCCCGCTCCCCTCCATCGCACACCCGGCCTCCCCTTCCCTCCTTTCTCCCCCTTCAAGCAATGTTTTCATCAGCACAGGAACCTCATGGGCCTTGCTGAAGCCAGCAGAAGGTACAGGTAGATTTGGACCTTTGGAAATTAAATCTTTTACTGTTTGATTGTGTCTAAAAGTAAATTGGCCTGTGTCTGATGGCACCAGAGGCAGGAATGAGGTTACGTTGGTGACCTAAACCACGCAGGATAATGTGAGCATTGCAGTGTAGCATCTTTGCCTTGATCTTACCTGCTACACACTGAAATTTAAGAAAAAGAAGATTTAGACAACTCTCCTGTAAGTCTTGCTGAATCTTCTCTGTGCCTCGAAATGAGCACAGCGCTTTAGTGGATCTAGGCTGGACGTGACAGTGTCCCTGAGGAGCCTCGGCGGGCTCTTGGCACGGGAACGTTCCCCTTGTCATCCAGGGATCCCTGGCGCCAGGCACTGGCTGCGAGCGCCTCATGCTCCATGGCTAACGCTCCCCACAGAATGAGGCCATTTCATGTGGACGGGGAGCCATGTGCTCCGAGGCCCCATGCAGGACACGTCGCGTTCGCGCTTTCACCAAGTCAGACCCCCTAGGCGAGGGCCATATTTGCCACAGCCCAAGACGAAGCTCAGCTTGGCCGACACTGACGTGCCGCCTTCCAGCCGCAGGGGCTCCTGTGCGTCCCTGGTGTCTGTGGGAGCCACACACTGCGCTGACACCGCGCGGGTGCCGAAGCCGCTCACGGAGACGGTGACGGGAGCAGGATCCTCGTGAGCGGAGGATACCAGTGGGAGGCCAAGGAGCCGCCTGCTCCAAACAAGCACACTGTGCAAGCGCTGGTCAATAATTCATAATACGACACGGACATGTGGTCATGGACACAACCCCAAAAGTCTTTTCCATGGGTTTATCGTCAGCTCTAAAAATAAATGACTGCCCACTCGGTTCTTGTGGTCTTTGATTGCAGCTGTAATATTTGTGGGATTTTAATACATACGTTTAGGCTCAAAATAGGAAGTGTGATTTAACGGGTTAGATGAGCACCTAGAGAAACCACAGCCAGGTTCGGTGGCTACAGATCTCTGCTTTCTGCTTGGTGTTTCCCCAGGGAGTAAGGCTGCAAAAACACGGTTCAACCCAGGAATATGGGAGTTCAACCCAGGAATGTGGGAGGGCAGTCTTGGGGATGGAGGGATCTGCATTATTGCGCTTGGTTACAGGTGCTGACCTTTATTTCAGCCACGTCTTCCACAGGAGAGTGCTAGGAGATGAAGTCAGGTTTAACTCCTGGGGTATTTGCTTTAAAGGAGTATGCCTGATTTCAGGTGTTTTTAATGGCGTTGGGCACTAGCAGAGCATTATAAGGCTCTAGACTGACTTGAACTAAGGCCCCAGCTCTATTACCAGAGCTAATATTTTAGTATCATATCTGGAATTAAAGTGAGCTGTGATGATTTACTGCGGCTTCACCTGTGGCCATCCTCCCCGCACTGAATTCTAGGTGCCATTACTGGAAGCTTCTCAGAAAAGACCCAGTGTAAACACAGCAAAGGGCCGTAACTAGCACTGATGTGTGTCTTGGCTGAGCTGTGGGAGGAAGATATTGTTAAGGGGAAATGGGAATGGGGAGAGAAATAAAATGAGACTCAGCCTAGAAAAGCACAGTCCCCCCTTTTTAAGGGCAAGTGTTGTACTAAAACTCTGTTTGAAGACCTTGGGAGGGAAGAAATGTTAAGGAGACGCCCCAGGGTTTTGGGACTGAGTCACTGACACTTGGCAGGGAGCTGATTTTTCCATCTCCAGCTCTCAGATAKGGTTTTCACCTCCTCGTATCTCAACCCAAAAGAAAATAATGAAAACATTAAAATAAACAACCGGTGGAAACACTAACTGGCTTCTGCCTCCCTCGCTCCTCCCACAGCATGCGTGAAGCCTGGGGAAACACGGTGCCCCTGGGCACTGCCGCCTCCGTGCTGCAGGGAGCCCCGCTCGCCCGCCGGCCGGCATGTGCCCCTCTGGGCTTCCTTCTGGCTTCACAGAAGCTGCGAGGGAAGAGGGCAGGGATTTGCCTCCAGTTACAGGCCTGCAGAGCTGCTCATGGCCTGTATTTACTCTCTGAAACCTCCCAGGTGCTAATCTCGGCCTGTCAAAACCCCTGTATGCATAAATATGTCCCCAGGTAACATCTGTTCCACAAGAAATTTTCAAATCTCAAAATTGGCCCRTTGAGGAGTTCTGACTTGGGATAAGTTGCCAACATTACAATCTGGAACAAAAAAGGAATAAAATCCCCACATTCAAAAACTCTTCCAACATCCATTTTGAGCAAGGCAGCCCCCACCAAAGCAGAACACAAGGTCCAGGTTCGGCTAGGACCGGCACCAAGCATCTCCATTCCCCCTACAGACCAGGCGGTGCAGCGCRCTCGTCCCTGCTGAACACCAGGTAATCAGCACCTCCCTGCAGCCCCAGCTGGAGTGACAGATCACAGCTCCAGAGCCCGTTTCCCAGACGAGCCGCGGCACGTGCGGAGCCCGGGCTGGCGCGGGAGGCCGTCCGGGCGAGGAGGCAACGCTGTGGCACTGGCTGTGGGGAAAACACAAGTGCGGTTTYCAGTAACTTGTGTTTACAGAAGAAAAGATAGCAATGTATTTTTGTGTTTCTGTGCCATTGGGAAGCATTCTCTTGACTTCACTGGAGACTTCTCTAAGATGCATAACAACTTGAAATTAAGGAGATTTACCGTAACGTGAGGTGATTTTAACCAAATATTGCTTTATTYATCCTGCAAGGGAGTTTTGTCAAGGGAAAAGACACCATATTTTGAATTACCGTCGCTGAGAGAGGCGCTGACACCTGCACTCGGGGCTCTACTCCTAACGAGCAGCGTGCTGGAATGGCACCTCCTCTCATTACTCGCTGTTATGGACTCATTCCGCTTGGTAGGGAATTAGCGCAGGGCTGGTAAAGCCCCTTCTGGTGAGTTCACGCCCGGGAGTGTCTGTGTCACCGTCCTTGTGCTGCCTGTGTCCGGTCGCTTCGGTCCTTGCAAGGCTCAGCTTGTCCTTCCCGTCCTGCGAGCCGTCGCTGCATAGCTGGTGGCTGGGGAGAAATGCACCCYTCTTCATCGGAACACCAGCAGGTCCGACTGGAGCGCTGCTTGGATGTTAAGCATTAGGCACAAGCAGAAATTCCCCRAATGAGTCGTGTGCTTTTCGTTGTGCAGAAGCAGTCCTTTCATCGCGGGGCAGCGCCTGGGRCTGTAGTATTGAATTATTATCCCAACACAAAACATGCTGTTCCCGCTGCTGTCACGGAATCTGACAATAATTAGGAGCTCAACGGTAACGGGCTCCTCCAATGTGAGTGCCTCAAATCCACCCTCCACAGCGCTTCTGACAACAGCCCGTCCACAGCACAGAAGGCCCTGGCCCCTCGAGCTTGTCCTGGATAAACAGACACTAATAATTGGGTCTCCCCCAGCTGTCTGCAGAGAAGATCAGAACTCACTGGGAAATATAAACGGACAACAGAGGTGCAAATTGAAACCAGGGACACGGTGATCGGTATAATAAGCAGCACATCAAATGCCCCTGACCCCCCTGGCTCTGTGCAGGCATTATTTACAGTTTGAGGGATAATTTTGCTTAGGAAGAAGATAAAGAAGCGATCTTGCTGATATCTTTACACATGATCAGCTTTTATGAGCAGTGCTCACACTACTCATAAATGGAAATGCAGAAAAAAACACGGTGAAGTTGCTGGGAAGATTCAGGTGATTGTGTCACTGAAGTTCCATGTCCATGTGGGGAAGAACTTTCCTGTGAGGGTGACRGAGCCCTGGAACAGGCTGCCCAGAGAGGCTGYGGAGTCTCCTYCTCTGGAGATCTTCCAAACCCGCCTGGCTGCCACCCTGTGCCCTGTGCTCTGGGTGTCCCTGCTGGAGCAGGGGGTTGGACTGGATGAGCTCTAGAGGTCCCTTCCAGCCTCAACCATTYGGAGGTTCTGTGACTCCCACTCTTGCACACTTTACCCCGGCCCTTGCTAGTTGGGTAGCTCCATCAGGTTCCTATCAGAAAGATTAAATTTGAGAGACTTTAGGCACATTCCACGAGAGCTCTGAAGATCACGAGCGGCGTCCTGGGTTTGAGCCATCGCCTTACAGGAAGGCAGCACTGGGATGCGAGTGCCGGGACGTTGTGTTAACCATGACGAGCGCTGCTTGGTAGGTGGCCACGGCATGATCAACAAGCTGGAGCCTCTTCAAAGCTCCCTCCCGCAATCCCATTGTTTGCTCAAGCAAACTGCTGGATTTTTGCTTTTGACACCAAAGGAGAACATGTCTCGACAGAACTASACTGGCTCTTCTTTCCCAGCTGCTTGTACAGCTCTGTTGTTACAGGGATGTATCCCTGGCACGTACTTTACTTTCCCTCACAACAGCACTCCRGAAGAAAACATTCTATGATCCTCAACACAAATTAACCATTAGTGAAACTCCCGCTGACAGTCGAATACAGTGACCCAGTAGAGGTGCAGTTGCCTTGGAAGGACGGGTTAACCGCAGGGTTTGCGTTCCATAGCACAGCACAGGGCACTTCCTCGGTTAAGACGCATACAGCGGTACGCACAGGCCACGGAGCAGGGCCAAAATAACTGAAGTGACAGCACAGTCGCAGTGTCTTTACCCCACATTGCCCAGCAGTAACTAATGATTAGTGCCAGGGTAAGTTTCTGGTTCTCGAATAATATGGGCAAAATTAATCATTGTTTCACAGTTTATATAAAACCAAGTGCACAAACTGTGTACAGTGGCCAGTATTTGCCTTTTCCAGTTCTAATCCCGCAACAGAAAGAGCAGATTTAGTTCTTATTCTCAGAGCTCTTTAAAAACAGCATAAGATACACATTAGGGAAAAGTCAATATTTACAGCTGGTAACCAAAGCATGACTTACCAAAGAAAAAGTTTCCATTTAAACAGCCGTTTTATAGCTCAAAATTGCATTTGATTAATCAACATCCTTGTAAATATTTGTACTATGTGTATCAAAGGCATATACAACGTCAAGGAATTTTTGTGTTCATATAATTCTCATTGTTAAATTTAGTTATGGAATCTTCTCAAATACCCTATTTTCTTACCAAGCACGAAGAGCCTAAGACCAGCCACACTACAAACCAAAATAAGCATCTTTTCCAAGTGTGATCACTTCAGTCCCAGAGATTTAAAATTTAGTATGTAATGAGAGCGCTGGGAATAGACTAACCATATTTACATTTGGCTGCATTCTTCAGCTCTGTTCCAGCTTGAAACTCATTCATTTGAATTTAGAAAGCAAATTCAAATTTAGTGTGGATTTTTTTTGTCTTCAGGCCCTGAACGCTCTCTGAAGGAGTCTAGGTTAAATTGTTGTGGCAGACTTGTGCAGTGAAGTTATTAGGAAAGACTATTCAAAAACTGTTCTGAAAGACTATTTAAAGACGATAGAACTTTTCTCCCACACTAAGTATGTGAGAGCTGTTGATGTTGGTATTTTTGTATGAAAAGCATTAATCATCCATACACAAATTTGCAATAACACTGCCTTGAATATGTTTTGCTATTGTGTTACATTTGCAATATCCCTAAAGCGCTGATCACTGCTATTACTAACTCCGAATATTTTAAGCAAAGTGAAATAGGATTTAAATGTTAAATTGTGCAGTGCTTAAAAAATATTCAGAAAACTAGCTTTTAACTGATAGTTAGTTTCAGCCCCTTGAGTTTCAAAAGTGTTTAAATACATAGTCTGGCACCAGTGTGAAAGCAACAGTTTCAAAACACCCAAGTTTAGAGCTGACGCAGAGCGTTAGCACTCGCACGTCTACATTCAACCTGCACTTGCACGAAAATGTCAAAATGTTTTTCATTCCTCCCCACAGTTTAGGAGAAACATCAAAGAACCGAGGAATTTGCAAGAAAAAAAGCCCAAGTTGGCCATTAGCAAGAGTCAGTCATTTGCATTAATTACAGACATCCTCAACAGACCAAACTGCCAAATAAATGGAGTACTAAAGTGACAGTCGACCTCTCATCTCCAGATCTTCCTTACTATAATTAAAAAATTACTGTAGCAGCAGTGGGAAACAAACATGGATATAAGCGGACTTGGAACTTCAACTAACCAAATTTAACAATTTGTAAGTAGGATTTCATTAATCACAGAAACTTTAAAGCTTTTTTGTTTAGAAAAAGTCATGAATATAAGATTGCTGAAGAGTTTCTTATTTTTATTTATACAGATAAATTGCACCACTGGGTCATGTTCTTTGATAAGTGTATAAACATGAACCTGCTTTCCACCAGRTTGGAATTATTTTCTCCTCTATAATGCCTGAAAAACAGCATCTCCATCCTCAAAAGTCACACAGAGCTTGCTTGCTGCAGGGAAAAATGCCTCGCTGTTCATTTCTCCAGAATATTAATTTGCACGGAATCAGCATCTCCAGGGTGTAGCTCGGGGAGAGCCATTGCTCCTCTAGCATACAAATGTTCTTAAGGACCATGCTAATGGTTTGTTCTCTCAAATGGTCAAGATCAGAACCCTTGAGCACTCCTTGCCTCTGAAAGAATTACTCTTGCACTATCCTATCTGTGGTCCTGACCCATAAAGGTATTTAAAATATGCAGCTGCTATTAAATTTAAAGATAAATGGGTTTTTTTCTGCAATTTTGCTGTATGCTGACCCCTGCAATCCTGCCCAGCCCTGAAGGGAATTAAGCGGAAAACACAGTGCTGCTGTTAGCACTGGGGTAAATAGGTGAGAAACATCAGAAAGTGCCAACACTGGAAACTGGAAATTGGAGCCAGACCATGGCCTAATGAGCTGATTTCCATGGGCAGATGTAAATGCCCCTCTGTTGGAGAGCGGAGCAAGTCACAGCACGAATTACCTTGAGCATAACGAAGCTGGGGCTCTGCAGGAGTTCCAGAAGCCGCTGTACCTGCAGCAGCCCATCCACTTCCCCACTCCTCCATGCACTAGTGCAAGGAATAAACATTCCATATTAAGAGAGGGCTYCGGGTGCTGCCCATATGGGCAAAGTGCCCCCTGGGGCAGAGGTGGCAGCGCAGCGGAGGCCACAGCAGGTAGACCTGTGAGAGCTTGTGAGAGCTCTCAGGCTCAGGTTTCCCTGAGAGCAGGAGCGTATCATGCAGGAGGACACTGGGGAGTGTGCTCAGTGTTCTCAGAAAGCCCAACTTCCTTCTTCTTCCTCCCTCCCTTATCCAAGAAAAATGACTTTTTTCTTCCCCCACACTACTCCTTCTCAGGCAATGTGTTCTAACCAGCCCATGATCTCATCACAGGTCTGTTCTCTAGGGTASCCTTAGCTGAGCAAAGAGCTAGGTCTTCCAATGAATTTGGATATATCTGACACACAGTAAAAGCGTTAGGATGTGCAATTTTTTGGACATGCAGACCTAATAAAGACAGTCTCTAACAACCTGCACAGACAGCAGTCYGGTAGGATGTTCACTGAATCCTGCTGAGAATACTTGTGATTATCAAAGGTAGTGATACCTCCTTAATACCTGGCTCACACTGGATCTTAACATAACCACTTACACCTTTTAATAGATCTGTGTCAAACAGACCTGTCTCCACACTGAAGTCTAAGTAAACTGGACAATAATCTGAAGATCTGGTATAAATTTGCATCCTTGTTTGAATAGTTTCCTGGTTCTATAACAATGCTAGGAGGAAAGTAGAGGGGCTTGTTTTAAGAAAAGGGAGAGGTGTGTGTGGAGAGTTCACATTTGTGCAGTACTGTSACTGCAAAAAGAGTCTCTGTGATACTGAGGAGCAGGAAAACTTTCACTGACACGAGGATCTGAACACAAGAAGTTCCAGATCTTTTTAGTGAAAAAGAACTTTACACCTTGACTGTATCTGTGTAACACAGTTCAGCAGTTGAGCAAATGCTGMCCGTGGCTGCCTACCAGCAGCCTCCCTTCACACGGGAGATGCACTGGGAAGAGTGACGTGCAGTAACATTAGGATGATCAGACTCTGGAAACCCAAGGAAATGTGCACACGTGAAAGCGGTAACTGGAGTGGAGCATCATTAGCAGCATCTCATACGAGCTGATTAAAGCAGCCACCACCACAGGTATCATTTGTGAAATACAGAGCTGGAATATCAAAGCACAGAGCAGCTGACAGACACTTGTGTTACGATGTGAGAATAATCACACTCTGAACAGCCRCTAAGATACATGACAACAGGGGGATTTCTAGGCATCCATGGATATGGAATCACTTAATAACTGAGCATGTGAGCAAATATTTAGAGGTCTTAATGTTTGCTAATGTTTTTATTATTTTAAAAACAGTAATAGAAAATAAGAAGTATTCCTAGTGAATAACTGAAAATGCTCTGTAGATCAGACCATTAAAAGACTGTAATTCATTTGATTGAGATGTATATATGGAAGTTGGTCTAAATTCTTTCTGGAGGAGCCTTTAGTAATGCAGTCATATCAACCTGATAGACACAGATAGAAGTTCTGCATTAAATAATGAATTAAACAGACACATAAAGACATGACTCTCATAAGCAATAAAAACCTGGATTATGGGAGGTCATAATGGCATACCCTAAATTTCTCTAACACCAGAAATCTGCATTAAATATAATTTATCTTTTAGAAAATGCTTTTTTAACTAGTATGCTAGTAAATAATTGAAAAGTTACTTCTCTTTATTCCCAGAAAAATCTATGCTACATATTTTTTTCTCGCATTACCGAACCTATGGAATGCAGATCAAAGATGGAATTTATTTTCTTCTGTAATTAAGGCTCCCTAATGCTGCCAAGAGTTCTGCACAAAAGCTGGGTAGACAGCACCCCTATCCATTCTTTCTGCCATTAAAMCCTCTTACACAGGCAGCAATCGCAACTGATTAGAAAGAATATAATTTATTTGTATAACTAGAGTTATTACCCAGTTCCTTTCAAAACAGGTGATGTCTGCAGACAATCCTCTTTATATATCCAACACATCTTTACATGAGTTCCCCAGAAGGGATTCATCAACTGCAACAGCAGATTTTCAGAGTTAAGACTAAAAATCTAAAAATTCTCTTTACTTCAGGAGAGGGGGGGAAAAAAAAGTAGTTTTCCAGATGTTTTTGAATACTAAACTAAGTTTAATTTTGCCTCATTCCATTAAAACTGAAAACAACAGCTTTCAAAGATCTGCGTATTGAAAAGCTGAAGCACGTGGGTGTGTTTGTGYGTGCAATTGTAACAACTCATCAACAGCAGAGCAGCAGCAAGTGAAAGCTCTTGACCACACAGATTATGTAGAATATGAACCGAGTTCTTTGGAGGCTGAYGAGACCAGTGTATTATACATCTCACGTGACGCTGTGAGAGCGTAAGGCCTTACAGGAACATTACAGAAAGGTAGGAACATTGTATTAGAGGGGGGAAAAAAAGACTGAATTTATAAATCACGAAACCTTAGGGACAACCCAGACAAACAAGGAGGAACAGTGAACATCCTGGACTGTAAAGCCACTCTCTCAGAGAGCACAAACCTTATCTAGATTATTTAAATATTTAAACATAGTCATAATAAGTATCTGCAATGTGATACTGCAACCCACAGACTAACATTTACTAAAATTAAGTTTTCTCCTCTTACAGATAAAGTCACCTGAAGACATTCAGGTTCTGCTGCTGTAATCTATTCACATACCAAAGGAAGGAAAGCAGTTTCAAACACCTRTTCTCAGGCAACATTAACACCCAACCAACCAACCTCCTCTCTACTACTCCCCATAAAAACCCTCCCACACTTTTCTGGTATCCTCAGTTATCTGTGCATTTCTGGCAGCTTTTAAAATTTTCCACTGCCAGCCTTGCAGTCCAATCTGAACCTCGTCACTGAGCAAAGCCAAGAGTTAAATAGAAAACAAGAAGTCACCTCTTCATGTGTATAAACAGACATTTTGTATATATAATAAAAACGTTGTGCTTGTTYCATTGTAATCCCTGCTGTGTGGGTATTACACTACGCTCATGGATAGCTATCTTGAATGTGCAGTTGGCAAGGAAGTTACAAGGACATGTTTATTAAATTAACTGTACACACTTGGCAAGATTTCTCTTGTAAGGGAAATTTCTGCAAAGAAAGGTAAGAAGAAATGYGTCTTAGTAGGTTCTGTTAAACAAAGGCAGAGAAATCCAAGTTTTCACATTAAAATTTCTTTTAGTTAAAAGGATGAGCTTAAGAACAAGTCCACGCACAATCATCTTAAACCTACCGCTGAGAGACTGCAGCAAATAGCACAAAAAGTTTAAAACCTGAACTGTCTGAGGTCTCCAGTTACTTCTGTAATTCCCTTATTAAAGAAGCTTTACAAACATTATTACAGAAAAGTAACTAAGCAATATGAACTTTCACCTGCATACGCACCAAACAGTGCACGTGTGACACACGGGACAAGAGCAGCATGTCCTGTGTGRCTTCCAGGCGCTGCTCCCAAGGGTCTCCCACACATCTCGTGTTGCATCTGCCAGGCCCGCATGGATTTCTGCGGGTGCGGTAGAACATCTGAAAGGACCTTCAATCCCTGCGTGCTGACGTTGGAACGTCACCTATTGATACTCAAATAGGATTCGCAACTGGCTTTGGAAATCACARTTTAATTTTAACCTTTGCCCATGTACCTGAACACTACCTGAAGTCATTATTTCCTTGCAATCAAAGACCATGGATGTGGACTTCCCAACTACAAATACAGCAGGATATAAACTGCTTGTAAAACCAGCAGAGTGTATATTAACCACAAACAATTGTGTACGTGTCAAGTAAAGCATGACTGCTCCCAAACTGTACACAGATATTGTAACCAGCTGCATCTTTTTCCTTGGATGCTGGACTCAACTCCTCAGTTGGTCTCTCTYCTATGTAAATGCTCTCAGCATTCTCATCTCCTTTCCTTCCCTCCTCTGTCCCCCAAAGTGGAGATCAAAGCAAATCCATTASGCAATTCACAATTAGGTGGGTCTTCCCTTAAGGTATCTTTTTTTGAGGAAACAAAAGCCAAGAAAGAATTGTCTCCTCCTCCTCCTTCTCTATCTCAGAAACTAATGACTCAAAACCTGATTCCAGAGAAGCACGGTACACTGAAAACATGAATGCTACAGCCCAATTCTTGTAACAGAGGACCTACTAAAACACATGATGCAGCACKTGCAAATACACCTGTCCCTCCATAGCTCGGGGAAGTCACCGCAGTGCAGGAAATTGGAGATACCTTTTTAGTACTGCTGTACTGTAACACCCGAAAAGCAGCTGCCTGTGCATGGGGGATCTACAAAGCATACAGTACTTACCTTTAGAGAACATACTTTATTTAATAGAAGGATTTGCTCCAATATACAAAATAGGGGACTGCAGTCCCAATTAACATTTACAAARTTACACAGCAAGTTATTTCCACCATTTACAACATCTGACAACCCTTCCACACTTCCACTATATTACAATCAAGAGAGAATTCTGTAAAACTTTACATACCAATCAGTTATAATTGCTTTTTCCTCCTAAATCTTTTAAAAAGTAAGTTGCAGTTTGTGATAACAGTTTAATCTAGAAGTTACTGTTATCTCAGCTGCCCTGGAAAAAAATGAAATAAAACATTTGGAATACTATCTCAAAACCCCTGTACAAAATAAAACTCAGTATTTTAGTAAAAAAAAAAACCAAAAAACAAAAAAACCCACATGGGAGTAAAACAAAATATCTTGTGGCTACCAGTGGGGAAAAATAAAAGTGTTTTGTATATTGTTAAGGAGTGTTTTAAATATTGTTACAAAGTGTTTTAAATATTGTTACGGTATAAAATATTTAGCTACTAAGCCTAGCTTTTAACTACATAAAAAAAAGTGTGACAATTCTTTTACAATACTGTACCTTTAGTATGCAAAGGACTTCATCCTTCTAACATGCACCAGTATCCTAGTATCCAACTGCTTCACTCTTTAACCCTTTTTCCACTGAAAGTTGAAAAAAAGGGGTTTAAAATCACTGGAACCCTTTAAATCCAACTGGTTGTATTTTACACATCTCCTACAGTATGCAAGGTTTTCTTTAAAATGCTGGTACTTTAATTAGATATATAATTTATACAAAAGAATTATAACCAAGCCAGAGCTTTAGAAACTGCATTTTATAAAAGCAATTTGTTACAGTATGACAGTTGTTAAATAGCCCAATTTATTTAATGACCCTGTTRAAGATTTGTTCAACTGAATGTGTAGGTGAAGTCATTTCCTGAGCTAAAAGATACAGGTAAGGAAGTAGTAATAGCAGCAGACAGGAGACATTGTTTAAAAAATTTTAAACAGCATCAACAGAACAACCTCAGAAAACTACGATAATGAAAAAACTACTATCTGAAAAGGAGTGACAAGGACATCCAAGGCCTGACTGCCATAACCTGGAACGCGTATCTCATGAGTCTCCGAAATTACATTCAGCTACTGTCAGACAAAGATTATTGGCAACTGGAAGAATGCCAAATCACAGCAATTCACATCTATTACATATCAGGTGTTGGATCATGACTTGATTCTTAGCGCTGTTTCATAAACCTAAAGCAAGGTAAACTGTTTAGGTTCAGAAAAATTCACCCTACAGGACCTAAGCATTGTTAATATTTTTAAAGGAATGTTGTATATTCAGGCTCATGAAATCCAAACTTTTATTATTATTTTTATATTACTCAGACACATTTCACATTTGAGATGTGGAGTGGTTTTGGT
>PTEX01000010.1:3575986-3609676 GCA_003342815.1 Eudromia elegans | reverse complement strand
TGATAGTCACATGCCACTGCCTGAAATAGATCCATTTTATGAAGAGGGAAAAATACTCTGTAAACTCTTTCCTTTGATTCAGGTCATTCTAATTTACCTAAGAATATGAATGATTAACAAATAATTAAAGAACTATAAAGACCAGTATGCCACCACTGCACCATCCTTTAATGCACAGAGACATTTCTGATATAATTAAATAAAATAGCACACTTAGATACCAGTTGCTCCAGAAGGAAATCTCTCTTCTGTGTTATTCATTTTTAAAGACATAGTAGGCATTGCTTTCAGAATTTACTGGCTGTTTTTCAAACTCTTGAAGATAATTAGTTTTAATTCAAATCAATATATAAAAAATCCAATACTTGTTAGAATAAAGGACAATACACAGGATCCTAAGAAGTTACAATAATTTATAAATAGAAATAAACTATTACAAACCAAATCTTTCCCCATACGGAGATTAAAAGCCATAATCTTGACTGATTGTTCCCGATCATATATTATAAATAACGTAAGCTTCTTCAGAGAAGCAAAACATACTTTGCCTCCCTGACACCAGTTCATATTTTCAGTTAAACTACCACCATCAAGAAGGCAACTGTGTTGGGCCCAAATATAACTTTTTGCTTACATACTAACCCTCTCAACCTCATTCTTCCAAACTTAGGTACAGGAAATGAAGTTCACAAAGAGTCCTTTACCTTTAATACAAGAAGTCTGTATAAAGTATCAAATTTCTAACACTCCTATTGCACTAATCTGGCAGTGCAGTTAGAACCTGATTCAAATTCCACTGAAGTCCATCAAAAGTCCTCCAGTGACATTAATGGGGTTTGAGTTAGGACCACAGAGATAGTATCAGCTATTGAAAGCTCCTGCAAGAGTGGCTGGTATCTCTTTTTGCTTATACGATGCAGTGGACATGTGTAGTCAACATGATACCTGAGCAAATAAAATGAAAACGATATGAARGTTTTTTAAAAAAATCTCAAATTCTTTGCTTAATTGTGTGCAAACTGTGCTACTGCCCTTGGAGCTTCCTGCATTCCTTTCTCCAGCGCTTGCTCCATTCCATGATAGTCAGAGATGAAGCGAGGCATAAAAATCCCTTCGCTACAGCTCCTCCTCAGTCCCGGGACTGGTAGAAGAGGATGTAACCAGACTCCGAGTTCTTTGAGATGTCTGATGTCAACCCGTAGAACTCTTCAATAGCTTGTGCATCAATTTTCTGTATGCAAAAACCCAAACATTCGAAAGTAAGAATATCTTGTATAACACATGCATAAAAACTCTATCAACACAATCATCACCACAATTGTACAACACAAATCAACATATCAACACAAAGACATATTAACAAAAACAACTTTCACTTCTTTAAGTAATAAAATACAGGAAATTCTTAAATCTTTTGTGCTTTAGGTCCTCCCCATCAACTGCACAGATRGTATATTTATGTTTTTAGTATTAAGTGGACCTGTTATGAATGTTATGAATACATCTTCAGCTGCAGTGCTTGAAAAAAAATCACAGGAAGTCTTACAGAAAATACTATTCCACTGAAACTTTAAAAATCAGTATGAAGAATGTATGTACAGACTGTCATTACCAAACCAAACAATGTAAGCCAATAAATTGCAGATGAGYATAAAAAGAGGGCAGGGAAGGACGACTAACTTTCTCAAAGTTTGTCATAAACAATGTTTGCCTGTGAACCTACTAGTCTGAAAAACCCTCCTAAAATCAAGTTTTAAGGGACAGATGTAAAGCTAGAAGRTGAAACAGGTTTGCATTGTCAATGTCTTTGTAAACAAGCAGAACCCTGAAAGGAAAAGCAAACTCTTTTTACATTTTGAATCAACGGCAATTAGGTTACAGACAAAAAGAAAGGTAGAAATATAAACTTTTCCTTCACTTCAACAGGTTTCATGTTTAATCTCATTTCCAATATTTGAAATGAAAGAGTCATTCCAGCTTGAAAAACCATGTGCCTAGTGTAGTGCAATACTTTAAATCTAATAGCAAAAATACTCTATCCTCCTCTTTGGAACAGCTAAGGGAAAAAAACCCCTGCACTACTGTCAGGGATTACTGCTTACAACTGCAGAGACTATCCCTAATGTTTGTGAAATATGAGATTTACCACCACTCTATCTCCTCTCCCTACAGGAGAGTCAACTTTTGACCCTAAGGAAGACGCTGCAATTCACAGTGCATCCTGATGAGACACAGAGGACAGACCCTTTACTTTCACTTGTGTGAATGTCCTCAGCACCGCGAGCAGGAAAGACCCACTCAATGTGGGTCAGTTAACACACGAAGTCCAACTCCTGTCTCATTCCTTTTTCTTCTGTTTAATTATACAATTCTCATGTATTGTAAAAATATTTTATAGGATTAATCTAAATAAGGTCAGAAAAAGAATCTGGACAACACAGTCATAGSTCTGCCCACTCATAAGCATAGACAAGGGGAAGGGGAAGGAAGATGATAGAATAAGCAAAAAAAAAAGTGGGACTGCATAAGAGAGTAATGATACCAGCAGTTTCTGCTCTTTCCCTCGAAGAATAAATGATATCTCATTGAATTGAAAGGTGATAAAGTCAAAACTGGTGAAAGGAATGTTGCTGTTCCAAGAAACTAGTTAAGAATAATTTACTACAAGTCCTTGATACAGATTTAGAAACATTCAAAATACTTTTTTAAATAATAAGGAGCACCAGGAAGCATGGTTAATGTTAATAAGATTATCAGAAGCAGAAGGCTCCTGTTTCCAGGGATAACTTTTAAGTTTAGGGGGAAGTCTCTGAAATCTGGAGTTTGTCTATTTTGCTACTTCTTTTACCTTCTTCTGAAGCAACCTAAGAAATTTGATAGAATAATGCAACTAAGTTATTACCTCAAATCATAAGCTCCTAAAAAGAAGAAGCATGAACAGGTGTTTCCTCCAACAAATCATTTCAGTGTAACTCAACTTACGCCTAGGATTATTAGCAATACATTCTGGCCATGGGAGTAGTTTACTGAATGAAGGAGAAAGAGGCTGGCTACACACAAAGAAGCTTCGCTCAAGAAGCATGAAACCAAAGTGCAATTCAAACTAGTCACAGCAGAAGGTGCAGCTCTGCACCCACAGTTACCACTCATTTACACTGCGGTTGAACCTCCTCTCACTATCACACCAGTCCTTTTACTTTAAGGAATCAAACACACACACACACAGAGGGGATACACGTGCTCTGGTTAGTAGTGGTGGGGGAGAAAGGCCAGGGTTTCAAAGCTTACCTCTACGATATCATCGTCGAAAAGCAACCAAAAGTCATGACTCTTCACTATTGCAATATAATGTCCTCTATTAGGGCCACTATAAAATAAAATAAAAGTGTTCAGTCACAACACATATGTATGTACAAATGTATTTCATTAAAGTGTTCTTTCTTGCAGAAATGCAACATCTAGCAATAACTAAAATAGATACCCGTACAGTTTCTGTCTGTATGTTTCTTTTCCTCTGCTTTTTTCCCCCACTTAAATGATCTTCATAGGAAAGTCTTACCTATTACTACATTTAATATCAGGCTTTAAAAGGGGCAATTTCAAACRAGGAATGAGGAGCTCACAGGCATTGAAAGTTTAAATGAAGTTTACAACAAAAGCAAAGAGTGAGTGAGAGAGAGAAAAGGAAAATCCAGAAATCATTCTGATATTTCCAAAGGTGGACTAAATTCCAAGTAATTTCTTATCTCTGTGAAGAAAAACATGTAGAGCTGCTGCTCATCTACAATCTCAGTCAGGAATCACTATATCTTATGTGCAGACAAAAGCAAAAACAACTCCACTCTAAAGCAAAACTGCATCAAACTGACAGCTCAGAAGACTGAGGGATCCTTACAGCAAAGAGAAGGGCTCCCAATTAAATTCAAATTGTTCTAATGTACAGTACTTTAGGTTATGAAAAACAAAAAAATTCTCTACAACTATCACATAAAAACATTATCTTACTGTATCATATATTTTAATCGCATTTCAGTCAAGGAAACAATACAGCTTCAGTTGTAGGGTTCAGCTAGCTCTGASAGTAGACAAATACTAACGAGTTTTGGAACTCTCTTAGCTAATGGCACTCCTACCACCCTTATGTCTAGTTTGGGCTGYGAAGGCTATCATCTGTGAGCAATGCCCAAGTGTGCTGGCCCATTTTGAGRGATCTTAAAAAGTTGGAAGAATGGTGTGAGTGGTCATAAGGAATGTGAACAGTCATGACGTTCATCAAATGAAGTCTTTTATCAGAATAAATGCATGCAACAACGCAGACTAGAAACCAAGTGGCTTGATAGCAGTTCTTAAGAAAAGGGTCTGTGGGCCTTGGTGATCAGGAAGAAACCCTAGAGGAGGAGGTTTAAAGAAAACAGCCGGACAGACCTCAGAAATGCACACGGACAACAGGAGAGGAAGAGGTTACAAACTGATACAGGAAGAATAAAGGAAATAAGGAAAAAAAAGTCCTCAGTGAGAAAGTTGATGCACTGGARCCCATATCCCAGAGAGCTAGGGAAATCTCCTTCCCATGTCATCTCTGAAACCTGTCTGGACAAAATCCTACACAGCCTAATCTAAATGTCAAAGTTGGATGTGCCTTGAGGTTGAAGTAGTTGACCTTCCAAAGGAAATTAGTCTATGATTCGAGATGTTAAATTTCCCACTTTTTTTTAAATCTACTCAGTAATTAGTTTATACTGAAGCACTATTAAAACAATAAAAACCATTTATTGAACAAAATCTAATACAAACCTAACAGTCATACTTTGTAAGCAAGAAAAACATATTCAAAAGTCTCACTTTAGAAAAGTAAAAGAAAAATATTAAAGGATATGCTTTATAAAGGAACATCTGTTCTACAATGTTTTACTTCYTAGTAGCTTTCTGTTTTTAAGAGAGTTTTAAATGATGTTAAGATAAACTTTTTTTTATTATAATTAGAGCTCCTACAAAGATTCTTTATGTGAAATACACTGTTCCTACCTTCCACAATGAACTACCACAGCAACAAGGTCATACATTCTGTCAGGATTGGTGGCGTCTCCTGAGGTGTTAAACAAGCGAAGTTCTAAAGGAAAAACTACTCTATAAGAGAGCTTTGTGTATCGATGCAGTTGATCCATGTATTTAAATCTCTTCAAGTGGAGAGCTAGAATCATGGGCAGCTTTTTTACTTTCATCCTGAAATTTAAAAAAGAAAGAGTTAGGTATTTCCAATATCCAATGAAAGTGCTGATGAAACTCTTCTACTAAATGCTAAAAAAAAAATGTGCAAGGATTAAAAATGATGCTCTTTTGATCAGCTGTTTAACAAATACTGACCACATCCTATGTTGCAAAGCTAAGTGCTGTTTGTTGTGTTGCTTAAAGTAAGAGTGGATTTTAGCAACTTAGAGAACTGCAAACATTTAGAAAATAAGCTGAAAATATCTGTGATCAATGCACTTAGTATGTTAAGAATTATGGCTACCTAGCACAGATTTTAAACATATATCCCCTTTGCTTCCCCAAAGTCCCCAAAGCAAAACCAACATCACCCCTGCTTTACAGTAGAGATATTGCAACCACATTGTTTCAGAGTTCCAGTTCTACCTGAATTTATTAGTAAAGTAGCTGAGTCAAACAAGCATGATAAGCAACACCATTTTGCTACATACATTACTGCAAGTTTTTATATCAAATCATTAATTTAATATTGCTAAGGGACACAAACAGCATTCTGTTACTCAYCCAAACGAGATAACGTTAGGCACAGCAGCTCTGTACTTATGCTAAGTATTATTTTATGGAAGTAATAACTAGGAAGTGTGGATCTAGCTTTAGTGAGGGCTTACTAGTCCCTTTCCCTAATTTGAGGTTCTGGGATGACACCTCAGTGTCCTCAGGAGGCCCACACAGCTGGTGTGGCAGTGAGAGTTCTGCTCCCAAGGTGATAAAGTTGCCCTTATCATTGCAGCACCCAACTAGACTGCTCTGCTTYCTGGCACAGCTAATTGCCACGACTGGTGCTGACCTAAATTATTCTAACTGCCTTCYGTGCCAAGGGACAGCTCCCAAGTCTCAACAACACAGCCCAGGGAAAGGTTTGGATGTGCACTAAGACCATAAAAGATGTCTGCACGGTAATGCTTTTTCAGGAGATTTTATCAAGAGATAAAATCCTTGGAAACTCCCTTCCCTCCTTCTTTCCTTTTCCCTCAGTAAATGTACTGTGATAGTGACATTTAAGAAGCCTCATCAGACTCAAGTTTTCTTTTGCTGGTGAAGAAATCCACATATCACTCCTGCTCATGGAATAGACACTATGACAGATAAACTTTTTATTAGAGAAATGGCAGAAAATCATCAATATAGTGCAACTCAACCTAAACATCATGTGAAAAAGAAATTATAAAGGATAAAAGCTGTGTTTTGCCAACAGATCAGCTCTTACAGCACAGGCTTATGCCAACGCAGCTTACACTGCTGTGTGGGAGGTAATGGGATTCCCAATCAAAAGATTTAAGCCAACAGAAAACAACAGGACAGACCTGACCTTGCAACCCTCCAATACACACCAGTCAGTAAGCTTAGGTAACATGTCAAGGTAGACTTTGCAGAAGAGACATGCCAAAAGCCAGGCATTTTGTGTATGGTAAAGCACGTATGTGAAATCAGTGGTATAACCAGTATGGCATGTCATGTTCCCATCCCTTCAACTCAACCACAAGCAGACAAATACCTCCTCAGACAATAAATACAGCACTGTACACAAAATCATAGCTTGTAAACAAGAGAAGTAGTATTAGACATACAAGAAATGTGTGGAAAAGGTATGTCAGGCTTCTATGGAGCTTCTGTTGCTTTTCAGATGCACWGGCAAGCAAAAATTTACCACACCTAATTATGCACTTTCAAGGTATCAGAAAGTCAGTTAACATAAACATAAGAAGAAGAGCTGCATTCTAATTGGATCAGGAAAAAAAAGCAGTATGAAACTGTCTTGCAGCAAGTGCTTAGGGCAACCTGCTCTAATCTGTTTAGTCTATCAGTTTTTCTTACCAAATTTCTGTGAAATTAGTTTTATATAATTTAGAGAAAAACAGATTTTAAAAAGACTCATGAAATCATTGCTTCTGCATCGTTACCCATAATGATTGATAGTTGCTGCTAGTATTATTTTTCTATGTTGTTCTTTTTATCTTGTTTTGGGGCTTAAGACCATTATATTTCTCCTTCTTAAAATAAAACATAATCAAAGGCCTCCAAAAATGCTTTGCATACATTTTAATTAATCCTGCAAGCAGACTCATTGAATTCAAGCACAAGGAATGCTATCAAGTTACTCTTTAGCAGAAGAATGACGAGAATTAAGGAACAAAGAACCCTCCCTCGTCTCTGCCCAAAACACACCCACATTAGGAAATACAAGAGTTATTTAAAGGAGTTTTTTTCTTTCCAGTTTGATGTACCTTTTATGTGCTTCTTGCTTACTGCGACACTCTTCACAGTAGTATTTGTATTCACTGCACAGAGTTTCTGTATTGCTGAAACCCCTAAGAGCAGAAAAAATACAAGAAAAGCTATAGACACTAGTTTCTTATTTGAAACACACCACCATTTGAAAAAAAGATACAAGYATAATTTTTTACATTCTAGTCTAAATAAGCCAAAATTTTTTTAAGCCAAATGAATGTGAGCTTTTATTTTTACTTCTTGCTTTCATCTGGTAAAAGATGAAAGACAAATTAAGAAAGTTCAGATTTCTATATCTACCTTAAACAATGGGTGATAGAAGTATTTTGCTCCACATCAACTGAAAGGTCTAAGAAATCTTCATCTTTGCTGCTTATCTGTAGGAAAAAAAAAGGTCCCATATATTACAGATAAAACTAGTTAAATTGATTYACCTCAGTTTTTCWGCAGCACTTACTTMCTGAGTAAGTAGTAATCTTTYTCCTTAGAATAGTCTTCAAACAAAYTGTCACAAGTGGCTTTGTRTTTATTAATATTGCTAGATCTCTAAAATTTTGTTTGGAAATAGGAAGATGTAATAGGAACATGTGTCTSGGGGGAGAATATAATCCCACTTATTTTGTTGCAATTTCAGCTCATTAATATTAAGGTCAAGTTCCTTCTCTACCTCACTCTTCTGAGAGGAATGAGATCCTTGGGATTCTTCTCTGTAGAGCTCTCATCCCTGTTCTTCCCCTATCATTCCCTCTTACCAGAAGATGTGTATTTGTCTACCAAGTGTCCTCAAAACACGGCCAGAATTAGGTTTCAGAACATGAGTGCTAGAATCATCATGCCCTTAAAACAAGCAGCAGAGAGCCAGTTTGTCAGTAAATGAGAGCTGGGAACTTAAGTCAAGCAGTTTCCAAAAGAAAACTCTAGAAGCAAACCAGAACTTCCAAAGATGCTTGTCCGCAGTTTCTTGATGGAAAAATCAGAAAAAGCAGAAATGAAACAGTTGCCAGAGGAAAATGAATGTAAGTTCATCTTTAAGCCATATGAGATTTAAGTTTCTTTTTCAACTTAAAATAATGACATACTTGAAACGCTGTTCTTTGCTTATGAGAGATTAAAAGTATGTACTTACTTATGGCAGAATTCACAGAGGAAAAAAAGAGTGTTCAGACAATTAGTTTTGTAAATTATCATCATTGGGCAAATCCAAAAATTTAAAAAAGTTTCTGCTAACTTCTGTAATCGGACTAGGGGAAGATTTCTCCCACTCCTCTACAGCTAACTTGTCAGATTATGTGTACAGAACACATGTCAGCAGCCCAGCACACATTTCTCTCAGTGCATCACTTAAATGCTGAAGTGCAACAGTTAGTCTTTYAAAGGCATCACAGGACATCTATGAAGACATCCAAGATGTTTTTAGGCCACCTGCACCTTCAGTATGYCGCTCTCATCTTCTCGTTTCTTTGAGGATGTCCTATTGTTCTGGCATGCGAAGACATGCAATTCTTCAAAATATCCAATTGCAAACCACTTACAGAATCATTGTACTTGGGTCTGGACCATTAAAAAGTCTGACTGAAAAATCATCCTAGGGGTTTAGAACAGCTCAGAAAGGATCAGGAGGCCTAGAAAAGACTGCTGCAGMCTTCAGCTGGAATTAGGGAGTCCTGTGATCAGTGTTATTCAGACACGCAGTTAGATACTTCTTTCTCTCTTAGTCTAATCAAAAAGAAATCCAGAGAAGAGCAAAAAATTCATAGACATTTTGATCACACTTTGATTCTGGAGGAGAGGRGAGCAGAGAAGAAGATAGGATGTGCTGTGCTTAGTTGGTTAAAAAGGAAATTGGTACCAAAACCAGCAGTTCACAACACAAATTCTTCCCATGTGATAACATTGTTAATGCTGCCTTCAGGAACAGGTTCACCAGTCCACTGAATATTTAGGATGATTGAGAACCATTAAAAGTTCTATTGAAAGAAGAATCCCAGAGGAAACTTTTCCCATAAATAATTTAGATATTGCTAATTCAGAAATTGCTATTTAGTTTTCAAGATGCTTCAGATATTAGCATTTGAAATAACATATATAAACTTTTCCAAAAATTTTAGATTAAAAGACACACTCCACTAGGAACAAACGAAAACTCTTGTCTAGAAGTTGCTTCAAGAAGTGACCATTGGAAGCTCCTTAGGCTAGAACTGACTAATATCCAGTGCTACAGATTGCAACTATCTATACAGTGAAAAAAGCAGGGATAGTTTGGGAACTTCATCACTTGCAGAATCAAGCCTGATGTGTACAGAAAGCCATACAATTCTCCAAATATAGTATGAGCAGTATGAGAATAAAAGTGAAGAATTTGGGTGTCCCAGCAGTCTGTCTGCAGTGGATAATGCTGTCCTGACCTCACAGATATAAGTCTGCACTTCGACAGCTCACGTGTAGCCTCCTGAGCGAGGCCACCCACAGCACAAAGCCCAGGAGGCTAATGCTCCTATGGACTATTTTGAAACTATATGAAACTATTTTTAAAATGAAGCTGAAATAAATGGCATGCTTTAGCTTGGATTTAAAAAAGTAGAGGAGGAGAAAGAGGRCAAAATTAAAGCTTCTATGGTACTCGTATGAGAAACCACTGAGATTTTTATTCTTATTGTCTTCTCTGAGTTGTTTCAAGGAGAACTAAGTAGAATTAGATACTTTGACAAGTTCGGTTAAAACTACAGAAGATCATCAGCTGAAGACAAACATTCTGCATATCAGTTTGATACTTTTAATCTAAAGCCACTTCTGCACTTTTGGTTCAGGTACTCCCAAAATTGAACTATTTCAAAGACTAAGATCTATTTATAATGAAGTCAGCTACATAATTGTCTTGTTTACTATTCCTCTTTCCTTAAATCCTGCGGGAAAACTCCAATAAAACCAATCAACTGCTGGATAACTTTTTTTTTTTTTTTTAATCAGTTAGCCACAAAATCATATTACTTCATTACACTGCCTTTCCATGAGGGAAAGGGAAGGCACCATAGCAGGGAATCACAGTAATAGTAGGTAAAGATAACTTGTCTTTTTCACTTCATAACTTACATTACAAGGTAGCTTGATCCAAGACATAAGTCTTTGTTAAAGGACTATTTTTAACTTCTTTATATTCCACCTTCCATATTCAGACTTCAAATGGAAGATGAGTCTTTAAATATTCTATTAAAGCTTTTGGATCAAAGGAAGATTAATGAGATGGTGTGTCCTGGAAAGAAGGTCTTTTCCCCTTACGGTCCATAATCAGGACAATAAAAAGCACAATAAAATCTTGCTGTGCAAGTAGTTTGGGTCAGTTAAAAGATGATCACTTACATTTGGAGAAAAGATATWTTGTATTCTATAGATAAGTATTATTTTCCATATTATTTACTAAAATACATTAAGCAATRTATCCCATTTAGACCAAAAATACATAAAAGTTATTGATATATCATTTAAAGGAACTAATTCAACCTTTATTGCTGTTTAATCCTCTACATGAGCTATACTCAAGTACTCATGAGAGTTTAAGTTACACTTCTAAACACTGAAAGATTCTAAATACCAGCAGCTTGCAGTAAACACTAAGATAATCATATATATTTGAAAATAAAACATTTCGCAGTAATATTATTCATTTACAGCTAAGTGCCCGTTTTCAAACAACTGGTTTTTGAATACACAGCTGATATGGTGAATAGAGTGAAGCTGATGAAAAGGTTTCGGGATTATTAAGGCTTAAAATATACAGGCTCAACATGTAACAAATTAAAAAAAAAATGTCCATTAGGACATTTTGGCTTGAAATATTCTTCAAAATGCAACTGGCCAAAGAGGCACGGCTATAAACCAACATTGAGCATCTTGTTTAGCAAAAGCTGAAAGAAAATCAGAACTAGAGTAACTAGAGCAACATTATTAAACGACAAAACTAAGATAGGTCTAAAAACTTTAAAAATGCTGCTGAAGAGCATGTCAGCATTTTGAAATTGCATTAAGGACTGCACCTAGATCAAAAGYCCAAGAGCAACAATGCACTCTGACATAGCAAGGAAAAGCAATGATTGCAGATTAAGCTAAATTCATGTTTTAAGAAAAACAGAATAAAACATAAAACTACAACAGATTCAGTTCAAGAGCTAAAAAGAGAAGCAAATGTGCTCTAGGTGTCCCTGCTGGAGCAGGGGGTTGGACTAGATGATCTCTAGAGGTCCCTTCCAACCCTAAAGAYTCTGTGATTCTGTGAAATGGCAGTTGCCATAAAATAATTATTGGGGGGGGGGGGAGCGCGGGGAAGAATCTAGCTGAGGAAAAAAACAGATGACAGTTAGAAATCAGAACCTAACATACAGTAGTCTCGTTGCAGTCTGCAGTTGCATTCCCTACGACATTAAAAAGCTATTTTATTTAGCATAAAAAAAAGGGAGATTTAAGTCAGATGAAAAGACATATGAAATATATAGATTTATTCTAATTAGACATTTCCAACATTGGAATATGGGCATTACCCAATTTTATTAACAAAACAGATATGAAGAGTCACACAAAAGGTATAGTAATTTAGCATYCTACAGTATCTAAAGCACAGACCACAAAACAATTACTGTAATTTTCAGATTGTGCTGCTTTTTATCTTTCTCAAGCAGGTAAAATTCAATTTCTGAAATACATGCTTTTTCTTACTGTGGAACTCTCTTCAAAGAAAATTTTAGGATAGCTATTTTTCAAAATGGGCATTTATTTCTTAGGTTACAGCAGTACAGGAACTCTTGTGGAGAGAAGTCTCAGAAAGAATTCCTTCTCTTAAACCACGACTACATTCCTTGAAAACCCCAGTCTAGTGTCTCAAAGCCAAAAGCAAAGCATGTTGATTTCAGCRTCTAATTTAAAAACTAGGAATCCGTGAAAACTGATTCAGAATATCTATTTCTGAAAAGTATGGCTAAACATTTCAGTAACTGAAATGACTGAAATTGAATACTGAAATTCATATTTCAATAACTATGCCTTTAAGTTATTACGATAGCTAAGTCTGGAGAAAAAAGAAAAAGCCGCACAAATCTCCATAGCAAGTATCAGGCTTCATTACTTTCAGAAATACATTATTTCTAATCTAATTTTTGAAGTTGATTATGACCATGCTGACATAATTCAACCAGTAATTTTCCTAAAAATTGACCAATTGTCTTTTCCTAGAACTCATGCATTGACAGCCAAAATATTCTTAATGACAAAGAAAAAAACCCACAAATGTTCATACAAACATAAGATTTCTAAAGGAGAAAAAAAACCCCAGTGTAATATATTAAGTTTGCTGAGAAAACATTAAGAACTTTTCTTGCAGAGTAAACAAATACTTACAGTTTCACAAGTAAGACATCTAGTTTCATTCGTTAAGGTTCCCTGAAATATTTCATGAACCCAGGTTGGGTCTGGTGGGCTGTTACTTTCATTGTCGATGCTGCCATTAGGTAGGCGACCATTTTGTTTCTCCTGTTTTCTTTCCTCTTGCAAGATATCCGCTATCGTATTTAATAAATAGTTTAAGAACTCATGTGCATCCTGCTGCATGTAGTTATCAAAAAGTTCTACAAAATAAAGAACACAAACTTTAAATTAGTTTGTTAGTGTTAGAATGCAAAAAAAACCTTTCAAAAAAAAGTAATCAGTCTATTTCAGGTCTTGAATCGTACATGACATCCAACACCATCCTTGAGGAGCACTTCACAAACTAAGAAAAAATGCAGAATGAGAGGGGAAAAAACAGCTCATATTTACAGCAATATCTCAACTCAGCAGAATTACCAGTGAACCATTCTGCAAGAAAACTAGGGCATAATTCCACTGCCTAAATATAGGTGCATATACAGTGCTGTCTGACATGTCTAGCTTATGCAGTCCGGCCTTCAGATGCCAGTCCAAACTAAGTTGCATCATAAGAGTTCCATGTCAGCCAAGCCCAGGTCAATCTCTTGGACGAAAGAGGGCATCTCAAATGGAGGTGAAATATGTGACACCTCTCTTACTGCTGGACTCCACTATGCTGGCTCCACCATGCTATCTGCTGTCCTGAGTTAGCAACATTTCTAAGCATAAAACTTTTAGGATTAATTCAGTTCAAATGGCACATATTTGCAATGTTGAATAATGCTATAGATTAAAGTACTAAGTACTAAAGTCTCTCATGCTCATAAATCCTTTTTCTTGTGTATGTTCAAAACGGCATTATCTGAACACATTGTCTGCTATAGTCCTTCAAGATACCACTCCAAGAAGGTCTCTGCCTCCAAAGCTTCACTACAGGAGTGGATTTAAAAAAAAACCTATAAAGGTATAAACCAGATTTAGCAATAGCAATTTGCTCTCTCTTCTTGAGCAGGAGTTGACACAAGGAAATTAAGAGATTTGCCTTCAGTGAAGGAGTAGTCCCAGGACTGTAAAGATGATCTGTGAAGCCTAATTTTTGAAGTGTAAAGTGAGASTGCACAGAAGCTTTACTTCTGTGATAATAAGAGTAAAATGATAATTTACTGTATGTAATTTGGGGATATTCTTCTTCAAAACAGAAAAAATAAACCCCAAATAAGCGAGAAGAGAGAATTCAATACTGATCTATACCACTTGGAGAGGTTAAATAATGCAAAAAGTCAAGCAGTCTATTTAATGAACAGCTACAGTACTTCTGAGAGGCAACAGGTTAATCTTAGATCTAACTAGCTGTTACACCCCTGTTTAACTGAATAAATACAACAAGAGCTGCAAGTCCCTTGCAGTAAAACAGTTACCTCAGAAGTTCTTCAGGACTAYGTGCCCAGAAAGTACAACAGTAATTCCACATGTGACCTTGTTCATTTTATAACTAACGAGTTTTAAGTGGACATAATCACATGCCTTGAGCTGACCTAAARCTGTGTTGTAGCAGGCTAGGCTTTAAGATCATTAATAAACATATACTGGACTCAGGCTTTGAAAATAAAGAATAGCAGGACTGTGGCGTGAAACACGTGAAGCTTAGCCAGTCTGGCTGCATGCTGAGCAGTGTTGAATCTACATTTGGCACTGAATGCCTATCTGATTTCTTTTGCAATCTAACTCTTATTTACAGCACAAAATTACATACCTTTACAATAAACACTTAATAGCATATATAACATCTATGCTTAACAATTTAGTCATTTACCTCTGTAAGAAGCGAGATTATCATCACTAAAGTAGACCTAAAAAGTCAACAACAGCTGAACTTTCGCATTTGATCTCCAAACATAAAGATTTTCTGATTTCTTTTTCCTGCCTAGAATTCGAGTATAGTGACATACTTTTTTTTTTTTTTTCTGAAAAGAACATAATGGCTGCTGTGTTTTACATTCAGCTTGCCATTAGAAAYGACCCCAAGCCTGGCTGAGGTTAGTAATATTTAATATGATTAATTTATTCTGTAAATACATCAAAAATGCCACTACATTTACTGCATGACAGATTTCTGATCTGCATAGGCAAGGGACTGCAGAAACAAATTAAAGCTTTCTTAACATTGCCAAACCTCACTTATGAGTATTCACGAGTGTTTTATGGGAGGACCATAAACATGACCATAGAGATGGTCATCCTAACATTTATTTTTCAGTCTGAATATATGCTCTCAGAGAGGTTACAATCGTATGAACATTTTTATTGCAGCAGTGGTAAATATGCTACCATGCACTATTTATTTAAAGCAAATGGCTACTTTTTGGTAAAATTTTGTGTTATAGTTTATTTTAKAAGTACCCAAATCAAAGAGCAGATTACATGCTTTCATCTGAATTTTAATATAGAACTTTTKTCCTAAAACACTTGAATCAATGAATACTTACCAATATTTTTCTTATCAATAAAGATAAACAAAGAAACAGTAAAAATCTGTGAAACTCTAGAAACCTGAGATATCCATAACACTACGAAAGTTAATTGAAACAACTTACTGCTTTTAAAGCACATTATTTTTTTGAAAAAAAAAAAAAAAAAAAGAAAAAACACTTGGTCAAATTAAGTATTAGACTCATAAAATCATAGAATACTTAAGGTTGGAAGGAACCTCTAAAGATCATTGAGCCCAACCTCCCTGCACACGCAGGGTCTCCTAGAACATGTGGCACAAGGTGGTGTCCAAGCGGGTCTGGAAGATCTCCAGAGAAGGAGACTCCACCACCTCTCTGGGCAGCCTGTTCCAGGGCTCTGTCACCCTCACTGGTAAGAAATTCTTTCTTAAGTTACATAAATGCTCATAAATTAAACACAAAAAATTGTTTTTAAAAGCTATGTTATTGCACAGTCATCTTATTGTCCTTTCCACACACACAATTTGGGAAAATTGTATCTACATTCATAGAATAATGTTTTTCCTTAAATAAAGAACAAAAACATTAGAGTGAATTTTGATTATAAAAGTACAGTTCTTACARAGGCAAAAGTAACAAACAATTTCAGAAGTAGCCACTGATACTACCCAGCTCTATGTGAAGAGAGATGCAAATTCTCATTCAGAATGGCTCAAAATGGTTTACATCCTTCCGCTATGGCCAACTCTTCTTTTTATTGCAGCACCAAGAACAMTCATGCTTAGGAAACACATAGACGAATTGTTCCATTATTTCAACTTCACAATTAAATCACAGTTGATATTACATAGAAAAAAAGAAAATTACCGTTTTCCTTTCGTAATCTTGTTATAAATTTCTTGGGAGGTATTACTCCAACTTTTTTCTTCTGGGTGGCTATACTGTGGAAGAGATCAGCTAAGCAAGTAAGGAGATTTTCTTTTTTTCTTGGTTGACTCTTGTATGCTAAGACTTTGTCTCGAAATGGGCGACAGAAATAAAGTGCCTGAAGAACTGAATTGCAGTAGCATGTATTCCCAAACTATAAAATACRAAACAGATGTGTTAGCTTGCATTCTATTACTGTACTGAAGAAATGTTAAATCTAAAGTATAAGAAAGTACATGAGCAGGGACAAATTTTTCTGCAAGTCTTCTTGACAGTAAGAAAGTAAACCATATTCCTGTTTATAAAAGAAAAGTATACTTGAAGGAATATCTTGACAAATTCAAACAACTTTTCTTTTTCTTACTYTTAAAATGAATTTATTAATAATATCTTACATAACATGTATCAAAACATCCAGCAAATACAAAAATTTTGCAGTTCTTAAAATACATCCAGAATTACCCAGAAAAGTAAAAATACTTATCGATTTATCACGTCAGGAACAGGTACAGGAACAGCATGACCTTGTAGYGCGAAGAATCTCCACTATAAATTACGATAGCTTTTCAGACATTTCAGAAATTGGATTCCCCAAATCTTATTAGTTGCAATCAATCAGAGTTAGAGATAACTGCTTTATCCTGTCCTTACAGTGACAATTCCATCAGAGTGACAGGATTCACATTCAAGAAATTTCTTCTATCACTGAAATATCATTAGTTTAGGATTCAAAGCTATGGCATAGGCGGTAGTCTCAAAATTGACACTGAAAGCAAAAAACCCACACAATATGGACATTCATAGTTTGATGGAGGCTGGTCCCTGAATTGAAACGAGGGAAGACAGTTTGCTTAAAAAAATATTAAATAAATAAATCTGTAACCATTTTGTACCAGGATGCTCCAGGTCTTCCTCTCAGGCTCCTTCCAGCTTTTAGGTCTCCTTCCCCCTCCCGGAATCCTTTGATCRCTGACACTCTCTAGCTCATCCCAGCCCTAGGAACTCCCACACTATCTCCATGARGGCACTGAGTAGTCAGTGGATGCAATTCCTGTCATTTCACACTGCTCTCCCGCAGAGGAGCCTGCTACCTAAAACTGGAAGTCTCTGCTCAGCAAGTAATCYGTACACATTCTATAAATTGCAAAAATAACATTCATATATATGTTTTAAGCATATTATTAGACTATATGCATTATGACAGGACCTCTGCTCCATAGGGAAAAAAAATAAAAAGACTGCATTTAGGAATATTAAGTGCAAGTTATTTCACTAGCTAAAAAAAAAGGGGGCTGAAAGTTTTCAAAACTAAGGAATAACAGGGAAGCAGTTGTTTTGTCACTCCTTCCCACTTGACACTGATTAAAAAGAACACAACACAATTTAAGTCAAAAATTGGCAAATAAAAAAATGAAAACTAATTAAGTTCATGAAATATGAAAAACTGTTCTGTAAGCAGAATTGTCTATACCCAAGACAAACAGAAAGAATGAGCAATTAAAAAAAAACTTAAGACAAACATATTAAAAGTGAAGAAATTAACATCAATTTTGGACGTTTTATTTTTTCAGAGTGAACGCTTATTTTAGATTCTTTGGGGCCCAATTCTCACTCAAATAGGTTGCTGATTTTAAGAGGACAAGGCATTTTTTTCTTAAAAAAGAAGCAGATAAAGGTATGCAGTACTTTATGTCAAAATACTTAATATAAGCTGATTATTTTTGAGTTTACAAGTAAAAATATTAATAAAAAGAGAATTGTATTAAAATGTTACGAAAGTTCTTTAAAAATAAATGGAAAAAAGTTGCTATAATTTCTGCAGCAGGCCTCAAAAGATAAAAAGGCAGTAAATTAAAAATTTCATACTGTTCCTATCATAAAAGGAAGCAGTCTGAGAACATATTAATTAAAATAGCAAACAGCAAAAAACCCAGAACAGCAGCAAGACAAGCACAAATGCAAATTAACAGAGAAATCAAAACCCTGAAACTGAGATGATTAAGTTTACCATGATTAAACATTAAGCTATATGCCTGTAGATAGAAATACAAACCCAGAGAGACAGTAATCAACAGAAGATTGTTTGATGACACTCAAGAATAATAGCTTTAGTACTTCACACTTCATTTTTTCTTTTTCACACAATCTTCACAGTTTCAAACTAAAATCTTTAAGATGTTAGTTTACTCTTATTCAAAAACTTATAGCGATTGTGTAATACAGCTTAGTGTGATAAGTTCAGCATTTACTACCTTCCTTTCCATCTTCAACTCCAACACAAAAGCACAAAGCTATTTTTAAAAATGCCTAAAACCTTGTTCTGGTCTCCTTGTTCTCCAACCATTGACTCATCCCTGCCAATCTGGGCCTTTTTGACCTCTACAACATGTACCGTCCTCTAATTCCATTTCTTTAGTCCTTAGATCTCCTGCCAATCTCAAAAAGAGACACTTCGCTATTCTCTTCCCTTTACAATTGGGGGTGCTTCCGAAGCACAATACTTGCAAAAGATGGAAGCAACCCATACATATGGGTTACATATCTTCTAAGCAAGAACTGTACACTTCATAGCGACACTTTATATGCTTCAACCACTTTAAGATCCAAAATTGCACCATATGGAAAAGTCATCAAACTATTTAAATTTAGGATATTAARCTAGTATTACTCATAATAAAACAGTTGGAAAATGAAATGTTTATGAAGTCCACCTCAGAGAAACAGCAGAAAGGCCACCAGAGGAACTTCATATGTTACTCTCTCAAAATGTGCAGGATAGCTTCTCTRTCTAATCAGGGGAAGGTAATAGAGACTGTACAGAGAAGCTATTTAACTAATGCTTTCAACTAAATTATTGTTTGCCTCCTTTTTTTCTGTGAGGATCATCTTAAAACCTACATATTTAAGAAAAAAAAAAGTATCTTTTTTCTGTTCATACTGTTCTTCTGCTCTAAGTTCCGAGAAATCAGATTATCTTTTTTCACAAGAATACTGCACAGGATGATTTCTCCTCTGCTTTCYCCCTACTTTTAAGGTGTAATTTCAAAGTTACATCTAAGTCTACCGGGAAACAAATGAAAAGAAAATAGATCAAGACAATCARGAAAGTTGGAACAACCTGAACTGGCTGCAAACAGCCTTACATTTTTTATTCTTTTGAGGTAACACACAATGGGAAAAGAGAGAGCTGTTCGTCAAACCATACAGCTCTCCAGGAATGATCTCCAAGGGACCTACACAAACGGAGATCTGCTCTGAATGTGGCTTTGCCCCTTCAGGTCGGTTCCTCCTCCATCTGCCATATCAGCAGTTCTGACAACTTCCTTTTGCTGTGATTCTTCCAAAACACAGATCCATTGCAGGAGACTGAATAATCAGCCTTTCAGCTCTGGAAGTCTGATAAACTGTGAAGAGGGGTCACCTTACAAGATTTAAGAGTGTTCACTATTTGATACTCATTGGATAAGACCACGAATTACATCAGTGAAGAACACATGCAGTTTGCATTACTCAATTTCAGGGAGGGAAGAAGAAGAATGATATGCAGACCTGACTGTTCACGTGCATTCCCATATTTTCTGTGTGCCATATTTAATTCATTTTGAATGAGCTGCAAATTCAATAAAGTCCTACATCTGACATTCATGACTGCCATTATTAGTAAAATGTGAACTGAAGGGCTACTACTTTCTACCTGCTCACAAGGTGCCAGAGCTACTTCAGTATTGCAGTAACAAGAGCTGCATTTCCATAGTCTTATCCCAATCCTTGGCCTCAGTCCCACACTCCTTTCCTTTGCTAAGTGCATAATCCTCCTCACTACATCTTCTGCCAGCACTGTAGTTTGTGTGACCTGGAACAGACCCATTTCAGCTTACTCAGCTGCTAGAAAACTATTCAACCAAGGCAAAGAAAGGGAGGAGTCTGGCACCTAAGCAAGCTGAAATGGCTCAGCAGGAGGACAGAGGTGGCCAGAGCTGGAAGATGGCATAGCAGCAATTTGCCTAATGAAGCCTGCAACTGGCCCCTCCTGAAAAAAACATTTTTTGGGGAAAAAAATGACAACATGAGCTGTATTTGGAATAGTGAGATTACAGCTTTGCTAAGTATCCAGCACATACTCACTCTCTCTCTCTCTCTCTCTCCATATATATATATATATATAAAAATTAATGTGTATCTTAAAGATTTGAACCATATCTATACAGGCAGCTGATAATTTTTGAATGCCATCTGCAAAATCTCTATTGAGGAAACAAACCTTTTTCTGAGCTGCTATCAGGAGTTGCTCCCACACTCTCAGGCTTTCCAGAGAATGTCAGCAGTGCTGACTTCATTTTCCTGTAGTTGGTGTTTGGCCTGACATGCAGGGAAAAGGAATCAGCAGGAATCAAGCCTGAAATGCACTCTGACTTGCCCTCAAGAGGGCAACTGGAATTAGGTGAATATAGTTGTGCATTGCTCATGTCAAGGATTTTTAGAGCTCAGGTAGCTGGTTCACAATGATCTCCAGTTTAGTGGATTCACATAACAGTACTTCATGCTAACAACATTTTCCTATTTTAGAGTTTTTCTGCTGAATTCATGAACATGTATTTGTCCTTTTAATTGTAAGCAGAATTTTCTATTTAGAGCTCTCATTGACAGGATCAAACAATCCATTGACCATCTATTCTTCCACATGCTTAATTGCCCCTTCTTAATTCTTCTTTTACCTCTCAAATTGGTTGCTCAGCATAGCCTCACTTTCTAGATTCCCTCAAAAGCTAGGGAGGTGATTAGAGTATAAAGAGCTCTCTACTTTTTCTTCTTTTATATCTGATAATCTCTACATTTATGACTCAGAGGTCTTTRTTATGAAATCATCATCTGCATTTAAAAATCCTGTCCAAGACATTAAAAACAACTAGATATCACATAACTGGAACAGAGCTACCAATTTCTATATCATATGGGCTTTCTCAGTTATTGCGGTGAAAAAAAAACAGGGCAAACAAAATTGATATATGAGTTAGAAAAATGTAGTAATAAATGTTAATTAACCTTAAAAGCCTCACTTCCTGTAATTGCTATAAAATGATTTAAAAATTCTATGGGGACAAAAGTTGTGACTGCTATTGCCTCTCAATCTAACAGTTCATTACTCCTAATTATTATCACATCTGTCATTCCATCTAACCAGGAAATTGACTACTTGCTAGTAAATACTGCTGCCTTTCCCCCTTCTTGGCTGATCTGAGTTCTGCAAGTTTATCACAGATCTAATGGCATCCAGATAACATAACAGTAAACATGATCAGTATAACCAATCTGAAAACTACTCTAGCAATAGGAGGACTGGGCTGCCTTAGCCAACTCACTAGCACCAAATAGCACCAGCATGCCACAGGCTTAAGAGAATCCTACTTCACTTTCAGTTACAATTCAAAAAAGTTTGGTCCATAAAACTTCATTGTCTGATGCTAAGAAATATCTATTCTGTTCTACACGGGAAATTAAGAACATCTTGATATATCCAAGCTGCTGATTCCTTATGTGCATGGTTCAGAGCAAGGATTTCAAAAAAGAAAGAGCTTCCCTCAAGTTCCCTACTTCCTCAGGATGACAGAAAACCAGAATTAGTCGTCTTAATTGAAGGAAGTGGATCTTTTATTGAAGTTTTTCTTACAGTTAGTAAGTGTGTTGGGCTTCAAGGGTAGCAGTTCAAAAGAATTCTACTGTTTCAYTAATTCTTAATATCATACTGTGTGTGAAACAGTAGAAAAGAGATTGGTCTTTTCTATTAAATTGCTAAAAAAGAGCAAAGAACATAGCATATTTCAAAAAGTAAATATAGATTTTTGATGAACTGAGGCATATTTAAATGGTTAACTTAAATTTGGAATTTCTCTCTAAATCAYGATCTAAAGCTGGATCTGGCTTTGGTTTGTTTAATGGATGAATATTAGGGTCATGTTAATAAGCATTTGTAGAGACACACCACCACAGGGCAAGAGAAAGGCTTATGTTGAGACATTGTTCCAAAAATGTTAAAGCATCATTAAAAGACAGCGCCAAGACTGGAAGGATCTTTTGTACTTTGCCACAGTTCAAGTTTTAAAAGTACCATATTCTCCAGACATCATGAGACAAGATTCACTTGGGATATCTGACTGTAGAAGATTATTATGAGGGTGATGCAAGTTTTCACGTCTGTCTTTTGTACTTTCCTTCATCCAGATACACTCCCACGGCAAAAATAGAGGGATATATTCAAATCTAAAAAGGGACAAAGGGATCACAATCATCTCAATGAGTATCCTACACACACATTAATTTTAGGAGGGTTTTTTAATAGATATGAAAGAAATCTCAGTTCTTTTGRAAATGTGCGAAGAGAGGCATGACAAATTTCCTAGACTGGGAGAAGAAACTAGAAAAATGGATTTATCTGTCAGAGCAACAGATTTGAGAAAAGGTAAGAACAACTTAGAAGGAAATGAGTTTTCAAGTTTAAACTCAGCCATGAAAATAAGAGCAAGCCTGAATTGTTCAACTACAATATTTCATCTTTTCAAGAAAAAAAAAAAAAAAAGGCACTATTATTTTGAAGATAGTGCAACATTTCATGAGAAAGGAAAAAAATACTAATTTAAACTATTACTGTAAGCGCAGTCCCCAGGAGCATGTCAGCGCTAAGGCTGTAGAGAAAGAGATGTATGTTGCTGTAGCCGAACAGTATTATAATTTGTTAGCTTCATTATGAAAAGTCAGGATGATGGCTCATGTTAAATCAACCTGGTTTTAATATGTACTTTTTGAAGCCCTGGAGAAGAATACTATTTAATAAATGATTTCAGATAGTATCACAAAGCTTGCAACAAGACACATCTTTCACGGGTAATACTAAGTCACACGTGAAAATATATGATAGAATTGAACAAGATTACAAGATTATTTTTTCCACACTTCATTTTCCCCTTCAGTGGTGGTTTTTTTTTTTTTTTTTTTTTTTTTTTTTTTAAATTCCTAACATTTCACTTCACATAGCAGACAGGATGATCCATATCACCAATGTCCTGTCCAATATTTATTCATTTAAAATGCCTTATTACCAACTGCAAGCTATATATTCTAAATATATATTTTTAATACTTCTACCTTTTAATAGCAAGACAGTGATTTAAACAGAAAATCTATAAGCATAACAGTCCAATTTCAATAATTATTTTAATATATTGAATTCTGAAATATATTTCAAAACATTAAATATATTAAATAAATACATCTTCCAGTGTTCTAATTATTCACTCAGAGAAAATCTTGTAATTTAGCAAATTGGCTTGTGCAATCTTAAAGCAATCAAGCTATGCACTCAAACTTACGTTAACCAAACCGAAATAGTGCTCATTGACTGGAAATTGTTCCGGACCAATCTCTTTCTCCAAAGCTGAGGCATTGGCGCCCTAGAAAATTAAAAGCAATAAAGTATTAGTGTTACAGCTATGTGCACAGTGAGTTTAACTATTCGAGAAAGATAATTCTGAAAATTCTCTAGTGTGAAGCCACAGCCACAAGCAGTGACTTGCACACATTGCAGGAACATGAAACAGTCACAGCTTAGAGTCCGGACGCAACAGACATCTGGGACAAAGACACGTTGCTCTAGAACCACCTATGTCTTCTGCAGTGTGTACTGATATACTGTTATGCATTTCAGAATGTATTTCAATCTTAATCGTGATATTTGCATAATCTTAAAGGTGCCTAGTTCAAATGTTTTTACTGTCAAACAAGATGTTGTTTTAGTTTCTTTACTTTCTTTTACCTATTGAAAAAAAAAAAAATGGCCACAGGTATAGAATTTGTTAACAGAAAACCAGTATTGTCAGATCTCAGCCCGTAACACTTAGTGTTTATGAGTTAGGTTACTTCCTAACACTGAAGCAATCCCTCTAGTCAGGAGAGAGGGAAACGAAAATAAACTTGGAAGTAAAAATTAAAAATGGATTAGACGTATTCCCACTTGTATCCAGAAAAGGAGGAAAAGCAGAGTTTGTGTCCCAACTCAATAATCATGCATGGCAAACTAACCAAATGTATTTGGTTAGTCCTATTTCTTAAGGCAAAGACAAGCTCTTGCTTGAAAAGCAGCCAAGAACACAGGAAGAAAAAAAAAAAAAAAAAAAGGAAAAATGTCCTCTGCTGATTTACATTCTCTAATTGATAATATTGGTGGTAAAATCATGTGTAAAAGTAGTCAGGTCACTAGCAAGTCTTAGAGCTTCATAATACAGAGAAGATCCTAACACACTTCCAACATCAGTAAATTACTTCAACATAATCCAAAACTTCTTCAAGATTTTTTCTAAGTACATGCTATTCAAAAAACATCTCAAAATAAGTGACACCATTTTCATGTATATTCATGCAATTACTCTGCTTTGGTGTGCTGTTTGTATTCTTTTCAGAATACAGTTTCACGAGTAACAGTTGCCTTTACATAGTATTGCAAAGCAGGTGATACAAGGCCAAGTTGTGAGCTCCCCTCTACAATGAGGAGAGAAGCAGAGCAACATAATATTTTATCCAGGAACATAATATTTTATCCAGTAACAATTGTAAGTAAATTCTTTTGAAAAAAAATGCTAAGTCCTTTTCATAAATACATTATCAGCATAGCATAGCTTTTATAAAAAGGGTATTTACATTCATTTGGGGAACCTCTAGATATGTCATTTTTAAGCTTGTTCTAGTAGGTGAAACAATACTTTCCTCAGAGGGCAATAAATTGCTCCATTTGTTTCTCCTCAGTCACTTGCTGTGAAYACTGCCTTACCCAAAGGCAAATAACATGTGTTCAAAATACAAATTCCTGCTCTGGAAAATTCAGAGAACAAATAACAAAAAAAAAAACTTTCTATGAAGTCCCAATGCTCAATAATTTCTTTTAGATAGAAGCAATTTTATCCAACTCTAAGTATGCTTTGTTGCATACAATACTYATTGCATACCACATACATATATACATCAGTCAGTCTCATTATCCCATTCCACACACACACATATATACATGTATATTCTCCATCAATGTAATGAATGAGCATGAATATTCCAGTCTACAGTGAGGTCCACAGAAGATAAAATAGCCCACACTATATAGTAAGGAATCTTCAGGACACACAGGCCTCCCTTCCAAGGTCCTCATCTATACCAAATACATCACAAACAACATTGAGCATTAGCAGAATAAAGTTAAAAAAAAATCACAAAGTGCATTAAAAATAGCACTCAGGGTTTCACAGATTAATTACAGACAAGGGAAAGGGGACAGAGCTAAATTTGTGACTGTATCAAAATGCTTAGAGTCAAAACTGTATTATGTGGTATCTATCAGGATGTGATTGTAAAACTGCAGAGCTAGGACTGGTCACACAACTCAGCTCAGCCATACTCAAGCTGGGAAGATCCTGCCAAGGGCCACTATGGGACAGCAGCTTTAACCAGAGCCAAGGACAACATAACTGCACTTTAGATGGTCACTACAGCTCCACTCACAACACGGTCCTAGCCACCTTCTCATTAGTCATATTCCCCGTAGCTTGTTGGTCTCATACAGCTTTTCTTTTACAGAGACACAACCTCAGCACCTGCTATTTCAGAAGCTGTTCTCAAAAGACGATGCTGGTGGTGACAGACAGTAAGACCTTTCAGATCAAAGCATGCCATGACTTCTGCATATTTGATTTCCCAACCTTAAAACAAACCAAAATCGAAAAACAGTCATAAGCTCTGTCAAGGTGAATATTATTTACAAATCAACTAGGGAAAAATAAGGAACAGAGAAGGCCTTTTGTGTCCTATTGTTACAATCTTCAGTTCATTAAAATAAATTCGAAAGCAGGTTTTAGAAAATACATGCATGTTAACATGTGATCCAGAAAAGCTTTTTAAAATCCTTCTCTAGGAAACGGTTTCTAGTCTGTATTACAGTACATTTTATCAATACCTTTGAATTTTCCATTCCGCAAACCTGGAGGAAAAGGAAGCACTGTAATACACCAGCTATTACAGTACTGTTTGATTTGCACCTTTCGGGCCAAGGGTCAGCAATGGCTTGAGACAGAAGCAGCCTTATCTCCTGCCAGCCTCGAGGGACCTGCTGGGCTTGGGAGCTGGATTTGGGCAACTTCAGTCTATGACGGACGTTGCAGAGTACACAAGYACTTCCGTGACAATTCATGAAATGCTGTAAGATCCCAGAATGATGCTCTGCTCCAAGACTCACCAAGCAACCTATGCAACAGGAGCTCAGTCCCAACTCGGAGCTTGTGCAGCAGAGAGAAGCGAACATCATGAGCTCTGGTTCATAAAATCTACCTCCAGGTTCTCTGCCTTCCAGAGGGACCATGCAGATTGTTTACTCCAAAATTTTGGCAGTGGAAGGGAGCAGAGGAACAACAGAGATCAAACAAAAACTAATATTTACCTATAAACACTGCATTATACCACTCTCCTTCCAGCCCAAAGACAATTATACTGGCATACAGAATGAATATTTGTAACAGTTAACAATACATAGCCTTACAAAGTGAAAACTTCAGCAACTAAGGTGGGTATCAAGAAACATAATATGAAATCTCATGACACATCTAGTTTGGCTTATTGAAACAGACACTAGAATAGAGAATAATGCCAAAACATAAATTTCATTTGGTTTGGACCAATGGAAATGTGTGTTAAAACAGCACATGGAAAACAATACTACAAAGTTGTATGAAAAGATTAGAATTTTGATTATGATCTACTAAACATAGATTATCTGAACACCGAAAAAATACAAAGCTAATTCCATAAAGAAACAAATTTCAAGTTCTCTGTATACTTTATGAATGTAAGGTAAATTATCCTTAAAATTATCAAGTCACTTAGTTTGCAGAAATGTAAAATAATATTTACAAAACTGAGACTCATACAAAGATAAACTATTCTGTTCTAGCTGCTACAAAGGATGCTATGAGTTTTAAAAGATAAGTTTCAAAAGTGACAGTTTTATTTTGTTCTKAATCAGCACATTAGTCCTGGACAGATTTCAAGATATGTCTAATATTCTGTCACAAAACATTATGAGCACAAAATTAAACTTATAAATTATTATAATTTTAAAAAATAAGCTTCAGCAATATAAGCATTCATTTTTCTTCTTGTCCTTTTTCTAGTCAGGTATTAGAAGACTCTTCTTTATCTGTGCTACTAGAGACCTAAAGATTTGCGCAGTCTGTTCTAAATAATGCACAATACTGTGGCTGATTAAGTTTTCTATTAAAGAATTATATATTCTAGTCATGTTTAATCATGAAGAATCATGAAAAATGTGTAAGTTCACATTGTATTTATACAATCAGGGCTAAGAACAAACTATAGCTAAACTAAATCAGTTTATATTTGTTGTTTCAACAGAAACCAATACAGAAAAATGTTTCTTCTGATGCATTTCTTGCCCAAGAAGCAATAATGAAGTATGCTGCATATAAAGCTTTAGTGCTTTGGAACACCCAACCTGATAGAACTAACTATGAAATATCTGGACTGTTTAAATCCATTCATTTAATATACTCTTTAAAGTTATATCCTCTTTACTGAATAGTTAAGACATTGTTTTATGTATCCTGATCACAGGCAACTAAGATAAATTATTTCTATGGAGTACAAAGCGTCCCTTCTTGAGCAGAGGAGTGGCACTACATAATCTCTAGAGGTCCCTTCCAACCTCAACCACTCCTGTGATTCTGTGAAAGTAAAAGAGAAAATGCTTGGTGGAACAAGGAAGATGGCAGTACAGTGTAAAATTACATTCCCTCCAAATCTGGAGCACCCACTACATCTGTGCTTTTGAGCCTGACTGAGCGTGCACACACACACACAAAGTATTTTCCTTCCTACAGTCAGACACCTACACTTCCTCCAGAGAAGTCCAGTGTGAATACTAATGCCAAAGCTAAGTTAACTCCCATATGAAGCCAGGACTCCCAAGAGTCAGAACTCTGGACTTTGGACTCTTCAAAAACATGCAAAACCCTAATGATGCAATGATACAATTCTTACGAATTTGCTCCTATGCTGGAAAAAGACTTTGTCTATTATCCTCAATGCAGAGGACAATATTATCCTCAATGCAAGTCAATGGCACCGTTAAGAATAAATAATACTTATTTTATGACAGTATTTTATCTTGTATGTTTCCAAAAATCTCCTGGGGCTAGTATATTTCTGAAATGAGATGAGTTTGCTTCATGTTCCTCCAATTAGATATACTTTACCAGTTTCAATGCAAAACATTTCATAACAACACTACTAAGCATCTTCCCCCCAAAAATGAAAACAATTACCTTTGTAGATTTTTAGTTAAAAGCTCTATTATACTAAATGTCAACATAAGAAGTCTACAAAAAGTATTTAAGAGGAAAAAAAATACGTATAGATATTTTGAAGGATTATACACTTTTTCTAGAAAACAGCCTTACTCAATCACCCGAAATACTACACTTAAAAAAATTCACATACATTTGCTCAAATTGTTTCATTAATAAACTACACACTATGCTGCATTTCATGTATCCTTTAAAAATTAATTTAATCCACGTAATTCCTATTTGATAAAAACAAGCATGCTGCTTTTATAAACCACAAGTATCACATAACCATTAAATATTTTTAGTTTATGAAAAGTGAATTTTTGAATTCAGACAAACTTTGGCTGCTATGTAGTTCTGATAACACCAATTTAAAGAATAATCTAGATTTTTAGATTTTTAGACTGGATATATATAATATCTGTCTGGATATATATAATATCTGTCCTTTATAAAGGATAGACAAAATAAGGCCCGTTAAAAATCTACCATTTGTTAAACACATTTAACTCATAAACTTCCTAAGGTAGGAATGGAAATGTTGCCAATTCAAGGCCTCTCTTTTCTTCAAATTCGAAAAAGTAGAGTACATAACTAAATAACAGATACACTTTAAGTACATTTTTATAGAATCAACGCTCTAAGTTTTAAAACAAATTGGTTGCTTCACTAGTTTAAAGACTAGTTTTAAAGACTATATGTATATAAAGACTAAATATTTATTCAGGCTTTGTGTACTAGTAGGACCAATTAATCTCAGTGAAGTACCTAAAAATTTTCACTGTTGGCAAGATTCGAGTGTGTGTTTCACAACGTTTTCATGCTCAGAATGAATATATGTATACATACATGTACAAAAAAGAAAAAAAGGCATTTGTATAATTTAAATTATTCCAGCAAAACACAAGTTAGGCAAATTCTCTGTGCTGTATGGTATAAATACTGCTTTAGAACTACACAGCTTCAGGATTTTTATTTGTTTGTTTCAAATGTCTGATATTTGGCATTTTTATGTTAATTTGGAGAGTCACATTTCTATTTTGATGTAAATATATTTACATAAATCAAACATAATACTTTAGAGTGTGACAAAACCAGTATTTTAAAGAGCATATGTATAGATTCATCTTCCATTATCATAGTGTAACAGCTACATCTGTGAAAGTAAAGGTGGCAAATGTCACAATCTTCCCTTGCATCTTAATGTCATATTCATCATAGGCAATTCTCCTGGTTAGAACTCCCAATAAATGAAACTCCCTGTAGTGGTTTAAGATCTCACCCCAACTGCCTAACAAAAAACCTCCTCCAAATTCAATGTACTTGTAACAGAATCACCACCACACGGCCTGTGTCTACACACTCCAGCATGCTAATCCAAGTGAAGCTACAAGCGTAGTTACAAGTTCCAAGCTTTACAAGTTAGTAAGGTTATAAGGATAATCTTTTCCTGCAATTAGGCCTTTTTATAATATTTCTCTCCTAAGATGTTTAAGATATGTAACAGTGTGCCTGGAACCTTAGCCCAGCCACGCACTTACATGGTCTGGTTCCTCTTACCAGCCTCATTCTCCCACACCCTTAGAGGAAGTTAAGAATTTTTGTCGCTGCTTCTACATTGCCAAGTGTGACTGAAATTGTGGCTTGTTTTTTAAAAGCAACAAGGGAGCCACACTGAAAGGGTATTGACCTTTTCCTGACTGTTTCTGTATCCCATTGGTACCCATTTTGCCTAAAACCAAAAATTTGGATTCTAAGATATGCATAGCCTTCTGATACAGGACCCAGTCACATTATACAACACATATCTAAACTACAACTGTGTGTTTGATATCAGTTTTCAACGTCTGAATTAATCACTGGAGATATTCTGTGGAACTTCAAAACAAAGTACGCTGGCCCCATACATAAGATACTGGATGGGCTGAGAGGACAGGAATGCATAGACAAACACCTGAAAGACGAAGCAAAAGATTTTAATGTCTAATGCTACAGATTATATTTTTTTATGCTTTAAACTTTTTCTGATTGCGCTAACATAATTAATCTGTTTCTACAAGAAACACTGAAAAACAAGTATTACTACTACTACAACTTTCCCTTGTGCATCTATGATATATTCAGACAGTTTTTTTTAAGCTACAAAGATCATTTCTATCCTTTACTTCAAAAGAGTTAATACCTTTAAGCTGCTAACAAGTGTTTGCTAGATTCTAGACAGTAGAAATCAAAGTAAGAAATACTTGATGTAATCTCTGTTTTATGATGAATATAGTTTGGGGCACATCTTCACTGCAGTTAACATGGGTTACTTGGCTATTTCCTAGCCAGACATAAAATACCCATATAATTCAGTCAGGTAAGACTTCTACTGCAGTTTAATGACAAGTTTACTTTAATTGGAAAAGCATAAAAAAAAAGCCTTATTTAACCCCATGTATTTTGCACCTATAACAGTGGCTAAATCATCCAAAGACAGAGCTTCTTCACAATCTCCAGCCTTGTAATTAAGTCTCACTACATCACAGGAGTAGGCTGGTTACAGTAGGAGGGAAAAAAAAAAAGAATGTCCAAGTAAGAAAGCCCAAATATGGTATATACGGTATAAAATACAGGAAGAGATATGTAAGAGACTTTTAATAAGACCTATAACATCTGCTGCTATAAACACAGGAGCACAGATCAATCAACTAATGCTGAGAAGATCACCTGAAAAGGCACTGTGGCTATCAAACTAAAAATCTGCTACTGCTGTAAAACTTAATACTAATTTCTAATATTCAAGGCTTGAACAAAAAGGATAAGTTGCATAAAATATAAGTTAGTCAGAAGAAGTAGAGCTTGAATTTGGATACAAAAMAAGGAAGTCATGAAATGCAGGCCCAAGACAGAAGAGCTTCTTCAACATACACAGTTCCCAAACAGCTGTTTTACAGATCATAAGTGTGCGTATATGTTAGGTTTGTGTCAGCACAAATTGTGACTAGATAAAAGCAGCCTGTTACTTGTGCAGGCTTAGTACAAAACCAAAGGAGAAGTGAAAGCTTGAGAGTTCATGCAAGAGGCATGGAGAAAAAAAAGAGAAAAATCTTGTGAGAAAATTCAGAAAGTTATTTGGAAGTCTATTTAATGGTGGATTGACACAAATAAAAACTGCCAGAAAAAAAAATGTATATACGTATTTATATTTGTTTTCCCCAAATACTGTATGCTTTAATACGCTTGTTAAAAATAACAAAAAAAAGCCAAAGAAAAACAACAAAAAACACTGCCTGACCCTTACTGGGGTTTTAGTTTGTTTGTTTAAGTACAATTTAACATTATCTCCTAAGTATTTTAGAAGTCATCCCCCTTATTGGGACAAGCATCCCTTATTGGTTGCCCCATCAYGCAGCACCATTAGAGCCCAAGCATCAGAAAGGCCTGGGAAAATTCTGCTCAAGAGTTCCTCACCTCAGGGTCCACACTTACAATCGAGTAGATAACGCCTAACTGATATCACAGCTTCAGCCTCAGGGTTATAGACACTTTAGTTAACAGCAAGAAGATTTTTTTTTTGTTCAAAAAAAATGTTTATGGATTATCATAATGAGCTTAATGTCAGTTCTAATAATCATCCATAKAGGATAAGCTTAAGACAGCAGGTTGGTCCATCCAGACCTGTAATTACCAAAGTGCCTATAAGTAAAGAGACCTCCTCACACTAGACCTGAATCAAGGAACCAGCACTGAAACTTCACGGCCAGTAAAGATGATGGCCAACTGTGAGTGGAAACATGTTAGCAAAGACTGCAGCCAAAGGGGACTGCTCCATTCTACAAGGACCCCAATCACACTGGCTCCTCAACAGCCTCACCTCAAATCCACCTGCTTCGGAGAACGAGCACTCTAGACCTGCAGGTACAGAATTGGTCACATCTTTGCATATACTCACAGGTGCGAGAGGCCTGAGCCTCCAAGCTCAAGTGAAAAGATGCAACCTCTCATGCCACACACAAAGGCTACAGCTGAACTTGCATTCATTTCAAATACTGTTGGGTGCCCTCTGAAATGTCCATTTGAGATGCTAAAGTGTCTCTACAGAAGGTTTCCGAAAACTGGAGCACTTGCCAATGATAAGCACACAAGCATTTCCCATTGTTTGACACTAATGTACATTATAATTTCTACTTGGCAAAGTAACAAACTGGATGACTGAGTACATTTCCTTTCCCACCCTTAACTATCTCTTCCCTTCCTCCTCCTTCTGTGGGGGCAGATCTGGGAACCAGAATTTTAATTTGTTCAAGGAACAGGTAGAAAAGAGTACAGATGCAAGACCTTTGACTACGACCCATCAACACATCTCACCCAGGAGGAGCAGAAACTACCTACAGCAGATACAAGAGCTTAMATTCACCTTTCCTACATCTGTGAATCCAGTCAGCTCCCCACACCCCTTAGGGAAAAGGGGAGGAAAAAAAAAAAAAAGAAAAAAAAGGCAGGACACGCCGTGGGAGCCTTCCTGCAGCTGTGCACGTGCTTAGAGCTCCAATTTATTAGGAGAGCGCGCAATGAAAAGCAATCAGTGGAGCGAGTCCCCTATCAGGGCCCGGATCGATGCAAACACTTCCCATTACCTGGACATCACGCGCGGCGCGGGCGCTTTTCCGGGTAACCGGAGACGCCGCCGCGCGGGGCAATCAGCGCCCCGGCACAGCGGGAGGCGCCGCGGGACGGGGCAGCGGCTCCGCGGCTGGAGACACCCGCTCCGGTAACGCGTGTGCGCCGAGGAGCCCGGGCTCCGCGCTGCCCGCACGCCTGGGGGAAGCGCCGCGCTCACCGCCCGCGCTCCCACGCCGCGGGTGTCCGCGAGGCCGCCTCCCACGCCGGTTAAGAAGCAGCAGCCGCCGCCTCGCCGTGCCGTGCCGCCACCCCCGTGCTCACCATGGTACAGATGGAGGCGATTTTGGAGACTGTCATGAGGATTTCCATCCGCCCAGCGCCATCTTCCGCCCAATCACCGCGCCGGGCCGAGCGCAGCCGGGCCGGGC
>PTEX01000010.1:3560177-3575726 GCA_003342815.1 Eudromia elegans | reverse complement strand
GCGCCTGCGCGGCCGAGGGCGGGGCGCCTCGCGCCTAACCGCCCCAACCGTCTTCCGCGGGCGGCGGGGCAGGTGCGGAGAGTCGCGCAGGGACCCGCGGAGACCCGGGGGCGGTGGGAGTCTCCGCGGGGTGAGGGTTGAGTCCCCGCCGGGCACGAGGAGAGTCGCCTGGGGTGGGGGGAGGGAGGGAGGACGAAGGACGAACAGGCGCTGTGAATGGCCAAGCAGCAAAGGCAAATTAAAACTGGAGTAAAACGTCTCTTAACAGCTTTAACGCCAAAGTAACTTCCAACATGTAGCCAGCAATTGTCTTGTCTGTCTTGTTTGGGATCTCTCATGGAAAAGGGGGYTGCAGAGAGGAATCTAAATCGCCGTTGTGTTCGCTTCTCCCTGCCCTTCTGCTCCTCGTGACCCGCTCTCTGGGTTCACTGGGTTTGGGATTAACCTGCCCCAACCTCAAGCATCTCCAGAATAGAAGCTGACCTGCGAGGCTCTCGTCTGTATCGCCTAAGACACTCGAGGTGTCRGCTCTGGAATGAGACAAATGGCCTCCTGCGTGCCCCTGTTTGTCTGCAGATTCCAGCGGAAATTGGGATGTCCAYATGAGATGCTGATGTCCGTCCACATCATAGGAATCTAAAGTTGGCTGTATCCTACCTTTCTAAATATTGRGGGAATGTCTAGCAGATGGAGATACATTATTCTGAAGGAAAATGTGTAGCCACATAAGACATGTWTCATGAAGACATCCTTTCACTGTGAAAAAATATGCTTAATACCTATGAAATTATATTGGGTTTATGACTGTCAGAAGTAAACAGTCTTTAAAAATGCTTACAACTGTGTTAATAGAAATACAGGGTAACAGTTTTCCTTTAGCTAAAATTGGATTTGACTTTAAAAAGTTTTATAACTGAATTCTTTATTGAACCTGAAATACACTCCAGCAATCTTTTATATAATATCTGTGGTCTAGAAGTGCACATTTCAAAACCATAGTATTTGAGAAAATTAATGCCTCTTGGATGACTACACTCAGAAACTGTTGCCACAGAAACCATGGGGGAGGAGAGCATCAAGGAAAGAWGAAAGAGAAACAAAAGAAGTGGATTGGCCATTTATGAGAAAAAATAAAAAAAGGAAGGACATTTGTCCTGATAGAAGTGTCATGATGTCAGAGGTGGAGCAATTCATCTGCTGCAATATGTGTACACCACACGATTCCTTGCAGTATTAATTAGGCACACTACAAGAGATAGTCCTGTGTCACCCAGAGTGGACAAAATATTCAAAAGATGACATGAGGAAAATATGACAGCATGCTGTCTCCCTTGAGCAAAAACACGAAACACTTTTGGACAAGTTTATACAACCATCTGAAAGGTAATTAGCTTGGGACTGATTATACGGCATCAAGTGGGATTGCAGAGGTCATAGAAAACTGCAGGAGTCTTGAATAGCACTCAGAGGGAAAGCCAGGGAATGTCTTTACGCTCCTTCCAGTCCAGGAAGACAGAATACGTTTGCTAGGAACTGTGCTGTCTGCAGTTCCAAGGGACAGTTTAGGTGTAGTGGAATATTGGACCATATTTCAGAAAGAGCAGGGGATCATAGAATCATAGAATGGCTAGGGTTGGAAGGGACCTCTAGAGGTCATCTAGTCCAACCCCCCTGCACACGCAGGGTCCCCTACAGCATGTGGCACAGGGTGATGTCCAGGCGGGTTTGGAAGATCTCCAGAGAAAGAGACTCCACCACCTCTCTGGGCAGCCTGGTCCAGGGCTCTGTCACCCTCACCGTTAAGAAATTCTTTCGCAAGTTCCTGTGGAACTTTTGGTGCCCCAATTTGTGGCTGTTTCCTCTACCACCACTGAGAAGAGGCCAGCCCCCTCCTCCTCACTCCCTTTTTTGATCCCTCCCTTTTAATCAGGTCCCCTCTCAGTCTTCTCCAGGCTGAAGAGGCCCAGCTCTCTCAGCCTTTGCTCATAGGGCAGATGTTCCAGACCCCTAATCATCTTCGTGGCCCTGCACTGGACTCTCTCTAGCATCTCCACGTCCCTCCTGCACTGGGGAGCCCAGAACTGCACACAGTACTCGAGGTGCRGCCTCACCAGGGCTGAGTAGAGGGGCAGAATCACCTCCCTCGACCTGCTGGAGACGCTCTGCTTAATGCACCCCAGGATCCCATTGGCCTTCTTGGCCACGCGGGCACACTGCTGCCTCATGGTCAACTTGTCGTCCACCATGATGCCCAGGTCCCTCTCTGCGGGGCTGCTCTCCAGGAGGTCGGTCCCCAGCCTGTAGGCATGTCTAKGGTTATTCCTGCCCAGGTGCAGGACCCTACACTTGCCCTTGTTGAACTTCATGAGGTTACTMGCCGCCCAGCTGTCCAGTCTGTCCAGGTCCCTCTGGATGGCGGCGCAGCCCTCAGGGCTGTCAGCTMTTCCTCCCAGTTTGGTRTCAYCAGCAAACTTGCTGAGGGAGCACTCCATCCCTTCATCCAGGTCGTTAATGAATAAATTGAACAGGACCRGACYRAGGACTGACCCCTGGGGGACACCACTATCCACAGGATGTATGACTATGCTAGCTCGCTTCTGACAGGTATGGGGGCTAATCGCAGAGGGAGTCCAAGCAGAGGAGCTGGGAAGATGTTAAATTAGTAACAAGGAGTTTGATTAAAAAAAAAACAAAACAAAACAGTGGTGTGTAAACTGAGATGCTGTGTCATGAATAAACTGAGCCCATGCTTTGTAGATGGGGGAAATGCTGAAAGGCTTCCTCTACCTTCAACTACTACAATGACATAAAATCTGAGGAAACAAGAGAACTGGAAATTCCCATTTAATTCTCATCATCAAGCGCCTTTAGGTGATTGAAATCATGAGTTCAATATTTTGATTATTTTACCTGCTTAAATAAAAATAGGGTGTGTGGAGTGTTGTGTGTGTATATTTGTGCTTGAGGAGATAGAGCGTTAAAAACAGCTTGTTGCAGAGTTACTATAATGTATATATGTATATATAGACAAGTATGATAACTAGTCCCGTATGAAAAAAATCAGTGATATCTTGTTTCAGTGGTGAGACAAAATCCAGGTGACAAAGTGGGATCCTTGCCRATTTGGTTGGCTAACCCAGTGTGGATAACTTTAAAGTAGGAAGAACAGGGGAGGTATATCATGACCCACAGTTAAATGAGGAACAGTGTCTAGGAGTAGTAGGCCACTGAGGAAGGAGAGTGGCATAGATGGATGCTGGGCTTTGGGAGAGCAGATTTATTCAGGAAAYTGCTAGGTGGGATCTTCTGAGCAGCAGCTCTGAGGCGTAAAGGAGCTCAGGAACACTGGAGAGAAAGCACAAGTACGGTGCATCCTAATATGTAGGAAAACAAATAGATGTATCAGAAGACTGCCTTGGCTATACAGAGAATTCATGACTGAGCTCCAGCAKGGGTAAAAAAAAAATGTAGTTCTTACAGGATCAAGGAAGCAAGGATAGGTTGCAAAAGAGGAATTTAGAAACCTTGCCTGGGCACGTAGCAGTSATGTTAGGAAAGCCAAAGCACACCTAGAATTGATGCAAGAGTCATCAAAGATAAAAAGAAGAGTTTCTACTACCACTTCAGTAGTAAAAATTGAATAAAGAGAATGTGAACCAGTTGCTGAATAGGGTGATTGATTTAGTGAAGCATTTGCAGATAATGTCGAGATACTACACAGCTTCTTCACCTCAGTCTTCATCAGTAACTTCTGGCAGGACTGCTTAGAGGCAGGATTTGAGGAAAAGAACTACCAGGAGTGAGTGAGGATTGAGTCAGGGATTACTTGAGAGATCTTGGCTCTCCATGGAACTGGGTGGGCTGCATTCAAGAGTGTTAGAGAGCTGCCTGATGTCTTTGCAAGGCTACTCTCTATCACCTTTGATATGTCATTGAGAGTGGGGAAGCATAATGACTACAGACCTCATTGGAGATCCCTAATGACTGGAGAAAGACAATTGTTTCATCCATCAGAAATAAAATAAGGCCAATAAAAAGATGATCGTCCAAAAGGATGATCAGCTTCACTTCAGTCCCTGGGAAAATCATGGAGCGGGTCCTCTTGGAACATACTTCTAGGCACATGAAGGAGAGGATTGTGGCTGGAGGACAATGGGAACATTTAGAAATTCAAGATGGACAAATGCAAAGTTCTGATCCTGGGAAAGAAGAATCCCTGGCACCAGTACAGTTGGGGAYAGCCTGTTTGGGGAGCAGGTCCATCTAGATTGATATGTCCGTTTCAGAGGTCTCCAATGCAAGATAAATGTAGACCTACTGGAAAAAAATTAATCACTAAGATGATCATGGGCTGAAGCACTTGCCCTGGACTTGCTCAGCTTAGAAAAGAGAGGCTTTGGTAGGACCTCATAGCAGCCTAGAAGTCAGGCTTTCCATAGGGGTGCATGGGTGGGAGGATGAGAGATGAAGGACTCAGCTGGAACAAGACTTTCCAACTGGATATAAGGAGAAACTTCCTCATGATGCAGCCTGTTAAGTACTGGAAGAGGTTTTGCAGGGTGGTTGTGCAATCTAACCCTGAACAACCTGGAGAAACAACTCCCTGAAGTCCCTTTCAGCCTGAAGTACTCTGTGATTCTAAGAGAGATCATCAGATGTTCTTAAGGAATAATTTACTCCTTTTTAATATTACTTTTTTACTGCTTTCCTCTAACGTGTCAAAATATCAGCCATATCTGGAGAACATTCACTTTGGAGACATGCTGGAGGTCCCATGAGACAAGTAAATTATCTTTGGAATTTATAGAAGTCGGTTGGTAATTGATTAATACATAATTTATTAGTAGTAGTACTATTATATGGAGATGGTAARCTTTAAATAATGATCTAGAAAAGAAGTTTTCAGTGTGTATTTCTGTCCAGCATTTGGAAACAAGTAAGTGTGTATTTGTTCTATATATACACCATTGGGAAACAATAAAGGMCAAAGGAATACCAAAGGAAACAATAAAGATAACTAGGATAAAGATTTCAAAGTTATTATTCTAAACATTAAGAGAAGCTCTTGATGGATTAGCTCTAGACTATATGCCAGTCAATACTGTCCGTGATGTGAAAGCAAAGTTTATGTTCTGTGAAGAAGAGAAAAAGAGAGGCTAAAGAGGAAATTAAATTAAAGACACAGTTATCATAAGGATCTATATTGCTTGGTAAATCTGTCTCACTCAAATACACTATGTTTTAATATAGGCACAAGTATAGAATATACTTTGTGTATATATATATGTATACACTTAAGAGGAGCTATATTATGGAATGTGGTGATGGAAAAGAAATTATTATATAAACAAGTAATGACATCTGTGACTGTATAACCAGAGACATGACAAGTAGAAAAAGTGACATTGTTTCACCTCTCTATGGCTTTGGTGAGATTTCTGTGGTAACATTGCATTTGCCTCTGGTGGCCTTACTGTCAAAAGAAATTATGTTGAGAAATGATTTGAGGCTGGAGAAAATTCTTTGTAAAGAGAGACTTAGAGAGTGAAATCTGTTTGACTTATCTAAAGAAGATTGAAAGGTGACTACAGTGCTCTTTAATCTAGCACAGAGAAAGAAATGATAAGAACTAATATCTACAAATAAATTCAAATTAGAAAATATACTTTTTTTAACAGTGGAAGAAATTAATAGTTGAAATTTGCTGCCAAGAGAAATTGTATGTCTACTGTCTCCTGAGGGCTTCAGTTAAAGAAGAGATATTAAGTAGAAGTGCTTAGATGAAAAAATAGAATTAATTCAATCTGGGATGTTATATATGCTGTTGTTATGATATGATATTTCAGTATTTCAGTTAGCGTTATACCTAGAAATGCATGTCAGAGAGCAGAAACCATCATCTCCTTAATCACTTTGCAGGGCAGAGAGAGAAGAAAACATTTAAGAGCTTATACCTCCAAGTGCACGGAGACACCCCTGGACACAGGCGCAAAGAGGTACCTCCGTGAGTGCAAACTGCTGCTGYGCATCCTGCACCTCTTCGTGTTGCGTAATTGTGTGGGTTGACAGGAGGCCCACTCAGACCAGGGCGTGTGGAGAGGCTGGCTTCAGAAGCTTGTGTGTAGGCTACAGGTATGTTTGTGCCTGTATCTACGGCTGCCTGTAGCTACAGATGGTTTGGCTGAATCTGGGGCACGCGAGGTTTTCCCTGATGTTGCCTGAAAACACAATTGGCCTCATCAATCCCATTTCCCTCTCTGCTGACCAGTCAATCAACCATCAGTCAGCCTGTAGCTGCAGTATCTCAATGCAGCTATGTTGTATCTTCTTAGGTTAATAGACATGACTATAAGATCAAAGGGCAAAAGGACCAGGCAGGATTAGACATGATCCAGACATGACAGTGGGGCTTTTGGTCAGTGCAAACATRCCATCTGAATTCACCCTCTGGCTTCCTATTGACACACAGGCCAGCAGAGTCATCCACTGCTGTCATGATATCAGTGGACCAAACTTGCTTCAGAAACACACCTCACCTTCTGGGCAACCGGTGTTACAAGTTTTGTTCTAAGCATTAATAGCGAAGGAGACATAAAGGGAAAGCTGTATTTAGTATTTCTGAGAAAAGGAAAAGCTCTGTGTAAGTTATAAAGAACTTTGAATCTTAAAAGATTATGTGAAATTATATGAAGAAATTGCATCCTTCTCAGGGATGGGAGAGACAAACAGGAAATATATGTGGAAAGTCTTTTCATACCGAATAATCTTCTACTGATTGACAGGCAAACAACTACACTGGTGGATTAATCTTTGCAAATTATGTTCATGGTACAYTTTCATAAAATACAACTATTTTCAAAATAGCTGTACCTGCTGTTYTGGTAATCATGGAAGTTGGTGGACTAAGTGCATGTGGGGAAAATCAGGCATGTAGTTAAAAAKTTGATACATATTTCATTTATAGTTTCAAAAGAGTAAGTTCAGCTCTAGTTATAATCATAAGCAAGAAATTAATGCTATGTATTACTGTACAAAAATATACTCATGATGCAAAATATTAAATATTACAATTGTACAGTATATAAATACATATTATTGAACTCTTTAGCATTTTGCATCAATATATCTCAGAAAAATTCACAAAGAGAAATGAAAAATAATCATTATTCAATTTTATGAACAAATTAACTGTAGTGAAAGAGAGTTCTATGGCAGTGTAAATTTGTTCATKATGATTTTTGCCTTAGGTCCATTTCAGAAAACCAAAGCTTCTTCAGTAAATGTGCCCTATTTAAAGGGAAATTGCTACCAACAGAACTTAAAATATAGTTCAGACAAAGAGGTGTCCAACATGACTGTAAAATAGAGACAGGAGAATTTAATTTTGTTGAAAACAACAGTTAATTTCTAAATTGTTATCACTACAGTTTTTCATCTGTTAAAAGAAGATGAAATTATTGCTGAGAATAAAGCTTTAGTTCTTAAACAGAAAAAAAAATCCACAGATTTGGTCATATTCCACAAGAGAAATGTGTATAACTTGGGTCTCAATGATATCAGTATGGAAGRGTGTGAGTTAGGTGTGAAAACTCTGACTGTGTGTGGGGGTTGACATTGTTCCGAATCCTCTGCAGGCTTTTTCCAGAAACAGGGCCACAGGTATATGTGGAAATAAGTTAATATTGTAATAAAATGCTTTCTAGTAGTAATCTTTTTAAAATTGAGTAGTTTTGATCCTTGAGACAGTTCACCTGTGAACTTCAACACTTAGACATGAGATTGGAAAAGCTAGTCCTAGAGGCAAGAAGTATGAGACACTTGAGTCTGTGYTCTTTACCCAAATACCATGCAGAGCTTCCCACTGCAGCCAGTATTTTTGTATGCCTGGCATCATTTCTCCAGATTAGCTGTCATATAGCAACAACACTGACTCATAGGCAGCCTCCAGGTGAAGAGACTTTGTATCATCTCTGTCTCCCCCACTAATCAGTTCTATACAGTATTAAGATGCAAAAGGAAGCTAGGGACGAATTAGGTATTTCCACCATAAACATGATGCATAAAGCAAACAGTTATGTAATGGAAAACCTGGCTAATGAGAGGTGGAAAAACACTTGAAACAACATTGTGTAGAAAATAAAATTGTTAAAGAATATTTACCATTATGTCTTTCAAGATACTAGCAGTAGTTTGTTATTTTTGTTTTAATTTAAACATATGTCACAGCAACATTTTGTGCTTCCGCTGATCTAAAGCTATTGTTGAAGAACATATTGCAATCAGTTCTCATACAATACTCTCTTTGTCAGTAAAACAGAAAGAAGTAGAATAATTTTGATTTCTTCTCCTAGCAGATTTATACCCTGRAAAACCCATAGTTCCGCTCTGTACTTGCAGGTGGTCAGTTAAACACTCCCATATGGTTACATTTAGCATTTAGCTTTCTCTACAAAGGGAAAAAAACAACAGCTATTAACACAGGTTATCCCATAGGCAGCAGAACTAATGAAGCTTCCTTTGGATTTCTGCCCTGTGCACTTCAACAACCCAGTATGGCCTCTTTGTCCCATATGAGCTCATTTCCTTCCACTTCCTCTCTCTGCTTCCTCCTCCATTTCCTCTTTTCTCTTTGCAGTTGTGATTTCTGCCAATCCCCTCCTTTTCTTTGCCCCTTTTGCCCTCACTGCTGCTGCCTCTCTCCCCCTTGCACATTCTACTTCAGATCTCTATAGCATTTTGCAAATATTAATGAATCAACAGTAACCCTRCTAAGTAAATAAACATTATTCCCATTTTGCAGGAGGAGAAGTTGATGTATAGCTTGGTCAAGTTTATTATTTATTAACTCACCCGTATGTTGTTCTTTTAGAACTSAACAATCCTTGCTCAGAACAGCTCTTGTCTCCTCATTGGCAAAGGTGTGAGAATGCAGCACACATTATTTTATCACAAGCCTTGTGATGTGTGAGTCCCTTGCAAACACGGTTGGGGGGTCTGGTGATGAAGTTGACTTGAGAAATTCACCTTTTCTTTATCCTAGCAAGTTCCCAGCTCAATAAGCTAGAAAATTCTTGGAAAAAAAAATGTGATGACAAAGGACAGAAAATGTTCAAAAAAGGCTCAGAATAAATGATTTATTTATTTATTTAAATAGGACTATTTTAAAGCATTTGTACCTTGTGATGTCATATGGGCTGTCTCATCATATGTGTAAGACTGCAGAGGTTAGAGGTAATTTTCCCTTTTGCGGAAGAAGTTGGGCTGTAAAAAGGTAAACCTGTGATGCCCAAACCTTCTGAGCACAAATTCCAACTCTGCTGTAGCACCTAAGAAAGAGAATATAATTAATTTGGATTAAAATAAAATATGAAGTGTTTTGGTGCAACGAACAATATACTTTTTAGTCCCATAGTTTCTGTATTCAATTCTTCTTTCCTTATTTTTTTCAAGAAATGGCTTTAGAGGTAGGAGAGAGTTTTTTAGCATCCAGGAGATATGTACAATCAGTAAGACAATATTGTTTGCTGAAATATTGTTAAAGTCTGCTGAATGCTTGAGTTTGCACTAACTCTGGTCATTTCATGTCTTATTAAAAAGGGCATCTGTAGCACCATTAAAATTATAAACATTGTGTTCACAAAGAACAACCAATTTCACTGGGTATATTTTGAAAATGAAATGAAATTTGKTTTTATTGGTATTCAGCTAATGCTGCTAACCAGAAAACATTCCTTTACTTGAAACAAAATTAACAATATTTTGTAAAGCCATTCCTTTTCTTCCAGCAAGGCTCTTTGTCATTTTGTGAGCAATTAAAAACAATGTTAATGGCTCCCATTAGAACAATTAATAAAAAATATAAAGGACTACCTCAGATATCAATATATCAATACAATTTCCTAAAATAATTAGAATAATGATTCCACCAAAAATTTTAAATGTACACCRTTGTATCCATCAAATATGTTGCCTTTTTAAATTACAGCAGATACAGTTGAAAAGTCAGAATCAAAGACAGTCAGAGTCTTGGCACCTCCAAAAGTCTCATCGAAACTCTCGACGTGCTGGTTGTTTTCTGGCTACTGCAGTGCTGTCTGTTGCTGACTTTCTCTGCAAGGAGGACACACTTCACTTGAAACCTCTCATCCAGCAGATCACCTTCTGCAAAGCTACTTTTCAGGCACTTAGCCCTCAGCCTGTCCTGCCACGCAGGGTTGTTTCTTGTCAGCCCATTCCCAAATCCCTCTGCCCTCCAGGGTACTGGCCGCTTCCTCCACGAGGTATCATCTGCAAAGCAGATACATTTTCAGGTGTTAAATTATTAAAACATATTCAGCTCTGCTTAAATTTGAATCTCTGACTTACAAAGTTAAATTTCTTGGAATAAACAACAATTGCCATAGGTTGAGTTTCTGTTTAAATTATACTTCACCGCGAGTAAAATAGTAACATGGTGGAAACCAGGTAAGAGAAAGGTCAGCTAGAGCTGACCCTTGCCAGTGGGCAATTTTTCTTGTACTTGTTTTGCTCTGGCCAATCTATTTTAAGCAATTAAAGGCCAATTCTGTCCATGGCTGCTTATTCCTTGTAGACAAAAATTCTTGGAAGATGCTGTGAATTTTCTCTGAGTGAAAACAGGAAGATTTAAGCACTGACTCTGTGCTACTCAAATCACGACAATCCATGCAAGATTTACAGCCAGTAAACAATCCCTATCCCTGGAGCGTCATATCTCACGGAATGTGATCATATGTAATTGTAACAGRAAGTAGCTCACTGATAATCAATATGCTGTAAGAAAGATAACGATTCTGATCACTGATTTTTGACAGATGTGTGGGAACGGCAGCAAGCACATAGAGCCTGTTACATATGTGGAGACTGCAAGAACCTGGATTATTCAGTTTAGTGAAATGAAGGTGCAAGGCAGATATCATTCTTCTGCATAAATAAATACAGGAAAAAGGGGTTCATATGAGCACTCTTCAAGCTAAAAGTACACATAAAAGTACCCTTAAGTTCACACATAAGCAAATTAATAGAATAACAGTATGATCCTGACCAACAAGCCAGTACCTCTTAAACTGTATTTGATAGCTCCCCAAATGGTTGGGGAGGCCTTGAAGGAGATTGTAAAAGATCAAAATTCCTTTTATTCCCACATATTTTCTTGATTAATTATACACTTCAATTCACCATCAAAAAATACCAACAAAAAGACCCTCCCCATTTATACAGATTTTTTGCTGACTGCAGCTCAGTTCCTCTCAGACAGAGAAGTGAAAAGTATAACTACCGGCCGTGCTGATCAGGGAAGGCAAATCACCTTTTGTCCAAATAACTACCTGTGCAGCCAATAACGGTAGGACTTGTTTGGTCCTCGCTACATGGACAGGGCACAGGGGAGGTTACCCAAAGACAGATGACCTCAAAAAGTAGTTCCACTTTCAAGAAGGTAAAAAAAAAAACAAAAAAAAACCCACCACTGCATTAGTGAAATCATTTCCTGAAAAGCCGTTCAGTTGATAAGGGCAGCAAGAGAGAAGGACACATACTACCTTTAAAACTAGGTTTGATAAATTTACTAATGGATTATATTATTTCTCATCTGTGAGGAGCTGATCTAAACTTATACAGCCAGTTCCTTATAATCCTGTGTTCCTAATGACTGACTACTATATGGTAATAATGTAGTATGCAATAATATATATATATAATATATATACACACTAAGGAGATGCAAAAGGAATACAATTAGGAATTAAGATTTTAGGAACAGCACTAGACTACACATGTATATACAAACATGCACAAATAGACTGCCACATTATTCAAATATTTAATTGAAAACCAAAATTTGTTTCAATACTTCAGATTTGGCAGGTCCAGAAAGAACGATGGGGGGAAAAAAAGGCCTTTTTTGGCTTCAGTATAAAGCAACCAGCATCTAGTAACATTTTGAATTAGCAATTAATGTTTCAGTAACCCCAGAGTAATGAAAAGTTTCAGCAGCCTGTGTGACTCGTCTGGCACCATCGCAGTTCTTGGCCTAGACATTTTTAGCCCTTTCATTTCTCTCAAAGGCATGTTGTCCCTCTTTCCTACTCTTTTCTCCATGAAACGTCTCTCTCCTTGAAAAATCAGCTCAGTTATTTTAACCTGTACTGGCACACGTGCAACTCCACAGTGAGCCCTTTCAAGAAGCTCAGCTGACCAACCACTTTTGGGAGGGCGAGAGGCTGCTTAGCCACAAATTTTATTTCTTTAAATGCCCATAAAACTGTGTTCTGGCTGACCTTTGCAGAATGGGTTTTGAGTCTCAGAGGTCAGGATTACTTAGCAGAAATAAAAAGGTTGTTAGAGCTAGAAACATTGAGAGACTAAAGGGATCTATGAAAGGGCACAAAGCATGGCCACATTAAAGTTGTCCTTTTGGGAAAAGTGAACAGTGGAAGGATGGGATCAAACAAAGAGATGACCCCGATGACTCTGGACAGTAACTCTGATCACAGAACGGGGCTGTGCTTCCAGGGAGCTACACCCAGTGCAACTGACTAACTTTACAAACATCATTTCCAAGTTAGACTCCTCCTTTCAGTGCTATCCCTGAGGAGCAGCAGACTTGCTAAACAGTACCTCCTCGGAGTTATTGCTGTTCAAGTTTCACTCCAGTCATAATTACTTTTTTTCATGTTAACGGATCGCTATGTGAAACACAGTTGAAACTCACACCCCACTGAAGGCAACTATAGTTTATTTTTCATCTCAAAGTCCTTTATAAACACTCATCCATTTAAATTTTCTCCATTCTGTGGTACAAATGGAATGTCTCATTCTGGATCTCAGTATGTATTATTTGTTCCTTTGGATTTAGGAGCGAGCCAGATCACACTGTGCATCAGGGAAGGATCCCTGACAACCCCACAACTGTTATTTCTATTCATTTGCTTATGTGTGATTCAGCATAGCTCATTTATTCTTTAGAAATCTTTTAAATGTCTGGCTGGATGGATGCTGCAGGGAAGTGGCAAAAACAAAATAGGACTCTCCCAAAGGAAATCTCAGTATCCTAACTATGGAAACGTGGTAAGTGAAAATATTGTTTTTACACGTTTTTACAAAAACAAAAAACAAAGTGATGCTTATCTAGTCCCTGCTTCTCTGAGCTGTAATAATAGGCTCTCCCATTCAAGTTCCTTTCCCTAAACACCTTAAAATTTGCACCAAGTTGCTTTTCCTCTCCTCCTCTACATCCAAGGCAGGCTATAACTTCATTAAGAACTGAATGGCATGTGAATGCACAGTAAAACTAGGGAGGACAGAAAATCAAAACCTCTCTACAGATTATCAGTGAAATAGGGTTGGTTTTTCTGAAAGGAATTCTGTCAAAGTCCGAGGATTTATGTTTTAACTCCAACAATGTATCTCCTTCTCTATAGACCTGCAAAGACACTAATGCTGAGAACAAAAGGCCACAAAGAGTTGGTAAATGCTCTCAGGCTACCACAGACTATGACTTCCAACATGTATTAATGGATGGAACAGCAGGCTAGGACCAGTCTGGAGTTCTAGGTTGCCCTGTCCTCTAAACTCCACAACGTTCTAGATCTAGACAAAAACATCTAGAATTGTCCCATGCTGCCGTTTAACATCCACCCACGTCTCAAGGATGGGGTTTCTGGAACAGAAACAGGTCTTTGCTGTAGAGCCTGGGGAGGAATTGAAAATTTGACCACGACAGGTCCAAAGGAAAAGAGCAGTCTGGACTCGGTATTTGACGAGAAGAATCAGAGCACATGCAATACAGAGCTGCAGGTCAGCTCTGGGTTTGCTTGTCTGCCTCTGCTTTCCTGAACACCATCTCACCCCAAACCTTGCACATAAATTCATAAATACATRGACTTCTCTATCACATATTAAGATGTCCTTTACATATACAGGCTTTGCTGTCTTTAAGTGCCTACAAGGCCACATCTTGGGAAAACTAGTTAAATTTTGGTACATAGGATGGATTCAAAATCGAACATAGCAAACCCAGTCGGACAAATTATATGGGAACAAATGGTAACACATAAGTGTTTCTTTGAAATTCTTAAGGAGCTTGGAAATGTGCTAACCAAGAAAAGAAAAATATGAACAAAATCAGTTATTGAAGCTTGAATAAACCTGTTGTGTAATTTATTCCGAAAAAAAAAATAGGGAAAATCCTGAATGCCTTACTTAGCCCTAAATGAAGCAAAGTTCAACTAATTTCACAGCTACTGCTCTGTGACAAAGTACATTTACATGCTGTATATGTGGTAGTGAGTTTAAACACATGGAGTTTATTCTTCATTCTTTCCCACTCAGTAAATCACTGACAAGGAAACAGGATTTCATCTCACTTTGTAAGTGCCAATCTTGCTTTGTTACATAGGGTCTTTCAGGATTTGTCTTTTTGTTTTCACTTTGCTTGATGTCCTCCCTGGCATCTSTATTTTTGTTTCTGTTCCGCCCTCCCAAAGGGCTGCTCAGCTTGCAGGTATGTTCACACTCCAAAATTTTCATGGTACCTAGGCTGAATTCTTACTAAATGACACAGATTTCCTCTGTGTATGTGTGAGGTGTTATAATTTCTTTTTTTTTTTCCCATGGTGCTAAGCTGGAATACACACAGAATGCTGTAACATTTTATTCCAAGAGATTTTGTGTGTGCACGAGACCTATGTCACAACACTCTGCTAACTAGTTTTGCAAGCAGAACTGGATAATTTAACACTCTATCCACTCCTGGGATCCACAGATATTAAACTAGCTTCCAAATGATGACAGAAAAGCCTGACACCTAAGTTTTGCAAGACAACACTACAATAACTGCACAGTTAGTCAGAGGATCAAGTTTGTTTTTATATTAAATAATCATCCCTCCCCTAGATTAAATAAGAGCTTCTTTTGYTCCAAATGAAAAAATCCCTGCAGCAGGGCAGCTTCTCGCTGTCCCTGTGCRCTCCCCCCCGGGAGGGAGCCCCTCTTTTGACTCATTCCTGCCTCCCTCCAGCTTCCTGATGTAATTCCAGCCGGCTCAAGCGCTCACGATGCACAGAGTGCGTCACTCGCACTCTGATGCAACCCCTCGCTGCTGCTCAGAACCGGTACCTCTATGTATTGCTGTGAGAACACTTGTCATGCTAGTCTGAGATTATGTCATTTCATAAAAATCTAAATTAAAAAAAAAAAAGGCACCTGGCGAGCCTCCTCTGCTGACTGTTGTTTTGCATCCCMCGTAGTGCTTTCCTGGCCAGCATTCCCTGGATATCAAGCCAGGTGGCTGTGACCGGCACACCGCCGCTCACAGTGCTGGAAAYCTGGATTTCAGTGAGCCGTCTTTAGCGGCCGAGGACAACTTCTTGGCTACGACAGCCCGAACGAGCAACCCCCTGGCCCTGCAGCTGGTCACTGCGCGGCCCGGCACAGCCGCAGGATCCCAGGCTGGCACCTGGCTCCTCTCCCCATCCCCTACACGGCCACTTCCAGCCCCGGGCCGCCCGGCCACCTCCAGCCCCGGGCCGG
>PTEX01000010.1:3542778-3560104 GCA_003342815.1 Eudromia elegans | reverse complement strand
CGGCTCGTGCGCATGCGCAGCACTCGCCGTGCGCTCAGGCGCGGGCCGGGCAGCCCCGCGAGGGCCCCGCAGTTAAGGGCGGCCTCGGCGCCGCCTCCCTCCTTTCCGCCCGCGCCGCCATTTTGTAGACACGCGGGGGTAGCCGCGCCGTGTCCCGCTCGTCGCCCCCAGGTGCCTCGGCGGCCCCGCGCGGCCTCCACGGGTGGCAGYGGGCGGGGGGACCTCTCGTGGGCCGGGCGGAGGGAGCGGGGAGGCCGCGGGCTGCGATGCGGACCGGGCTGGAGCGCGGTCGGCGAGCGGGGCTGCGGGGCCGAGGTGTCTCTAGGCCGCGCGGGGCCTGGGAGCCGGCGGGGAGAGATTCTTCCTTTGGGAAGAAAGGCCGAGGGAACCAGGCTTGCCCAGCCTGGAGCGGAGGTGGCCTTGGGCGACCTCGCAGCAGCCCCCGGTGCCTGCCCGAGGATACAGGGGGAGATGGAGCTAGGCCTTGACGGGGCGCRCAGCGGGTGGGCGAGCAAGAGGCCTTAGCTGGAGCCAGGCGTTTCAGGGGGGATTTAGGTGAAAACTTTTAATTGCAAGTGTTGTTAGGCCTTGGAAAAGATTGTGCTGGGAGGCTGTGCTGTACTTMCATCCCTGAAGAGTTTACAGCTTTACTAACTGATGGGGTAAAGCCTTGGGTAAAAGCCATTGTTTGAGYTTGTAGGTGGCCCTGTTTTAAGGAGAGAATTGGTCTGATTTACTTTCTAAAACGCTTTTTAATCTGAATTGTCCACCACATCTATATAAATGCTGAACTTTTTTTTTTCCCTTTTTTCTGTGTGTTTGAATGAATAATGTTGTTTGGTCTGGTCCAGGCATTCAAAAGTRTTGTGATTCTTAATAGTCTTAAAAACTGGTTTTGTTTGTTTGTTTTCCTTTAAATGTCTGAAGTTGTTATGGATCAAATTTAGAGAATGACCTAATAACTGAATAGTCTGCRTTCATTTTCAGAGTAATCAGCCAAAATGACGAACACAAAGGGGAAGAGGAGGGGGACGCGTTACATGTTTTCAAGGCCATTCCGCAAGCATGGTATGTATCTCTTGTAATAAATGCACTGTATTAAGTTGTTAACCTCATCTACTGGATGTCAGCTGTCCCTAGGTAGCATTTGGAAAACATTAGCTTATAACAAAGATATCTAACAACTTAGACCAAAACAAAGCCCAAAAAAAAAAAAAAAAACTGCAGGTCTTATAGCTCAAGTATTAGTGTTGTGGTTTCTTAATAGTACTGTACTGGTAGTAGCAATACTGATTATGTTGTTTGCTACTTTATTTGCTTCAATATGAATTTGAAAGGTGAAGTGAGAACAATCCGGAATAGTCATATATGTGTGTAATGTACAGTTTACCTCTTAGCAGTAAAGAAGTAGTAAATAGCTATCTTCTGTGTTAGGAAAGAGATTAAATCTGTAAGTGTTCCTGCATTATTTCTTGAGAAATATATCTGCTTTTTTTTTGTTTTTATCATTTGGTAATGTGTGGAGAGGGAGTTACTGTGGGAAAAAACGTCTCTATCTTAAATTTAAATTTGAAACTTTATTTAATGAAATGCTATCAGATATATAACCTTTCTTTTGTAAGCCTGATAAATATCCAAATTTGTCTCTCTCAACAGGCGTTGTCCCTCTGGCCACCTACATGCGCATCTACAAGAAGGGCGATATTGTTGATATCAAGGTACTGTCCACAATGCAGCGTAATCATTTCCAGTTCCTGCTTTCTTGATGTAGCTTTTCCTGTTCATGTCGTATCTCAGTTGAAGTAATTTTGGAAATAATATGGGTTATAAGTACTGCTGAAGCAACAATAACATGTACTCTTGTAKGTGTAATATATACGTTATATTACGCTCTGGTACTTTGCGTTCAGCTAAACAAATCAAGTAAAGAATGCTATTAAATGCTGGTGCTACTCTGTGGTGCTTCTTAGCGCTGTCTTCACAGTGAATCCAGCCATTTTTCTGGTGTCTGTTACTTGGAAGATCTGTGGTCTCTGGCATGATAGTGGTTGCTAAAATAAATGCAAAAAATGGAAGCTGTTTTAAACTAGAAGCCACAAGATGCACGGGGAGGTAGCATATATGATACTACAGAAAAATAAGTACAGTGGTTTTATCTTAATTACATGGTATTTTCTAAAAGTGCTTGTTTAAAAACAACTGTACTTTCAAAATTAAATTGTACTGAATCTTTTAAAGTGTTTTGTTGAGAAATGAGATTTTGAAGCCTTTAGTTTTGTTTTAGGGGGGAAAAACACACTTTGCACAATTGCCCAAATCTCTTTTTTTGTTATTGTTTGTTGTTGGTTTTGTTTGTTTTTTGTTTTGCTTTTGGAGAACTACCTTGATCAAGAATTAACATTTCTTGACATTCTGGAGCTTGATGATGATTGTCTCCTATGATTGCTTCACTAAAAGTAAAGTGATCAAATCATTTCACCGGCACTGAAAGCAACCAGAATTGTCACAGAAGAATTTGGTAGTCTTCAGATATAAAATATGCTGTTACAAGTTTAAAAGTATGAATAAGATAGGGTTACTTCAAAATCAGTCTCAGAGATGAGTACTTTCCACCAGCTTCTGAAATGCAGGCTCTTAGTGTTTCTTCTGTTGTCTTCTGGATTAAAGCTTACACTTTATTCTTGTTTTAACTCTTACCAGGGTATGGGCACCGTTCAACAAGGGATGCCTCACAAATGTTACCACGGCAAGACGGGAAGAGTATATAACGTTACTCAGCATGCTGTGGGCATTATTGTGAACAAGAAGGTTAAGTAAGTCATGCAGTTATGCTCATTGGAACTTTTGTGTTTGGAGAAGCTGGTTTCTAATGTCACCCTCCTTTCACTTTGCCAATTTGACACTTTTTGTCTTCATTGGTCATTCAAGGTGGGTAAAGTATGTGTCCTTTTAATAACCCAAGCAAATGATGATCATTTGTTTTGGATCCTGTCAGAGGAAACAATTTTGAATCTGCCCAGCAGCAAGAGTACTTCAAGGAGTTTTTCACTCAACTATTGCACTTAGGCTGAAAATATTTTAAGTAGTATCTTGCAGTTACGTTCAGCTGTGTTGTGTATAGTTTTGTTAGGAAAGGACATAATCTTCTTCCTCCAAGAAGTTGAGTGAGTACAATAAAAATAGATACCTTTATCTTTCTGTATGCTGCAAGGYTTAAATTACTTGTTTTCTAGAGTTTTAATCTTCAGATTTCAGCATGTTGTCATGTATTTAGTATGCTTTATCTTACATAAATTATATGTCATTTGCATGTAGTCAGTCACATCTGCAACAACGATCTGTAATTGAACTTTTAGAGTTACTCGTGTACTGGTCATAAAACTAGCTTTGAGATGGCAAGTGCAGTGGGTTAAACACATGCCTTTTTTTATCCCCTAGGGGCAAGATTCTGGCCAAGAGAATTAATGTGCGTATTGAGCATATTAARCATTCGAAGAGCAGGGACAGCTTCCTGCAACGAGTGAAGGAGAATGAGAGGAAGAAAAAGGAAGCAAAAGAAAAAGGCATCTGGGTTCAGCTGAAACGTCAGGTATGTTTTATTTTGTGATTGACTCATTGTTGATTCAGTTCACAAGAGAAAATGGCAGATTGTATTGGAGTTATGTAATGCAACCACCCTAACTTGATTCACTTTCCTGTACTCACTTTAAGTAAGGAACCAGCACATACTGAGTCTGAGGTGTTGCTGTGTCTCGTGCCTCAGCAGAACTGCACCATCCTGCATGTTCTGTTCACATCCATGGATGTCAAGTGCTTCCTGTTCTGCCATTCCTCCTAGGGGATTGTTGATAACCTCCAGGAGAGATCTTAATTGATTACAAAAGCCCTGGTTTTGGATTGGATGAATTTAGCTGTAGTAGTCTCTTTTCAGAAAATGACTAAAATGTAGAGAGAAGAAAAAGATTCTTCCTGCTATAACCGAAGTGTAGATGAGTTCATGATAACTTGGATTAATAAATTGCAGAGAGTAAAGCTTAAACAATGAAAGTCAGGTACACTTTCTCACAAATGTTTTTTTAGTCTTACTAATAGTCTTTGAAGCAAACTTTAAAGAGACTAGAATGAAAAAAATGCTATACAAGTTTAACATACAATGTGTTAATAAATTTGTTAAATATCAATTTTTTTTTTGTAAATTTGCTTTGAGTGTCAGTTCTGTGAGTTCTTTCTCTTTTGCTTGCAGCCTGCTCCTCCAAGGGAAGCACACTTTGTGAGAACCAATGGCAAGGAGCCAGAGCTACTGGAGCCAATTCCATATGAATTCATGGCATAATGTATGTTTAAAAAAAACTAAATTAAAAACCTGATTTTGGACACGTGTATGTGGTTGTTTGCTGGTTTCTTTCAATATTTTCTGAAACATATGCTTCAGGAAACCTGCACTTTGTTTTACARATTACTTGTTTGACTTGTCTGGAATGATGCTAGGTTGCTGGATAGTCTGCAACTTTTGCTTATCTCTGTGGTCATTTATGTAGACTGTAAATCTTGGACACTGAAATTTGCTGATGCTCGATGATGATCATCCCTTGTTGATTACCTTCTGAGGTAATGTGAGAGGACATGGAATGTTTCACCGGCGAACTGAGAGCATATAGCAAGGCTTGTACAGTGTCATTTGAGAATTTTTTATGGGAATAGAGATAACGGGCTTCAGATTTCACTTCTTATAAAGCTTTTTATTAAAGGACTTGGATTTATRCTAAGGAACATTTGGTTCGCAGTTGTGTAAAATCATCTTCTGAGAAATGACTGGGCATGCTTCAGTGTACCATCGTTGTAACTCCTGAGAGAGGATCCCCAGGCCAAGAAACATTAGAAGTAATAGTTGAGAAACAAATTTCTGAGTTCAAAACTGCCTTGCCTTGGTATTTATGCCTATTGTAATCTGCCTGCATGGCTGAATACTTGATTTTTTTTTTTGTGGAAAAAGTAATTGGGTGTCTCAATCGAAGTAACATAATGCTTTCTTCCCACTCATTGGTACAAAAGGAAACTSATTCCGGTGCTACCTGCTCAGTGTTTCTTAGTCAGAACAACATCTTCAGCTAACTTCTTACTGACTATTCCTTTAGYTTTGGGGGATGGGTCTGTAAAGGTTGCTAAAGAAACTGTTGAAGGTTACTTGCTCAGTTAACTTTGAAAATACGTAAGCTGAACTGTATCTTCTTGGATAAGGATGCCRTGTTCCTAGGTGTGATGTGAGGCACTGCTTAGCTACCTCAGGTAAGTGATGCTGAACTAAYGTCTACATGGGTAAAATACCAAGGAAGCTAGTGACTTGGAGCATTTTGTAGATACTATCTTTTGAAAACTACTGAAATAATCTACAGATGCTAAGGCTTGCTTTTCACATAATTGCAGGGCTGCTTTAAGCAGAAATATAGAACTGTAGGTATTTGTTTATAAATGAAGAAATTAAGCCCAATTCACAGTTGTTTGACACTGACATGTGATACTCATGCAATGCAGTGCCTGGGTGTAGAAATCATTCTGTGCCTTGGCCTGTCACTCCAGGCCGAGAGGCTCATAGTCCCGGTGAGAGGTGCTGCGGCTGATGTTTCTCCAGACACTTGTTGCAGGAGCCACAGTGTAGTTGGAGTGGCCTTGAAACTCCCTGGACAAGGTGGAGCAGAGCATACCTATTGGCAGGCTAATCTCTTGTATCAGGGACAGTTCTTGAATTTTGGCACGTGTGTATTAGGTGTACAGTGCACCACAGTTCTCTGAAGCAAGGCTGATGAATGTATCCACTTCTACTCTTGCGGTTCATTTGCTTGAGATGAGGTGTGGWTTTCTTGGAACTGCTAAATGTGTGTACTAATGCATAGCCCTTTATCAGCTTCTTTGACTTCTTTGTAAACTTTCACAGCAAATTAAAGTAAATAATTGTTTTGCAAGATAAGGCTCATTTTTTTCTTCAGACTTAAGTGGGAGGCTTTTTGGGGAATGATCTTTGATATTCTCAGTTTTCTGCTTGTGCGTGTCTGAGTTATTTTGGTTCTGTGTTTTGTAATTTTCTATCAGAATAAGAGTGATTTGGCTTAGCATGATAAAACGGTAAGTTACAAATGAWTAAATGGGGGGTTGTTGAAGACAAATTCGAAAGTCTAGAGTTAAAATCAGAACAGTATGCAGTGTAGTTTCCTTATGTGCTTCCTAAGATGCTGTTCATAGCAACAGATTTCTGTGTAATGGTCTGTTTTCAGGGTCACTGTGCAGACAGCAGGAGCTCATAAACATGTGTTTGGAAGCTGTGTGTGGGCTGGGAGGTGAAGAAGGAAATTGTTTCSTTAGCCTGGATTCCCAGAAATGACTGAAAGTGAAATTGGGTTTGTGTGATGAAAACAATGTTTTCAGATATTTAGATTTTTTTAAAAAAAAATACAAATTGGCTAAAGATTTAACCTGTCACAGCTTTAAAGACATTGCCTTTTAGTCACTCCRGGTGTGCCGGTGCTCCCTGTGGTAGCCTCAGAGGTTTGCAGATAGCTTACAGAYCTTGGTGTCTGCTACTGAACCTGCCTCCTATATGTTTAACTGTTTCGCACAGGCCTGACAAAGGAGGGAGACCTATGAAGGTGCTTGGAAACCTGCCTGTTAGAGTCTCTGGYCTAAAGAGCAGTCTCTCGCAAGGTTGCAGTTGTCTGTTACCTGTCTCTTGGCCGCCTTGCAGTGCATGTGCTCCCTCACACCTGAGCTGGCACTTGGGTTCCTGCTGTGCAGCACAGGTGGAGAGCGAAGAGCTTGGGGGTAGGATTAACTCCAGTGAACCAATGGGAAGGCTAAAATGACCTCTGTGGTTTAAACTTGACTCCCCTGGGGTGTTACTGTCAGGGAGGCTGTTGAAATGGCATAGCTAAACCACTGCCCTTAAAATCCTAGTGCTAACAGCGATAGTCSCGTTTGTCCAGTGCTCTGGGTCTCTTGACGTGAACCTCACAACCCTGCACCTCCACAGCCCAGAGAATGCTGGGCCGCGCTTCCCTCCCCTACTCCCCCTTCTCTAACCCTCTTCCTGTCACCCTGTGCTGCAGGAACGTAGTTAAATACCCAGGGAGAAGAGGACAGAGCAAGTGGCTGCAAAGGACTTAGCAATGTTGTTCTTAGGCCAGGCACTGCTAGAAGAGATCTGGTTAAAAAGTTCCCTTGTGTCCTATCTGAGCATGCCCATTGGGGAGGAAATGAAGAGGTGGGGGGCTTTTTGTCTCTTCACCCCCAACCCCCCCCCCCGGCTGTCCTGGGTGGGTGGATCTAGAGACATCCAGTAGATAGGGAGTTCATGTATATGTCCAGTGATGGTTCTTTGTGGGCTGTGGGGCTTTTTGTCAGCTTCAACTTCTTGGCGTATCACTCACCCCAAGGTCAGCTTTCCTGGAGAGGCTCTGTAGCCCCTATTAGTGTGCACTGATTTTGTGCGTGACCAGGAAGGAGTGAAACCAAAATGTTCTGGGGAAGAGGTAACATCTCTTTGATGGGACTGGAGGCTGAGGACCCCAGSAGGACCAGATGAAGCAGCCAAGCCAGGGTGTGGTGAGGAATGTGCACGGATGCTCCTATCTCCATCCTGGGGAAGGCAGAGAAGCAGCTGACACAAAGACCTGCTTCATCTTCCTGGTGTGATTATCGCTAGGGGAGAAAAGACCTTGCAGTTTCCTTGCCTCTTTGCCTGATTCCGGAGTCAACATTTTCATGATCCTCATGAGCAAAAGGACAGCTGCACATCCCAGATGTGCTGAGGTGGCCTAACAGGTTGCAGAGCAACTGCCAAAGAAAGTGGTCCTTGCTGTTCAGGCCAGGCATGAGCTCTGCAAGGTCCAGAAAGGACTTGGTAAAACTGGGCCAGAGCTTGTCATTGTCTGGGTAGCATCTGGCTGGGATGCAAATGGTGTGTCTTGCAGCATGGGGAGGCATCCTGTGGTAAACATTCTTCCTCTTGCTTGGAAAGAGTAATGTTATCATCCCCCTTGATTTGGAGGGTGGTTATGTGGCAGACAAAAATTGTGTTTCATGTGRAGCCTGCTGAAAGATCTGTGAATCTCATGGAGATGCTACCAAGGCCTGGGCAAGATGTTTTAGCCCTTGGGGTAAACTGATATAACCAGTGTGGGGTAGGCACCAAGTAGACACTATCAACAACACCTGTACAGGTCAGGCACCAAGAGTGCAGACAACTGGGTGATGGTGCTGAGGTCTTAATTATGCTATCAGGATAATATCACTCACCAAATTGACCATGCCCATCCCAAACTGATCCTTGGCCAGCAGGAATTATGGATCCTCAAGGAGAGCAGTTTCACTCCTGTCTATGGGCTTTTGCTCCTGMATTTTTCTGGGACGGTGGTGCAGTCCTACCAGCTCATGGCAAAGGTCCTCACCAGTGTTCTGTGACATGGAAAAGCTGGGCACCTGCTGCTGGTTATCMCACATCCTAGAGTGATGGGGGCCTGTCAAGCTTAAACCCTGAGCTTCTATGGGACTGCAGCTAGAGCTCCGAGGAAACTGCTATGGACATCTGTTTCTTAGGGAAAAGGGAGCTTGGAGGCTCTCCAAGGTGTCCTTCCCAAATCCTCTACAATACCTAGTGTTGGATGTCATCAGACAGCCAGTCTGTGTCAGTGGGAACACCAATGAGGTTAAGTCTTGTTCTTGAGCAAGAGGCCTTGTGTAGATGGTGGGGCTTGGAGTATTTGCAGTCTGCAAAGGGGTGGGTGAAAGTGCAGCTTCTGAGGAGAAGCTTCCAAACAGGACCTGGAGTCGAGGGGAGAATTAAAGAGAGGAGAAGAAGAAAAAAAAAAAAAAAAAAAAAAAAAAAAAAAAAAAAAAAAAAAGGGAAAAAAAGGTTTATTGGGTAACCTTGAGCTCCTTGGGGAGAGTTTCACTCCCTGAGGATGGTAGTGAATCTAACCCGAGGTAAAGCCTCTGAGCTGCATAGATGAGGAACCTCTGCTCCAACTGCTTTGGTTTACTAATCCAGTCCATTGCATCAACACATGGTTGATGTAGATGCAGGCTTTTCTTCCCTGGAAATGAGTTTCCTCACAGGGTTTTCCTCGTGGATGTTCCAGGCAGCAGGCAAAGCAGCATGAGCAGTACAGCTTCCCGGAACCAGGACGAGTTCCTCAGATTTTGGAGACAGCGTTTAATAATGCTGCTGCTTTCACAGCTCAACACCTGGCAATCATCTGCCYGGAAGGGACTCATTTTAATAAAGCTCTTTCAGGAGCACAATGGATGTGCTCTGATAGCTCTCGTGTAAAGAGAAGCATAAAAATAGCTTGTGTTCACGGTGTGTGCAAGGCTGAAGGCAAGTGGTGGTGCATGACAATGGCAGCAGCCGACAACAACATTAACCTCCGCGGACCAAAACCTTCTAGCGATAAAAAGARAAATCTTGGTTACAAAGGAAAGAGCTCTTACGGGCATGATGGGAAGCTCTGAAGCAGGAATTTCAGAGGCAAGCAAGGTTAAAATGGCCTTTACACTGTAGGAGTTCTTAAGCACTCAAATAATACAAATAATAAACAGATATATATCTGTTATAAGATATAAATAATCAACAATCCACACTGTTTTTTTTTCCGGGCATTAGTCTATCTGCTGTTAATTAACATGGTGTTAATTACTCCAGGGCATGTGTGGCCCTTCTGGTCACCTTCTGGTGTCCAGCACTTTTTGGGTGCCATAGGGCACCTAAGCCTGGTGGGAAGCAGCAGCTCCTGGAGACACGAGGGGCCCAGCAGCCAGGACCTGCCTGCCACAGCCTGATGGCCTTCAGCTCCTGGCTCGAGCCAGCTTCCCAAGACCCCCTTTATGGATAGGGACCAAGGTGCATGGAAACAGCCYGAGGGTGGGGAAGAAGGAGGGTGGATGTGAGCCCCGTCCTCGCTGCTTGAGTCCATGCAGCCTGGTGGCATTGGTGGTTGGTTCTCCTAGTCTAGCTCCTCTCAAAAATCTCCGATATTCCGTGGTGTTTCCCTGGGCTTGCGTTGTCCCCATGACAATCCTCAGATGACAGCCCTTGGTGAACTACCGGAGCCCGTAAGCGCCTACCTGCTTGTGGCACCATGTGCGGCAGCAGTGCCTTGATGGAAGCCAAGGCAACCGCTCGCACGGAACGMTGTATGCGTAAACACGGCTGCGGGGCCGGGGCTAAGTTGCGGAATTATGGATTTCTGAAACTTTGCTTCCCTTTAAAACCCCCAAAGGGCCCAATTCAGATCTCGGGGCCGAGCGGAGCACTCCAAGGCCCCGGCAGCAGAGCCGTGTATCCGTATGCAACGAGCAGAACAGTCTGGGCTAAAAACAACCCTTTCCCCTTCCCTTCTTTTTCGAGACTTCGGAAACTCCCTRCGGGAAGAACAAGTAGGGAAGGGCTGGTTGTGTGTGCGGGACGGCCCATCTCCCGGCTTAATTCTGTCATTTTGGCATCGTGGGGGGACACGGGGCAGGGAAAAGGCCTCCCCCTTCCAGCGGCTCGTAGCTGCACCCCCCTCCCGGCTCGCAGCCCCCTCGGGGCTGGCGGAGGTAGCGAGCGCGGAGCCGCCCCGCGGAGGCGGCGCAGCCGGGGGAGCCTTTAAAAACCCGCGCGCGGCCGCGGAGCCGGGCAGGGCCGAGCGGAGCCAGAACCGAGCGGAGCGGGACCAGAACCGAGCGGAGCCGAGCGGGCYGCCCCCCGATGCGCGGGCCGAACATGTCGCAGCCCTTCCTGCTGGCGCCCATCGCGGAGTGCGCGCCGGGGCCGCCGCGCGCGGAGCTGCGCCTGGCCGTGCTGGGCGCCCGCGGCGTGGGCAAGAGCGGTGAGTGCGGCCCCTGCGCTGCCCTGCGCGGCCCCTGCGCGGCCCCCGCCCCTAACGCGGCCGCTCTGTGTCCGCAGCGCTCATCGTGCGCTTCCTGACCAAGCGCTTCATCGGGGACTACGAGCCCAACGCAGGTGAGGCGGAGCGGGGACGGAGCAGCCCGGCCCGGGCGGCTGCGCGGGAGCGCGTGTTTGTTTTCAGCGCCCGCTCCGTGTCCCCTCAGGGAAGCTCTACTGCCGGCTGGTGCACCTGGAGGGAGAGCAAGTGGCTGTGCAGATCCAGGACACGCCAGGCTGCGCGCAGGTAGGGCCGAGGCATCGCGCTGCCGCCGGTCTGCACGTCTATTGCAGTTATTTATTTATTTATATCTCAAACCCCCGTTGATTCTGTGATTTTATGAGCTTTCTGGTGGGTTTTGTGCTTAACATCTCTTCCTGAGAAGGCKCTGAGCACACGTAGCTCAGTGACCCAGGAACGGGCACCAAAAGTCCCCAGTTCTGGCATGTCTGAATAAGTGAAATCCACCCTCCCTGCTGCTAAAGGGCTCTGCTTTTGAGCCCCAGTTCCTTAAAAGGGAAACAGCCGGGGTTAGCGTCTGCTCAGACAGGGCTCGGATTCCTCTTCGGAGCTGCCCATGACGAAAGCTTGATGTTTTCACAGCCTGATGTGAAATTTCTCCTCCRTGATCCTGCAGGTGCAGGAGGACCCTGTGCAGGTGCTGGATGCTCTGTCCAGGTGTGCCAAGTGGGCAGAGGGCTTCCTCCTGGTCTACTCCATCACAGACTACAGCAGCTACGAGTCAATTCGGCCGCTCCACCAGCACATCCGCAAGGTGCACCCGGACACGAGGACCCCCATCATCATAGTGGGAAACAAGGCAGACCTYCTCCACGCGAGGCAAGTGCAGACAAAAGACGGACTGCAGCTGGCGAACGAACTGGGCAGCCTCTTYGTAGAAATTTCCACGAGTGAGAACTCCCACGGCGTCTGCGACGTCTTCCAGTACCTTTGCAAGGAGGTCGGCAAAGCCCACCACGGCAGCAGCGCGGACAAGAGGCGCTCGTCCATCATCCCTCGGCCCAAATCGCCCAACATGCAAGACCTGAAAAGACGTTTCAAACAGGCTTTGTCTCCCAGGGTCAAATAAACCCCACCGAGGGGTTCRAGTGTGACTTAACGGACTTCTTATTTTTGTAAGCTAGTTAATAAAAATCTTTATTTTTGTACTAATGCCAGAGATGTGGAAGTAAGTACGCTGGAGCTTCCTTTTCTCCTTGCCGTTCTATTCAATTGCTTTCTCTCTTTATTTATTTTTTTTTTTAATAAAAAAAAAAAAAGTGCTGCATAGCAACCAAGTAAAAATCTCTGGTGGATGGACAAGGGGAATTTGTTACAAGGTGTTGGATTCTGTTTCTATTTTGGTCTGGGCTTTGCTGTTTTACTTTGCTCAGATTACTTCTCTTGAGCCTTTCCTGCTTGTAAAATTGGGATGACAATGATGTAATACTCACTTGCCTTTATAAAACACTTGGAAAGCCTTAAAAGGAAAGCCTTATATGGAGGGGGGAAAATAAGCATTATTAAACAAACAAAAAAAAATCTGTAAGAATTCTGCTTATAGGATCTCTATCTCTCTCCCTTCAGAAAGCCCTGCTTTTCTAGCATTTGTGACTACCTCAATGATAAGCTGTTACAGATGATTTTTGAYGTGCTGTACTGCTCGCTTTGTAGATCTATCCCACCAAATTACTCTTTTGAGTGTGATGCTTTTAACACCGGCATGGAGGTTCTCGTACAAACCCCGGTGGGCCCAAGCGCTGAGCAATGTGCGAGGACGGTGTGTGGGATTGCTGCCGCTGTCCCTGGAGACGCGTGATGGGAGGGACGGATGCGTAGGTTCTGTCAGCAGGAAATAGCTACGCTTGAAAGGAATCATATCTTTATTTTCTCCCCTATGCAATTTTGCGGCTATTTAGAGACAGCGTGGAAYGTTTGCTTCATGTAAGCTCAGCGTCACGCCAGAATGGCTTTAATGAKGTTTTGCTGGATGTCTAAGCGTGGAATCTGTTTTGAACTTATCAGATGTGCCTCTGGGGTGTGTCCCTCTCGGACAGAGTGCTGTGCTCTGCCAGCACCTGCCACTTCTGTCCCCCAGACGTTGAGGGCCACCTGCACTGGTGATGTGCGGAGCAGAGCCGTGCTCATGGTGCTGGTGGGCAGGGGAAGGGGGCCTGAGCGTGCTGACCACACTGACTGCTCCCATAGCATCAGGGGGACCCATGGCAGCTCTGGTGGCTGTGGATGCTGCCAGCTGTATCCGCATCCAGGGCAAAAGCACTCCCTAAATCCGGGCACAGTGCTGGCACTTGTCATTGGAGACCCTGTACTGCTCCACCAAAGGGACCACAAAGGGAAGGGATGCAGCTGCAGACCTGCAGGAACAGAGCGTCCCTCCCTGGTCTTGAAAGGGGGGCTGCAAACTGAGTCAAAAACCTTGCATTTGATTAGAGGACATGCAAAAATATTGCTGATAACCTGCACGCATCYAAATCCTGTTTGAGCTTCATCTGCAGGGTTTCCTCGCTGTGAAGGAGCAAGGGTGTGGGCTCAGGGCATTGAGGGGCACAGGGGAGATGTGTTTAAGGACAACAAGTCCCTTCTCAGCAGGCTCAGACTTGCTGCACAGGCTGTCTGGTCACAGGGAAAACTGAAAGGGCTGAAACGCAAAGGGGGTTGAGTTTTATCAGAAGTTGGTTATTTATCCACCACTTCGTTATGCTCCAGATAGGGTGAATGAACAAAATGACACTGGATGTGTTCTTTTAWTTCTTTCTGTTTATTTCTATTTTTTAACCATAACTTTTGTCTCTAGGAAGTACCGTGGTTAAATAGAGTGTGCAACAYGAGTGATCCAGGTTTGAGGTGCCGCAAGATTATTTTGCACCTGCAGTACTGTTGACCCAGGGGGGGTTGCTGGACACACACAGAATGTGGCTCCAGGTTATGTTTTCTGTCACAGCAGAGCTGTTTTTAGCGCTTCTGCCTTGTACCTGCTCCTGGTGCTGCTCTGTTGAGAGCCAGGATGAAGCGATGCAGGGGCAGCATGGGCTGCTCTATGGAGGTGGGATGGGGCCGTGAAGGGGTAGGACATTTTGCTGCCCCTGGGGCTCCAGGGCCCTTCTCTGGGACACTGTCACATCCTGTCATGGAAGCACCCATGCCCAGGAGATGCCAGAGGCCTCAGATGCCAGATGCTCCTCACGCAGCCCCGAGGTGGCAGCCAGCCTGGCCCGGCTGTGCTGTGGCACCGGACAAGGCCCCGCTGGGGAGGTTGTGGAGTGGGTCTGGGCTTTAAATACCTCAAGAGAGGGAGTGAGGAGGAGGGGGCTGGCCTCTTCTCAGGGGAGGCCAGTGACAGGACTAGAGGAAACGGCCACAAATTGAGGCACCAAAAGTTCCACAGGAACTTGAGAAGGAATTTCTTAACAGTGAGGGTGACAGAGCCCTGGAACAGGCTGCCCAGAGAGGTGGTGGAGTCTCCTTCTCTGGAGATCTTCCAAACCCGCCTGGACATCACCCTGTGCCACATGCTCTAGGGGACCCTGCGTGTGCAAGGGGGTTGGACTAGATGACCTCTGGAGGTCCGTTCCAACCTTAAGCATTCTATGACTTTACGTCCCCGTTAGGTTTCGTAGCACACATGCTTTGTGCCCCAAACAACCCCAAGTGATCCCTGGATCACTTGTTTGGGTTTCAGTGCCTGTTTTACCCCAACAATCTCCCTCTTGGTTTGAGGAAGGTGTTGGTGAGCCCGTGCAGCCTTGGGAGACGCAGCCTTTCTCCTAGACCAGCCAAGAGCAGACCTCTGCCTCCATCCCTCCCACCACCCCAGCTGTGAAACACCCTCATGGCGACCCCCTTGGTCAAGGAGGACGAGAGAGATTTCAGGAGCAGTGACGTGTGTGGCAACATGCACTGTTAGGGCTGCTCCTCCATCAGCATCCTCCCCGTTGGGCAATTTTCCCTAGTTTACTCCCTGAAGCAAAATCATCCTCTAATGCTTTGGGGCTTCGTGGTTTTGAAAGCATTGATCCACTGTGCACGTTCTGGTTCAGCTGCCACAGCTCCATAGAGAGCACCAAGAACGTGCTGCAAGGACGTCCCCTCGCTTCTGCTCCGGCTGAGACACCTTGGAAAGGTTCAAACAGCTTCAAAACAGACTGAAAAGGGAAAATTATCCTTCTGTGTCAGTTTTCACCCATTACCACTGGCCTCTGAAAACTTCTATCGGATTCACACTGGTATGAGATTCACACTGGTATCTTGTCTGCCCTAAATCCCAGCAATGAAGACATTTATCCCTTGAGGAAAGCTGAGGTTSTGGCATGTATGCCTGCTCCAAGGAGTTATCCAGTCCTCCCAAGAGCTACCTTCCAGAGATACGTTAAGAGCAGCACACTTGAAAAGGTTGTTATGAGTTAGWGCAGAGCTCTCAAAACATCAACTCCACTTCAGTTTTGGATATCAAGTGACAATTCAGATTTCTCAAGAAAAAAARAAAAAATTCATTGAYACTTTCCTAGCTCTCCCACCCGTCCCCCTCTTTCCCCATATCTAAAAAGGAGAAATAAATGTGTTTCTGATGAAGGAGATTTCTAGATAATTCATTTACAAGATTTTCTTWCTACATTCATTGCTTGATGCTCTTGACCAAGAGAAGCAGAAGCAGATGTATGAATACAGGTTGACTTGTTATGCCAGGGATCTGCCCATGAGCATACGGTTCAGGGAATTATACTGCTCTCTTGATCTGTGCACAATATTCCCATTAATACATATCTGGCCAGAAAATTGTGCAAGGTTATTTAATAGTTCAGCCTTGCTTTACTGGGAAGCGCTAATTAGTTCTTAAAGACAGGATGTTTCTCTTCTAAGGTATTTGACTCTTTCCTCATTACTAAAAACATCCTCTKCTCAGATTTCAGGTGGTCCTTGTAATCATTTCACAGTAATTTTCCCCTTTTTGGTAAGCCAATATCAGCAAATGTTGTTTCTCAGCACAGCGCTGAGCAAGGGAAGAGGGAACTGGGCTCCCCTCACCAGCTGYGGGTGAGTTACCAGCTCCATCCCTGTAACTGATGCTTCCTCCCTCTCACACAAACAGACCTCAGGGCAGGCAGCTCAAGACACCTTCTGTGACCGTCCTGAACCCTCCCAGGAGACTTTAGAAAAGTGTTGTGGTCCAAACTCCCCTCAACAAGGAGACCTGCCATGAATATTGTTTCTTTTAGCGTTAAGAACACCTCAGTCTCTAGGAGACAGAAGTAGAAAAGCCCAAGGAATGAAGAGACCACAAAGCAAGCTGAGCAACAGCAGTGATATACTGGAGCTCCCCAAGGATTCGATGCACCTAACTAGGTGTTGCTTATACACAGTATAACAGCAAGCAATGAACATAGATGGAATCAGATTGATTTGAGAAAGAATTTAAAAAAAAAAAAAAAGACAAAAACTTTTTTTCGTTGGCTTCTGGGAGRGTTGCACTCAGCTGCTAGGGACAGGCTGGGTGGCTCCCGCAATGCCCAGTGCTTCCCCACACAGCCTCCCATTCCTTGGGAGTCAACCCAATGCTGCTCCCCGTGACGAACAAGGGTTAATGCTTCCCACGTGCACCAAAATCCCCCMGCTCTGTGGCCTGCTCAGCATCCCAGGTGGGACTCACGTTGTTGAAGTGGAAACATCTGTAATGCAGACAACATCTGGGTTCAGCTGCTCTATCGTYGAGGGAGAGAACAAGGCACAAGGACCATTCTCAGCAGCCCATGAGGAACTGCATGTATTCCCTTCTGACTGTGTGTCTGCCCAGGCTACCCCTCTGGCAGATCCCTTTGGATCCGTGCAGTCCAGATAACTCTTTCTTCAGTGTCTTTGGATCAGTTGCCCTTCCTCCAACCCCCATAACCTGATTGGAGAAAAGCTGTCCTAGGGTTTAGCCAYGCTGTAGCTCCTCCATTGGCACAGGCAGAAGGCAGCTTGGATGATTTTATACCAGAACCATTATTTTTTTCACCCTTTCTTTCTCCTTTTCCTTTCTTAGTATATATAAGCTAAAAAAAAAGTAGGTTTGCTCAGATGTAGTGGGTACTTCAAAGTGCTTAGTGCCCTATATTAATGCCTATGGCCCTGTGAATTAAGGGTTCTATAAAGAGAGCATTGGTCATGAAGGGATTTTTCTCTCTACCCAATTGCTGCTCAAATATGGTCTATTAAAAGAGCAACTAATGGACTGCTCTGTGATTGTTGCACTATGAGGAAGAAAGGCTTTTTCCTCTTAYTTACAATGCGAGGGAGAGCTACACCACCTACTCTGTGTTAGTRGCTCTGGCCATCCAAGGTGGGGAAAAAAAGGCCATATAATTTTAAGGAAGGCCATAGAATCATAGAATACTTAAGGTTGGAAGGGACCT
>PTEX01000010.1:3488016-3541953 GCA_003342815.1 Eudromia elegans | reverse complement strand
ATCATCAGCAAACTTGCTGAAAGCCTTGAAAAAAACTTGAGAAAGTAGTTGGGTTTCAGGAGGGAACATAAGCAGGTACCAACCTCCCAACTTCCTACAGTTTGGCTGCATTGGCCTTTAAGCAGGTAGCAGCAAGTACAGAGCCAATTTCCTATGAAAGGGATATATAAAAGATCAGGKTTGAAGGTAGTGTTCTAATGCACAGAAAATAGATGCAGATGAACAATGTCTCTTTGAGTCCTCTTTGTATTTAAATACATAAAACATAAAAGGTAGYCTGGGCATTCTGTGCCCATCTCATGTCAATAAACTTGGCAGAGAAGAGCCTTCTAGATTAAAGGGTTGTTGATAGGAGGCAGAGGCCTCTGCTAAATCAGGCATGTACCTTGAAGATAAAATATGCATCCGGTTGCTGAGGTACCTGCTAATTTTAGCTCTGGCTTTGAATAATGGCATAGCATTATTAGTCTGATGAAAAACTGCCCCAATTTTTAACGCAAAAATTCCTTCTCAGTAGTGAAGCAGCCTCCTTTCGATTTTACATAGATACTAAAGAGCAGTGGACAATAAATGTGCATGCAATTAGGCTAATCTGAGTGAACAAAGAGAGATTTTACTCAATATATCTAAAATTCCATGAACTTCGGCATCAGCAGATGCAAAGAATTGTTTTTGCTGTCTATTGATCGTTTCAGGGGTTTCTGAATAAGCTTGCTCAAAAGACATTATAGCCAATTTGCCTTTGCTAATGAGATGCTCAGATAGGAAGCTGATCAAACACAAGCCAGCTCTGAGGCTGAACTGAGTTAGCTTAGTTTGGGCAGTGAGCAGCCCTTTGGTGCTGCCTGTTTCTTCCTCTTGCAAATCAAGGTGAAAGACACGTCCTTGATGCTGGAGGAGATGAGTCCTTCACGACTGCATGTCCTTGGGGACACAACAGGGGAGAGACAGAGATAAGTGCGGGGCCAGACCATCGTTTCTCCTCTCCGCTGCCTGGATTCACACCTTGCTCCACGGACAGGTTCCTCTGAGCTGCCTTCTTGTAGGAACAAAGCTTCAAGAGAATCCCCTTCTTACAAAGGAGACAYGATGATTATATAAGTGTCTTACAAAACATAGTAAAGCGGAGGGCACCGTGGTGCAGTCCCCCTTTCGCAGCCTGCCCTCCCTGCTCTCTGGTGTCCTGTCAGTATGGAGCTGAGCTCCAGGATGTGACTCATGGTGACAAGGCTTTTTCTAGGAACCATAAGTCTCACAGGCTATGCCTATATCGTTACTTAAAGAGGGCTAGCGACTAAATTGTAGCCCCGAGGCCAAGTGGACTGACCTGTACCCACACTGCTTGAAACTAACTCCCTCTACAACTCAGTCCTTTCTGGGTCATCTACGGTGCTCAGATCACTAAGGACATTTTTTTTTCTCTTTTTTTTTTTTCAGTTCAGAATATCCAAAATGCTTTGAAGGTTGTGTGGGAGCCCTGGAGATGATGAGGTATAAGGTGAAATGGGCATTGCATTGCACTGCATGCCTGTGTGCCATGAGGCGTGTGGAGGAGAGTGCAAGGCCTGGCAGGGAGCTGATGAGGGACTGTGTGGTGGGAGCAACCTAAGAGAGCCTTGTCCCTGCTGCCTTTTGGGGATAGCCTGGGAGATRGGCTATTAACAGAGCAGTGCCTGGGCGGGGAGCTGGCTAGGGCAGCCCAAAGCAGAGCTTGGCACTGAGCTATCAGCGGTGCAAATGGCCAGAGGTCCAGCAGAAACTCCCTCCATGGCCCTTCTTTAGGCACTTGTATAAACAGACCTGTTCACCTCAGGAGTTCTAGCCTGATAGTGTGAAAACTATGGTTCCACTGTCATTGTAATTCCTCTTGAAGCAGTTTTAAGCTAGTATTAGATCACTCTAAAGCCTCATCTTTGCCAGATTAATCAGAGCTTCAATCTGTCCTTGCAGATCATGTACAAGGACACATGAAAGGCTCTGATCATCTTGGCAGCACTACCATGGACCTTCTCCAGGTTCTCAGCATCCTCTTGAACTCAAGTGCCCAGCACAGGGCATGGTGTTTCTGGGGCAACCTCACAGTTGCTGAACGGAGAGGAGTAATAACTGCCCTTAACCTTTTGGTTATATTTCTCCTAATCCAGCCCGGTAGGTGGCCCAGTATAACACTTTGATTATATTAACTTTGATATTAAACCTGATTTCCATGAAGACTCCAGGTCCTTTTCATCAGGGCTGCTACTTAGTCAGCAAGATCCAAGGCTGCACAATTGCACAGGGTTATTCTTTCCCAGGTGCAGAGCTTTGGACTTTTGTTGAATTCTGCAGGATTTCTGTTGACCCAGGTCTAAAGTTTCTCAAACTTCACCTAGACAGAAGCTCTAGCATTTGGTTCATCAGTCTTTGCTTATAATCTATTACTTCCTGCAAATTTGTTGAAGGTGCCCTCTGTGTCACCATCCTGGCGAATGTTAAAAATATTGAATAATGTCATATCCATTGTCATTCCCTGGGGTACTGGGCTCACCACTGGCTGCCAGATGGTCATTGCAACATTGATTAGTACTCTTTCACCTAACAGTCCAGCTAATTTTCAGTCTGTTAAATAGTTTGTTCATCCAGCCCATATTTGCTCAGCTTTTGCATGACAATGCTGTGGGAGACTTCCCAGTTGTCAGAGCTGTCTCTGATCACCACCAGTCTGCAATGATGGTTGGCACCAGCCATTCTGTCACGTCAATAAGCTCTTTCAGCACCTGGAAACCATGGAAATGGAGGCGGGTAATTGAGCAAAATCTCACCTTTCATGATTCTAAATAATTTTTTTAGAGATATATACGCACAAAAAAAAAAAAAATATAGCAGCAGATGTAGCAGTTGCTATTCTGGAACTGGCACAGCTGGACATGCTTTTGAGTCCTGTTCAATCCCACTTTCTACATCCTCTTCTATGCTCTTTCCACTTTGTTCAGTGGTGAGTCCTAGCCCATCTCAACTCCTTTCTCCATGTGATGAGGTCCCCAGACCCCTTCCCAGCCCTCCAATTTTGCAGACTAGAGAAATGCATTTCATTCTTTGGTTACCAGGAACTTCCATGTCTCCATGGCTTGAAATGTGACACAGTCTCTCAGGTGGGTGCCTATGAGAGCATGGTCTAGCACACGCAGCTTGCAGAAAGGAACTGTTACCTTCACACTCCGATGCTGAGGGCTGTATAACCTGTGTACTTGTGAACACGGCTTGTCACAGTGCCRGCCAGAGACCAGGAAGGATCCGCTGCAAAATGCGAAGAGGGGTTGAAAAGACAGGGCAGAGCAAGGGTRGCCMTGAGCACCAGGGTGGTCTSTTCTCGGGGSCTTCCACCACAGRACCTGCCACRCTCCCCTGGCCACCTGCAGCAGAWGCCCATGAGAAAAGWCCACCCTGGTGCTCAGGGCCACCCTTGTCGCTACCTCTTGTCCCTACCGTGCTCTGGAGCGTGCTCTGATGGGCATTTTTAGATGGCTTAATTTGGAGACTCACTCAGCAAACGCCAGCAGAAATCTATTTTAACTGCCATAATTTTAACTCTCAAGAGTGAATCCCTTCTTGTTTATCTCCATATGTCCACAAGCCGCTGAAGCCAAGCTGTAGTCATTTTCTCCCTATCCAGTTTGGCAATATATAATGGAAATATTGAACCACTTAATTAAYCATTATCAAATCCTAGGTGTGRGGCTCTGAACTCATTCCAGAAGAARGCCCTTGGGCTCAAGGTTGAATCTTTGCTTCCCAGAAGGAGTTTTCCTTGTGGTATCGTACAAGGACAGGGGGACCCCTACTCATTCTAAGGACCCTTTGGTCCCCAGAAAGCTGCTGCCGGAGCCTGTGCTGGGCAATGGTTGGGTACTCTTGATTTCGACATATGTTCTYTTGGGAACAGCAATGTGAGGAGCAACAGTGACGTGATGTAATCAGATACACAGGAGCCATCCAGATCTGAAGAACTTACGGAAAACTGTGAGCAAGCTGGAATAAACATAATCGTAACACCTTTTCCTAGGGTGGAAACCTGGCCACTCTTGTCCAGATCAGGTTTACCATATAGATGTGACAGTAATGGATTTAGCTGTCTTGAATCACAGATATGGCAAAAATATCTCAGCCCCAGATAACTAAAGCCATATGTGATAAAGGCAGAACAAGGCCCCAAAACACCACATTTCCTAATGAAATCAATGTATTCCTTTGGGTGTTCGCGTGATCTGCTGTTTTATAGTTCTTCAAATGCAGTTTATAAGAATATTAACCCATGAGAGTTCATTGCTTTGTTTTTTTTTTCTAGCGAATACTCCGAGTTTGATACAGCACTGAAAGCAAGGTGTGATCTTCTCCTTTTGGACTTGTATTTTGCATATGGTGAGGGGTGAGGGAAAGGAAAACRATGTTGCTTCTGTGGGGTGTTATGAAATAGTATTCACCTAGGTAAATTATGGACCTTACAACACACTGCTGTAACAGAGTATTTAAACAGCCCTTAAGACTCTTAATTTAAACATCAGGAGGCCTCCCGCAGTTTGGTGACACCAATTTCTGACCTTAGGTAATTTTAGAATAGCAAACTCCTTAATGAAAGGTTTTCTGAGGTGAAAAGAAGCTTGGAAGATTTATGTTTTTCCTTTCTGCTCCTGACCAGGAACTTTGTATAATCTTTCTCCAGACAGGTAGGCACAGAAGATTTTATTACTGGCAAGCACTGGCACTATTTCCCTGCCTGAGTGACAAAGACAGATTTGTGTAACCATTGCTGCCTACTCCCAAAAAACTGCAGCTTCCCTCAACTAACAGAAACCTTGCACAAAGGCAAGCCTGACTTCTCTTACTTGTTTTTAGTTGGTTGGCTTTTGGATTATTTCTAGCACTGTATTATTTTCCTGTTCACAGTACATTCCTATCAAATTAGATTTACTTAAAAATCTCATCTTCTTGAGGAAAATGCCTGAAAAATCTCTGCTGCCGTTCAAGGACAAATTTCTAGCCTTGGTGCTTTGAAAGAAAAGTGACAGACTGATCTAACGTGACCCAAAGACTCAGAAAATGAGAAGGCACCTTGAACTCCAAAGCTTATTTTTCGAATCCTGTGATTTTTAAATCAATCTACTGATGTGAAGATAGAAGGARGAAGGAGGGATGATGATCTGTGGCTATTTTCTCCCTCTTCCTGCTTTCCTGTACATTAAAGAAACGGACATGCACTCAGTGGGAGTGAGCATGGGAACGTATTACCTGCAGAAGTCATTAGTTTATGATGACTTTGAAGCTGAGGTTGATGGGAGGACAGTTGCAATCCCAAGGATCCCCAGAGAGAAGCCGGGGGGACACATGCTCTGGGGTATTTGGTGAAGAGAAGGTGTCTGAGTGAAAGGGGCACAGGATAGGACTGAAAAATACGTCCAATTTACCCCAGATGTTCTATCAAATTAGGAGAACTTCCTGTTAAATGTCATAACTAAAAAAATATATCGGACTACAATGTTATGTGAAAATGCTTGGGCAGCCTGATGGTGTCATTGCAAGCTGGCCGGAGGGATCTAGCTGAAAGCCAGCAGCTTTGGGGTGCAAAAGAAGCCTTTGTTTAAGGAAGGAGGCACAAGGGAGTTGAGGAAACTTTACTGGAGCATCCAGAAGGGCGGGTAGGACCGTGTCCTGCCCCTTGTTTTGCTGGTGGCCGTGACCACTGAAGAGCAGAAGCAGGAGGTGGAGCTGGTGGCTGGGAGGATGTAGAGGAGGACACATGTGGGGTGARCTGTGCCTGACTGTGCGCTTAATGCAACATCCTCACCCAGAAATCCCAGCAGAAAACATTAAGTAATTTTTGCTGTGTTTTGGGAAAGGAACCATGGGTTAGTGTGCATCATCCTGCTTACTCTCCTGTTGCACTTTTCTTCCTTCAAAATTGTGGACCACTTGATTCACCCCTCATTCTTGGAGGAAATGCAGCCCACTGGGGACTTGGACATCTTGGTTTAATCTTTCCGAAGCTCTGCTTGGCGGTTTGAGCAAACTGTTGCTAACAACATCTATAATTCAAACCAGGCCCTTGTTGCTCTTAATCGAAACCTGGCAGAGGGTCGCACTCAGACGGGAGCAGAGAGCCGAGGAAGCCTGCAGGAAGCAGAGACTCTTAGGGAGCAAACCCAAGCCGGGGCTCACGGGCTGCAAAAGGTTGCACGGAGGAGTACAGGGTGAACTGGCACTGGGCTAGAGAAATAAACCTACAGAGGGTGGGGTGTAGGGGTCAAGGCACCCAATCCTACCCTGCCAAGAACAAGCTCCTGGTGCCTCATGGCCAGGTGCTGGTGGCATTGCCCCCTGGGGGATGTCACCCCCGTGTCCAGCCTGGCCCTTCTCCCCATGAGTTTCATCTTCTCAGACCATTGCTTGGGGACCTTGTTTCCCCACTGCCCCAGCTTATCAGCAGGGTAGGCGGCCAGCTTCCAGCCTCTGAAGAGCTTGGGTGCCCTGTCCTGATGCTATTCCCTGGCACTAGGTACTGGTGCTAGGGGGGCATTTTGATGTTTGCTTTTTTTTGGTATTATTTCTTCCCCTGGCGGGGGGGGGGGGGGGGAAGATGAAAGAGGAAGAGTTGATGGGTCCTCAGTAACTAGGTTTCTTTCTGCTACAGTAGCCTAAATGCTTGATTAATGGCCTCACTACATGGTAAGGAGGTGCTTTTATCCTCGGGCAAGATTTTTTTCTGTAGAAAAAGGTCTTGAGAGGGCAGCAGCCAGGAGCTTTTGGGATGGGACAAACATCTGCACACATCTGTGTGGACATCCTGCACAGCTGCAATGGCTGAGCTGGGACACTGATGTTTGGAAAGCATCACATTTACTTGGACAGTCCTGCTCAGGCCTCTCACGCCTCCAAATATAATTTCTAAGTGTTGAATTACATTTATTTTTTTTCAGAAGCCCCATCGTCATTAAACAACTGATCAAACACTGTTTCCAACTCAGGCATACTTGCCCTCTGCTCTAAAGATACTTCTGATACGTGTTTTCTTCTTGGCTCTGTTGGAGTCGGTTCTAACATCTGTGGAGCCCAGACTTCTCGCTCTGTGTCAGTAGGACACAGCGGCCTCCCCACTCTAGCTGCKTTATTTTTACCTCCAGGAAATTCAGCTCTTTCAATGACAGGCGATGTGAATAAGGTATTAGTTTAGCTTAAAACTTCCCACGGATGATTTTCAAGACRCCGCTCAGGTTGCCACTGGTCTGTGGTTTATAAGGGAAGCGGCACAATTGCAGAGCTGCTGATCCTTGGGGGAGCGGCGGAGCTGGTGGGGGCCATGAGCTCGCCCCATAGGGCTGCAGCTCGGGAGGACTGGGGCAGAGCAGGCCCCTCCATGGGGAGTTTGTTCCCTCCCACCACTTCCCTGCTGCAGTTTTGCTGAGCCTATTTCAGCAGTAAAACTGCACGGGGGATAGTGCAGGCTGAAACCTGTCCAAGCTGGACCAGTTTGGGGTAGTTTTTGCCTTGCAAATCCTGATTGYGTTGGTTTATAAACTGCAGAGGATGCAGGGCTGGAAAAGCCACTSCAGTGGGATAGGAGGAGCCAGTGCATTCACACAGCTGCTCCGTGGTGATCTCTGCTACAGCTGGAAGAACAAGATGAGCTGGGAAGTGCTGCCTTGGGTGAGCTCATCATAACTTCCCTGCAGAGGAGGCATCACCATGTATCTGCTGACCCACTGCCTTAGCCCATCTGCCCACTGCAGAAGCCTTGCAAGGACAACACATACCATGAGCTGTAATGAGAAAGACCTTCCCAGCTCTCGAGCACCTCTGTACCATCCTCTGCTGACTAAGCGGCCCTCAAGAGCAGCAGCTGGATCGTGGAAGCAGGGATCACAACCGYAGTGTACGTGTGTTTGGGCTGGGGCTCTTGACCCCTCTGCTCTATTCCTACATAGGCATTTGGTGAAGAGGCTTGACATTTCCCACTTAAAGTGATGAGACAGAGGCTTGATGATATCTTTTGTCGAGCAGCTGAAGTAAAGCAGAGTTTGTTGTCGTTGTTGTTATTGTTTTAAGCTAGTTCTACATGTTATTTCCCTCCCATTGAGTCCAATTCTTCACCAGAGCGATCCCACATTTGGTGCGATGGGAGCTGAGGGCGCTTGGCATTGTGGAGGGTGTCCAGCTCCATGCTGCACATCTTTCTTCGTTTGTACTGTCAGTAATCACACACCTGGCGTGCAAAAACACCCACACAACACCGGAGGATTTGGCATCTTTCCTTCCTCATTGCAAGACGTGCAAGTGACTGGTAGAACTAGATGGTTAAACCGGCTTTGGTTTCTCTTTGTTTAAAATACAAACCTCCCAAAACTCCAAACAATCCACAAGAAGAATAATTAAGTGTGATGAATAGATCAAGGTGCTCTGGAGCAGATACTTTTCATAGCTTTTCCCTTCTGTCTGCTGAAGTTTTGGTGTTGCTATATGAACATTTTCCCTTTCCAACACCCAGTCAATTTGGGTATGGGAGCTGCTAAATGCAGAGCCAAGCGCTTTCCAAGGCCRTTGTGAATAGCTGCAGCTGCCCAGGAGGGCTCAGCTTCCCTGCTGGCTTAGCTGAGCTGCGGCCCAGGAGCTGCGGTGCCCGTTTTTTCTGGGTAAAATACCTTTTTTCCTGGAGGGCCCTAATACGCTATGCAGATAGATATTCTGCCAGCACTCATCATTCCTGAAAATTGTTCTCTCTACAGAATTACATCCTAGAGCTTGAAATCTTTCCACTTCTCCGCACTACTTTAGAACTAAAACATTATTGAACTGAGCTGCGGTACCTGACCTTTAGAAAGCACAGACGGTTCTACAGGAGACAAGATCCACYGCCAAAACCTAAATTCAGAAATGTAGGTTTTATTAGAAATACGGTTTTATATTTTCTGTAAAGATATGTTCCAGTATAGACATAGATAAATTCAGCGGCGCTTAATRTGCCTTCTCATTTTTCATTATTTTCAGATTGCTCCCACGTACAGTCTGACAGCTGTGCTGCATCTTGCAGTCACTGGCTGACTGCATCATGRACATCTCTGTTGTAGTCACAGCCATGCGTAAAAGGGAACAGAAAGTCAGCGTTTGGCACGAAGAGAATGTCAGGATATGGATGGTTAGGTTAACTATTTTTTCTTTCTTTCTTTTTTCTTCACAAAAGTGAAAACTACCTACATTTTTTTTTTCTGGAACAGCAAAGTGGTAGTAAAAACAATTTCACTGATTACAGTTAAGAATGAAACCCAGGAAAAACAGCATCTAAGAGACACAATGCAAATCCACTGCTGCTCATTTCACAAAGGCTTGCTTAGCAGGGCACTTGTGGCAGCCCAAGGAAGAAAAAGGTTACATAAGCTGCACCAGGATGACAGAAAGCACTCTGAATGCTTAGCCTGTTTCTTGAGAACGACTAAATCTTCATTGATTTTTTTGGAGATGGAAGCTGAACGTACATAACTGAAAAGAATAGCACCAGAGAGAGTGGAAAAAAAAATGCATGGCACTTTACATTGATTTAGCCATTAGGTTGTGCTAGAGAATGGAATACAGCAAGAAGAGCCATTACAGGTAGTTGCTGCCAAAGGTGGCCTTGGTATTTACAAGTACCCTTGCACAATTACAGCTTTAAGTACAGTAGTAAGCCAGTAGAGCTCTGTCCTGCCCTCTTTAAGTCATAAAATTGCATCCAGTGCTTCTTAGTCATCCAAGCTACGCTGCAGAGGTGGGAAAGCATCACTGTGCTCCTTTCTCCAGGGGAGGTACTGAAAAGATGGAGAGGAAAAAGCTAAGCAGACAAATAGAGGAAGGCGGGAAGCTGTTTCCATGTAAAAGATGAAATGCTCATCCTTTTCTTACTGACTGCGGGCAGCTGAGCTTTCCCAAAACCGCCTGACTCCAGCTGGTGAGGAAAGTACTCAAGGTACCCTTGAGGCAGGGTTTGAGTCTATGTTCGCCATTCCCAGCTTCACCAAATTTTGCACTCTGGAGCATAAGCAAAGCCAGTCAGCTGCTGAAGAATGTATCTCTGACGAAAGAAAATGTTGTATGAGGATTACTTAATCACTACACACTGATTTTAGAGGAACAGTTGCCACCAGCTGATTTTCCTCTCACTTTTCTTTCTCAGAAGAGAAGGACAAAACCCAAGTTGCCTTTGCCTCTTTAAATATACAGTTTTGGGGAGAAAACAGAAAGTTTGAGGAATAGGGATAGGAATCACTGCATGTATCTCCTTAGAAAAGAATATATTTGCCTTTTGCCTGGAAAACTCAGTGAGTCCTATTTAGGACCAGACCACTGGTTCAACCTTCTTATGATGACCCCACTCATTTGTACTTCTCATGCCCAAGCTCATTTGTACTTCTTCAGTCAGTTCTGGGTTTTCATTCCTATCCTGCTTTCAGAATCACGAGCCAATTCCGAATAATGAACCCTCCTTGGAAAATGTCTGTCTATGTCTGTGCCTACGGCCTGAGGATASACCAGCCTTCTGTCTTCTGAATGCCCATAACCTGTATCACTTTGTCCAGATGACTAAGTGCAGTGGGATGGAGATTTGTCACTGTCCCCACTGCCAAACCGTTCTGGGTGTCCACATTGCTTCAGGCTAGTCCTTCTGTGGGAGATTTTTCATGGAGAAAATGAGCTGAAGTTCTCAGGGAGCAAGCTAACAAGAAATTTGTGGGGGCAAGCAGAGATCCAGTGCTGGAGTGCAGTCCTTGGCTCTCTCTTACTTAATAATATAGGTGTATCTGTTAAGATTTTTTAAAGAATGTTTTTAGTCCACTTGTTTATGTGTTTTCATACTTCATATCATCTGTAAGGCAGATCTGTAAGGGCCATCTATGATCACTGATCAACAAAGAGGCCAATTCCTTTTATAAATCTAGCAAGTTTTACTCCCAGTTTTACTCACAAGCAGCTCCCTCGTATGCGGTCCTGAAGACAGACAGTCTGCACTAAGAGCAGCTGTGTAAGAGTCACTCATGCTTGAATGAAAGTATCTCCAATGCTCAACCTCCACCTGAACTTCTACCTGCTGGACAGAAGAGTGGTGATGRTCATGGGATAAGGGAAGTGCCACCTGCCCCACCTCCAGTCTGACCTTRCTCAACAAGACCCCACTCTGGAGGCTGTATCTGTGAAAGAATAAGTGGTTAGATAGAAAGATGGATGGATATATGGTTAGATACACACATACACATACCTACRTACCTATCTAATCTGCTTGATGTGTTAATTTCCAGAACTGTTCTGTACCCTGGGTTCCTTTCTGCCCTTGGGACAGAGCAGCATGGTATGAATGATGAGCTAGAGCTGTTGTTACAAACACAGCAGAGGTGGAGATGGGTAAAATGTTCCAGTCAGGGATTATATTTTCACAGCTGCCTTTGAGATTGGAAGRGATACCACTATATGCACAGTAGGACTTCACAAATGCATGGATCCAGTCTCCAGGACTATTTCTTGTGGTAAAGTCCCATCAAATTCCACTTGACTCAACAAAGTCAGTAGTTGCTATTCAAGGCAGTACCTTGTGGCACTTTAGCTTATATAATTTTTTTGAAAATATAACTGTAGAGTTGCAAATTCCCAAGCTGCTAGTATTGTATCCCAGCCATGGAATCCTGGTTTTTGTTAGTCTGASAACTGTGCAATAAAGATATCATTCACTCTGAAGTGCTGTTGTTCCCATCCAAGTGGCTCTCGTATTTCCTCTCCCTTATTGCCCTGCTGTGAGTTCTTATTGTGGAGAGCTAAAATAGAACTAATTCATTTTTTTGCTAACAACTTCAATGTTGGTGAGGCAGCTGCAAGCTTTTCCTTGGAAAAATAAAGAGTTCTCAACTGATGTGGCCCTGACCTGGTCTTCTCTGGGGCCATAGAGATTCTTTTTGATTTCCACTGGACAGGAACAACAAACTTAGCAAGAGTGCTTTTCTGCTTGCATACCAGCTCCACTAGCATCACTGAGGATGTTCACAGCCATGGGCTGCCCTCCCAGAAATTAGGCTAATCATTAGCACATGCTTTGCTTGCTGGAAGCCCGTTTCTGCCGCAAAAGAGCTGCAATGTGGTCCATGATCAAGCAATTGTACCTGAAAAGTTTTATGAAACTGTAGTAAATTTATTATCTGAACACTGCTGGAAGAAATGTTCATTAGGCACTGACAAAATCAGAGGCATTTTCTCATCTAATACTGCAATGTGAAGTACACAACATAATTTCAAATACAGTTGATGAGTCTGGAGTTAGTGACATCCAACATTACCACCATGATGTTGCCACCAACTGTAATATTCCTGTGCCAAGCAACATCGACTGTTGGCTCTAGTGGTTGGCCATTGCTTTGGGCAGAGATCTCCTGAGTTTCCAGGCAGGTTGCCCAAGCTCCTGGATGTCCAAAAATTCCAGATGGAGGGCTGCTGTGGGYGTATTGTGGATCTGTGCTTCCCTGACATCACAGAGCAATCGTGCAGGTTTAACCCACGGGATCTACTTCTTTAAAGTCTTGCCAGTGTTGATATATGGACTGGAGTGACATCACCCCTGGTAGTATTATAGCCGTGCCTGCAGTGGCCTTGTAAATCTGGCAAAGTTTTGCAAAGGGCGCTCAGATTTTCATGAAATTTTCAATAATTTTATCAGACTCGATTCTACTTTGGTGATTGGGAGGCAAAACTGTCATCTGTGTTAACTGATGTGGCCCAGTTCGCATGGTTTTGGAGAGGCCTCTTGCTCTTCAGGGATGCTCTGTGTTTGAGAGCTGCTCCTCCTGGGCTGCCTCCTCCATTCACTGCTACCAGAGTTACAGCAGTTTGAACAGAGCAGCCAAGGAACCAGTGACCCAGTGACTCCTGGACAGGAAACCCATCGGGGCTTTGCTCTCAGCTTCCCTAATGCATCTCTGCCCACAAGACTTTTTTACTGTAACTAAGTGCAATTTGCAATAAATRTATGCTCAGGTATAAAACAATCACCCACTTCACAAAAGGTCTCGAGTTAAATTACCTGTGTTTGTGTAGGAGTGTTTTCTTTTCTGCTGGCAAAGAGTCCTTATAAGGAGTAATAACTCTGAAGCATCTTTTAAAGAAAAATGTTTGTCGAAGGTTTACTATTTCACAGGTTTTACTGTAGAATCATTTACGCAAAGCAGTGAGTCACAAGCTGAAGTTCAGTGTCTGCAACTGCTGGCAAAGTGAATGGATTCTGTGCATGACAAAGAGATCAGTAATCTGCATGCATTACAGTCAATTTATAATTGTTTTAAAATTGAATAGTAAATCATTATATTTAGGATTGGAATTGTTAAAATCGAGAACAAAAGGAGGCCAAAATCTGAAGCTGTTTACTAAAACGTTCCTTTCCCTTTAAGGTTTATGAAAAATTCATTCTAAATCATACCCAGAAAGCACAATAGAAACAATCAGTKACCCTTCAAACTGCTTTGATGTCAGTAAATTTGGCAAGAGTTGCGGTGACGTGCCGCCTTTGCTTGCGATGTGTATCACAAGAATCTGGGCATAAAGGTCCAGAGTAGACAGGTCTGGAYGATAATTTTGTTGTCCTACCTGGATGGTTGGTCATACCCAGCAAATTGACATGACCTCTGTCTACGGCTGTTCTGCCTCCTGCTCATTGCAGGGTCACAATGTCTGTTAATATGGAACTTCCTCAAAGATGTTCTTTATCTAGCAGCAAGGAGCAGAGATTCCTGCTTGCAAAGGGAACATCTAAACGGGTGAAAGATGCCTCAGGAAAATACATGTCATACTGGACGAGGAAGACTATCCATCAACCTCACAGACTGCAGTAAGACTGAGACCATAGCTAAGTAATTGGGAAAAAAACAAAACAAAACAAAACAAAATAAACAAAAAGACAGAGCAAGATCCAAACCTTGTAAAAGATATTTTGGTGGTAGAGCCTAAAGCCTGTCATACCCACACCTCAACCTGACAAAAGCACAGTCAAGCATCATTAGTGAATAGGTTAATGCAGTGGTGACATAAAACTGAGGTCAGGTAAGACAGCTCTGGGCTCCACTACCTGCACTGCAGCCATGGGCCACAGCCCTGCTTTCCCAGGTGGATCAGAGACCGAGCACTCGGATACAGACCCTTCCTGCAAAGAGCTCCATGCCCCAGGACACAACACAGCAGAGACCTGGAAGAGATACTGGGACCACACTGCACCCATGCAGRGTGCTGATACAGCACACCAGCACCTTCAGTATTGCCCAGCTTTTTGAAGCCATCAGGSCAAAGACAAGTTTTTAAGGAGTAGTTTATGGCTATGGTTATGGCTGCTGCTCTCCAGGTATTTATACTCTACCGTGATGGGCAGAGTGGCAGAAAATGCCCGTGTGCACGTGGGCATCAGAGTGCCCACTGAGGAGRCTGAGGAGCTACCCAGTGTCAGAGAGCGACGTCCCCTCATCCCCATGGGCTTGCTGTGTTTTCTGGAGGCAGCTCCACGCAGGAGAAGGATGGTGACTCTGAAGAGCGTAGGCATAACTGAATCAGAAAGGTGAACTCGCGCAGTTTACGGCAGCTGGTACTATCATTATTTATCTGAATCAGAGAGGAGCAAGTGCTTCCTACCCCGTAATTCCAGAAGAACTTGATTAATTCCCAGACAATTTTGTTGTCAATAATTTTTATTTACTTTTAATTTGAGGATTTGTCTTGTGCTTCACTTTTCGTATTGTCAGCTGCTGTGCTGAGTCTACCTTGTCACCCTTCTGCCCAGTTCCAACAGTGATGTGTATGGTTTCCTGTCCATGACGGTGCCATTTGAGTGGTGTCAGCCTAGGAAGAAAGGACAAGGGCTATACCCTGCCCAGGAAGGTTGCCTATCTTATGATGGTCCGTGTGGAAGCAGAAGACCCTCTACTCTGTGTTTGGGAGATGCCAGAACTCTGGTATCCCAATTTTGAGTCTGTTCTTAACTGCAACTTCCATGATAATACATACCTAACAGGGCTTATATCTTCTCATCACAGATGAGACAGAAATCACACCAGGACAGGAAAGCTTGTATACTCAGATGAGAGACTGCTGAAGCCCCTCAAACAAGGAGAATTACTCTCTTCTAATGATTATTGGATGACATAACAACCCATCATACCTGTTAGCCTGCAGGTTAAATGAGAATTGTTTTAGGGCCTCTCTGATTTATGCTAAGATCAGATTATTCTAGGAAGGATCTTTGCCTCTGTTTCTGAGGGTCTGCTCTGGGAGAACTTTCTCCAGGTCACATGTTACACTGTCTTTTCCCTCTAAAAAAAGAGATGAGGGAGGCAATAATCCTGTCAAATTTCCCTATTTTTGGCCATGCGTCCTGTAATGAGAAGAACAGGAATGGTTCATTCATGCCTGCACGAGGCATTCTCYGGAATTTAGAATATTCCCCAAATGTTTAGGTGGAGAATTAATCCCCCTGAAGTCAGAAGAAGGACTATATTCAGGCCGAGGTCTCCTGAGGCATCATATTCAACACAATCAAGCAAGCACATTGTCATGCTTAGTTGCCCAGACTTGGTTTCCCCRTCAGCTATAGCAGAGCTAGAGAAAATTCAGTAGCGTCAGTGCCTTTTGACTGGTGGAAATCCAGATAACACAGGATCCACACTGCTGCTRTTTCAAGAAGTCGTTGCAGCTGTTCCCAGGAAACGAAGTGTCTGGAGTGATGCTTGCAGGTCAAGGTGCCTATGCTCCCGTATAGCCAAGCAGCAGTGATGCCACGCAGTGTTTTTATCTTATCAGATACAGTTGATTTGATGACTGTGGAAACAGGGCTAGTTAGGAAGAATTGTGTTTGCTGTCAATCATCAGYATAAAGCCAGATATCAGTAGCTATGTGAATTGTTGGCTGAACAAGTGACAAATCCTGTTYGTTTGAGGGAAGAAAAGAGCTTGGCATACAGCTCTTTTTTTGACACGGCAAGGAAGAAGGCTGTTGTGTCTCTGTTAACTAGATAAATGTARGATAAGGCCAAAGAAGCAATGGATCTGAAATCAAAATCACTAACAAATGGATATTTTGGATTCAGGCTCTTYGAATTTGCACATTTGCAAATTAACAAAATGACCCTTAATGGGCTGTGAGAGTGTTTTATTATTTCTCCAACTACATGTAAAATTGCATTCMGTTTGCCCTTTGCAAACATATCATGCTCTGCAAGCCCTGGCAAGCGCAAAGCTAGATGGGTGCTGTGCAAAGACCCCTGTGTAAGACTTAGAAGCAGTGATGGGCACTGATAGGAACAGCTGGCCACAAACTGGCCTTCAGCCATGATGGTTAACTACGGTTATTATGGTTTTGAAGACAGTTTAAAATCAGCTGTYWAAAAAAAAAAAAAAAAAAAGCAAAGTTATCTCGATAATTGTTTATTGTTGGGATCATGTGGTTGTCATTTAAGACCAGAAACAATGATTGGAAAGTTTATTTTTTTCCATTTTGTTCTTATAAGAATCCTTACTATGTGCTTCTCAAGCCTCCTTGCAAGGCAGGTTTGATGCATCATGTTACATTGCAGTTCTGATGTTTATTTCTTCTCTTCTCCCTAAATCCAGAACAAGATTAATCTGCAGTGAGGTGTGCTAGTTYCGTGAGAAGTAAATGGTAGCTGAGGACACCTTTAATCCAAAACTCTATAGTTTATCTCAGCTCATCTGAGATCTCTCAGATGTCATCTATTGCATAGATCAGCAATCGGCAAAACAGACACAGAGGATGCGTAATTTCCATTATCTATAATGGGTGCTTAAGGTAGATATTCACAAAGTTTAATCTTGGGTCCAGAATGCACTTGCAGCCTGTGGACCTTTATTTCCTTTTAGAAGAGAAAAGTAAGTCTCAATATAAACGGATGTGATGGGGAGTCTTACAAGAAAGCAGCTTAGCAAAGGTTCAAAGAGGTTTCTTAAAATCTCTGCTATACCTGGCAAATCAGTAAATGTAGCTCAAGCACACCGAGTCAGGAGGGACATCTGGAGGGATATTAAGGCTGTGATGGGCTGAGAAGCAGGGAAGCAAGGAACCTGCACTCTTCATCAGCTGAAGAGAAAGTCTTGGGTTGAGCCTTGAAGACTGAATCAGAATTYACTCGGTGTAAATAAAAGACTGTCTAAATAAAAGCCAAACAGGGRCCACACTGGAAGATATGTCTATCCAGAGTCCCCACAGGGAAACACTGGACGTCAGGGTAAAACTTTTGTTACTGGAGAGGAGGTAATGTCATCTGCGTGGGTTAGAACGGAGGGACGTTATAGGTGAGATGTCACTGTGGGCATCACTGATATGTTGGATAAGAATCATGTGCCAGGGATAAGTTGTTCTGCGGATGTTACTAGTTACCCTTGGCATGARGGGTATCAGGGATATTAATGATACTGAATTATCCATCTAATAGGAGAGACACATAAAAAGGCATCCCTGTCTAGAGGTTCTTGCACAGGAAGTTGTGAAGGAAGATGGAGTATGTTTGCTTCTGATGACTAGCCTGTAATTGGAAAAAGCACAGTGCTGAAATAGCTGTGATTATTTATGCAACATCGTGCATTATTAGTTCAAGATATATGGACTTACGGTCAGTTCTTCTGCCTCCTGCCAGCATGCTTCCTAGTCTCTCATACCAACACAATTCCTGTGCAGGGTGGATTTATTTAACTTATCGCAGCTAAAGCCTGCTCAGCTCAGCCGGCTTATTTAGACTAAAGTTTTCCTTCRGTGGTCAAAGCAGAGATTTCTACATTTCGAAGAATGTTTAAACAATTTTCAGGAAACAGATGCAGATCTGGATGTGCTCTAGCTTTAACTAAACGGCCCTTAAGTAATAGGCAGCAGATGTTTCGAGGCTAGAAAAAAACACCATTTCACAAACAATCTCAAGTTCTGTTTATTTAAAGAAATGGACTTAATAAGTCCATTGCGAGCACAATCATAAATAGAATAAACTGAATGCATTTGCTATGATACTTTTAGCTGGAACTCTCACAGATTTTGTTTTCTTTAGAATCCAGTGRGAATTGAAGACCTAAAAGATGACCTTCATAATTCAATAATCATCACAAAATACTTGCTTGAGGGGTAAAATATGTAAGGCATGTGCAGGACTGAAAAAGAGTGTCTTGCTTAACAGGAAATTTAAGAGCTTGGGCTCCTGGCCAAAGGAGGGATTTTCGTAAAGGAACAGTCCGCGCAGCCCCTGCGTTCAGGGTCATCCCTCCTCCGCCTGGATGTCTTGGCCTCTCTCTTCCTGCTTGCTCTGCGAGGGTCAGCACCTCACTTCTCTTGACAGGTCAGATGAGGTGGGTGGAACACGACACGTCTTGTTACTCCAGCGCTTGCTTAGCTCTAAATCTGTCATTTCCACCACAGCCTCTCCCTGCCCTGCTCTTCCTCAGCCTGCTTCCAGCACAGCCTGTCTCCTCCCGGACCTCCGTTGGTCYCCGGCTCCATTTGTACAAGGAAGGTAGAAGGGGCAGGGCACAGGCTTTGGGCACTGGCTCGCAGTTGCGTCCTCGGCGTGGAGCTGCCAGCTACGCTCCCCAGCATGGCTTTGGCCCCTGACAGCTCCCCCTCGATGCAGTAAATGCCTAGGCATAGTTCAGGGGACAGCGTGGGGCAAGGGTTCCCAGCAGACCATAAGAACCTGTGGATCCAATGGACCACGTGGATCTATAGGTCTGTTGCAGGTGAGGGCAGGTGAGCTGAGGGGATGGAAGTCATTCTGTGCTGCTCAMATTCAAAGACCAGAGAAGAGGCCCCGGTAATATTCAGTGCCCCAGAGCAGTCACAGCCCGTTGTGTCCCTCCTTCTTCTGAGCTCCCCTCACACTAAGTTGCTCTTAAGAGCTGAGACAGTTTTTTTTTCTGGTACAGAAGAGTCAAARGTGCAATCAAGCACTCATCCTCACTACTTGTCCAATTCCTTTTCTCAAAGTAGATGACAGAAGATAATAGATACATAACTTGGCTTGGAAGAACGTAAGCTAGTTCAGGAAAATTCTATAATCCCCAAACATCTGAAGGATGGATCCATGCGGATAGCAAAACTGCTTCTGAAGACCAAGAAATGGGCACCATATCAGACATTAATTTGCAAGAAAACACTCTTTGAACTCCCTGCACACACACATGCATCAGGTCGTGGAAAAAATGAGTAGAAAGAAACGTTCAGAGCATTCTGGTCCCACTCCAATCCAGCAGCTGCGAGCAAGGTTTTATTTTAAGGGCACGTGTAATCTCAGAAAAGCAGGTAGGATTATTCATGCGCTTAAAGTTAAGCACAGGTTGAAAATTGCTTCTCTGGCTGTGGGCCACTGTGCTCTGCGTTCAGGTCATCCTTGCTACCTTCTGGTCTGCTCTTTAGAAGTGCACATTCGGCTCTGCCAACGATGCCTTGGAAGGCTGAGCAAATCCAGAGTAAAACAAYAGGGCCAGACGGCCAGAGGAATTGWCTTACAGGGAAAAATCATAGAGCTAAATAGGGTTTATCTAAAGTATAACACAGTGTGTGGGCAGATGGAAAAAATACTCTGTAGATAGCTGAGGAGAGTAAACACTATTGATAGAGAAAARTTGCTGAAGCAAACACACTGGAAGTGTAATTAGGGTAAATAAAATGAAATTAAGAAAAGGAAAATTTGGATTAAATACTAGGAGCATCTTATCGATGAGAGTCTGTGCTGTGAAACTGCCTTCTGCAGCTTGCTAATTATTGCACTTCTGTTTCTCATAAACTCATCAGTACATAATTGAAGAAATTAGCCCTAATGATGCTTTTTTTTTTCCATTTGTTTTATTTTAATAGAAATATTCTTACATGGTTTAATGTACTTCTGTTACAAATCAGACCTCGCAATGCCATCTCAAATAGAAAAGAGATAGAGACAGATTCTGCTCTGAAATATACCAATATCAATCTTTATTGCCTTCATTGCTCTTAAACAAGGGATTTTAGAGCAATGAAGATCAGATCCTGWTCCAGGTTCTTCAGATTTAGGTAATAGAACAAATTTTGGATCTCTTCATATATTTTTTATTATTTCAGATTCAAAGAGCTTGTTCTATCTTCACATAATTAGTTTTATCATCTAAAAAGATTGGATCTTCCATCTAGTTATTCGAATATCTCTTTTGCGTGGTGRAGCAAACCACACACTAAGATTTTAATATGAGCAATGTGTCTAAGTCTYGTGTGTCGTCAAGGGAGAACCAAGACATGATTCTCATGCCTTTATACTGAGGCTCGGTACCTCTGGAYTTGCTGTTTCAGAGAGTTGCTGGCTTTACCTTCACAGAGGACGTGCTTTTGGGTTGATAGGCCCCTAGATCAGGATCCCCGGGATAGTACAGTTCCAGTGGGAGAAATTCAAACATCCTTGTTTGYTGGGACATGATTTGGTCTACAAGAGTCTGTGATGAAGCCATCACCCCTCAGCCACACTGAATCCCCACTTTTGGCGGGGGTCATTAGCTTTCAAGTCTGCTTTAGTTTCTACAGAGTAGAAGAAGGTGCTGTAGGGACACAGGCATCCTTAATATCAATGGGGGCCATCAGATCTCTGGAAGCCAGACTCATGGGCAGTGAGTTAAGGAATRAATTGTTTCCATGAGCAAAATTAGCTCTTGTTTCCCTTCAGGATGCCCCCAGACCTCTTGAGGATGCTGCAGTGTGCTCGGAGCGGGGAGCTGTGCACGCCTCGAGGCAGAGGATCCTGCCCTGGCACCTGCGGTGCAGACTGGTGGTATCTGAGCGCACTGCAGGTGCTCCTTGCACCCAGGTAGAATCAAAAGACCAGCTCTCGTTTTAAAAAGAATGAAGTGCATTTTGCAGATTGATTTATTGGTGCGAGCAGCTTTTCCGGCTGTTTGTATCCGTGGGATTGCTTGCACAAGAATCTGCCATGTGAGCAAGGTTTGAGGTTTTGTTTTTCTTCCATGGTAATCCTCTTCTTGGCAAAAGTGCCTCCCATCTACATAAGCAGCTGGTGGCTGAGCAAATAATTGAAGTGGGGTTGGGTTTCTGAGGAAGCTTTCCACGTGCCCCTTAGCGTAACACTCCCTAAACACTGGTGTCACTGTGCCRTCGGACTGCAGTTGCGATTGTGTTTCATGATAAACACAGATGGTGTTTGTATTTAAATACGCCAAACGTGGTGATGAGAGCAAACTTTGAGAAGATTTATTTTTATTTTATTTCCATTCTGGCCTCAGATAATTAGGGCTTCTGTGACCTGTCTATTGGAGGAGGAAAATATATTTATGTTGTGCTATGCGGGTTTTAAAAAACAAGTGAGTCTTTGCTTTTTTTGCTTTTTTCCTGAAGGACACTGAGCTGCTGTTTCCTGGGAAGTTTTATTGCTCAGTATTGAAAAATGTAGACAAAGATTTACAGAGATAATTTAGCCATGATCTTACACATATATCTTAACTGCTTCCAAAACATTCTTTTTTTTTCTTTTTTTTTCCTCAGAAAATGAGATTTATCTAAGAGCTGGGAAGGTTTTCTTCTACCCTATGCAGGTCCTTAAGCCATGGCCATGCAGCAGCACTGGACACCAGGTAGCAGTGTGTTCAGTTCTACGTCTGTCCCGGTGCATGTGTCTTCTCTCACCTTCCCTATGGTTGAGTGTTGGGAAGTGCTGTTTTAGACAAACACTGACACATGCAGCTATGTGCCCAAGTGTTTATGCTAGGCAAGATCTAAGGAATGATACAGTCTGTGGAGAAGGTGGCTGTATTTCAACAAGGAGGCTTGTTGCATATCTCCCAGAGTCACAGAGTCAGTGATCACAGGGTGGCAGCCAGGCGGGTTTGGAAGATCTCCAGAGAAGGAGACTCCACAGCCTCTCCGGGCAACCTCTTCCAGGGCTCTGGCACCCTCACAATATGGACAAGCATCCCTGGTCTCCTCTCCTGATTAGAGGAGCTTCCCCTCCCATAGGGGTGAGCCAGCATTGCTTCTGCCAAGAAGAACCTGCTTCTCTGGAACACAGATGCAAGACTTTCCCTGAGCTGATGCAGCTGAAAACATGGAATAAATCCATGCAAGGTAGTTCTGAAAGAGCAACGTGCCTGCACGAATTGGAGGCAGAAAGCACCTCTGTTTGTCTTCTGTCTCTAGGCCAATGCATATCAGATCTTTGGGAGCTAGCACAGCCTTGTGCCCTTAGCATTTGCAGTAGACTCACAGATTGAAAGAAATGGGGTGTGACATTTCAGTGGGGTCTGCTTGGCAAAGATGCTAATGTGGCATATCAAGTAAGCTGTGACAAACAGCTTCAGAGGTGCCTGTCCTCCAAGGTCCCAGGTTCTCAGGGTTTAGATTTTTATCCTCGTTATCTCACTGTTTTATTGCGCTAAAGGTCACAGGCTCACCTCTTCTATTATCAAATACAGCCTCTGGTGGAATCTCTTACACTGGGCTCTTAAACAGCTCTGCCTAAATATCATTTTTCTATGGCAAGATTATGGGAACCTGTAGGGTCTGAGGTACTCTGTAGATAAAGAAAAATTACAGGAGCAGCAAACCAAGCACAACAGAAGAGAAAAATGATCCTTCTCCATAATATTTTTTCAACTTGAAAGCATCTTTGGGTAATTAGAAAAGGCAAACAAGTTTTTGGCTGTGTAAGCTGGCTGCTTTTAGGAAAGCTAAAGTCTTAATGTGTATTTTGTGTATATGAGACAAAACCAAAATTAAATGCTTATTTTCCATTCCCTGGGCTTGCAAATACAGTCAGAAAGAAGCTAGAGTGGATATTTTCTGCCACAACTGCCACTTTCTAAATTGTGGCCAACAAGAACTATGCTGCTGCACTGTTAGGAGTCTGTAGTGCAGCACCCAGGCTAGAGAGAGATGCATCTGTTCTCTTTTCTACTTCAGTTTGGCATCTGTACCTTTGGACTGAACAAGAGGCCTAATTTCCTGCTCTGTCAAACATCTTCAGCTTCCACCTTTCAAAAGAAGTGTGATTACAATGCCTGACAGTGGAATAAAATGTTGAACACGAGGAGTAAAAAAAATATTGGCTTACATTGCTAGCTCACCATCTCAGCATCACCCACGGCCATGGCAAGACACCCAAATGCACCTTGCAAGGAACAAACTGCGGGTCACGGGGGTTTCTTTTGGGGCACTCTCACTAAGCCCATTGGGTGCTGCTGGCATCGGCTTCTTTTAAATGTTGACCCAGCCAAGGACAGGGACTGACTTGTTCTTTTAGGGTCAATGTGAAAGTCACGGTTGAAACAATGATCGAATCACTTGAAAGAACCTGGGCAAGATGATATTTTTAGTTAGGTTTTACTATACTAACAGATTCAGGATCACAGAACCACAGGATAATCCAGGTTGAAAGTGGCTTTGGGAGGTTTCTGGTTCAAGGTCCTGTTCACAGCAAATTCGCCAGTGAGATCTGACCAGGCTGCTCAAGGTCTTGAGAACTTCCTCAAATGGAGACTGCACAAACTCCCTGGGCAACCCCCGCCAGTGCTTGGGTGTCTTCACGGTGACATTCTTTTATCATAACCAACCTGAACCTCTTCAGCTGAACTTGTGCCTGTTGTCCCTTGTCCCCCTGTCACCTGGTGCTGCAAAGAGCCTGGCTTTGTCTCCTCGATATCCTCCTCACAGGCACTGGGGGCTGCTGCCAGGTCACCAAAGTTGTCTCTGCTCCAGGTTGGACAAACCCAGCTTGCTCAGCCCCTCCTCAGAGGACAACCACCCAAACCATTTCAGCGCTTCCCGCTGAACTCACTCACTGATCAATGTCTTTCCTGTATTACAAAGACCAAAAGTGAATGTGGTATCTAGATGAACTCTAATGAGTGCTGAGTAGTGGAGCGTAATTACTCCTCTTGATCTGCTGCTTCTGCTCCTGTTAGCACAGCCCACATAAGCAAAGGCTGAGCAACAGATGGTGTGCCTCATGTTTTTCTGTGACTTGAAAATAACTGGAAATACCTGGGCAGTCTACAAGGTTGTGAGCTCAATTCCTGCTCAGCACACTGTGGTTGACGTTGTCAGGAGAATCCCAACATTTTCCCTTCAAAGTCCTGTGCTGATAATGCACAACTTGGGAGGACACATTTCTTCAAAGAAACAAAGGATTTGGGTTGGTTTTGCAACGACTAAGCAACCAAAATAGTTGCAGCCAAGCATTAATCTTAAAGAAATGAAGCATGAAGGATTAAGACATGGAGATCATTAGATTTGCCATGTCATTTGATTTTAAACAGTTGTTATGAACTAGGGGAAACAACAGAAATGCTTGTCTTCTAGCAAGCTACATTTTTGAGGGAATGCCAATTGCCCTACAGCATCCTGGTCTGAATCCTAAAATAGGCTATCAAAACACAGCGCAGAAACATGACAAATATTTAAAGAACAGTTGCAAGGGTTTTTAATTAAAATCCTTTGCTACAAACAGAGAAAAGAGGTCACAGGAGACGAGCATTGCTCAGGAGGGGTGGAGTGAATATTGCAAGAAAAGTGCAGGGAGCTTTTGCAGAGCTGCAGTCGGGTCATGAAGATGACTAGGTCAGGAAGAAAATGAAAACCAATGAGGTTTTAATATGCGTGAGACCCGGGTGGATATTCCAGATTTTCCCACTGTTGGCAGGGAAGGAAAACAGCCCTTTCTTGGTAAGACACTGGCTGGTGACAAGGGCCTGGGGAGAGGAGAGGTCTCTTCCTCAGTGATGGGCAGTGGGGCGGCCCCAATGGGGCGGTCACTGCTGGGCTCTGGGCTCTCCCCACCAGGAATTCCCATCCATGTCCAGCTACACTGTCTGTGGAAAATACGCAGCACAGTGTGGTGCTCTGAGAGGAGGAATTTACTCCGTGAAACAGCCCCGTTTAATAACATTCCCAACGCTGCAGCCGTGTCGTTTCCCTAGGTCTGTCTTGCCCTGTTTTCTCTGGCTGCTGGCTCCACCTCGTGGCATCGGAAACGGTTTATTTTAAAGTGAGAGCTAAAAGCGGGCSTTGCTCTCCTCTGTGTTGTTCCAGAGCTGCCCTCACCTCTGAAGAGAGCGGGTTCAAGGTCACTCTGCTCCTTCTCACACCGGCATGGCAAACACCTGGGTTTTCCATTGGGTTGCACAAATCAAAACCAGAGCAAACGCTGCTCTGTCGTTCCRAGTGTGGCCATTAGGAATGATCCACCCAAACCGCCCTCCTCTCTCTGTTATCCCGAGCAGTCACAGCACGTGTCATCCAGATCCCTGGCTGCGTCCTCGCTGGGCATGCTTCCAAGGTCCCCATGGAACTGGTTTTCCCGGGAATGCAGCTGGCATCTGTGCACGGCAAAGGACACCCAAAGCTGCAGTTATAAAGAGGGGTTCAATCACCCCGGGCTGGGAGGTAACAGCAGAACGCAGAATGGGAGAGGTGAGGAGCTCGCCAAAGGACTGCTGGCTAAATCTCACTGCAAAAGGGGGGAAAAACAGGAAAAAAGGAAAAAAGAGAAAGGAAGTACAGGAAGCTTAAATGCAGGAGCTCTCCTCCTAAGCTCTTACCCAAAAGAGCACTGCAAAACAAGCAGCGTTAAAGYTSATCAAGTGCAGTATTCCAGATCAGTTATTAGAGGCACCAAACCCTTCTGCATGGCTGGCAGGCCGGACAAATCTTTTTTCTTTCTGCATGATTTCCATTCTTATTTCTCCATAAGGAATTTATTTCACAGTTCAAACAATCAAGCAGAACATACCACATTTGTATCACATGTAAGATATACTCTTTATAGTGCTCCAACTTGTAGTGCAAATTGTTAATTAAGGGGCAGGAGTGATTAACAGAGAAGCCAACACTTGCTTTGGGGGTTACAGTTGGATTCAATGAACTTGAAGGTCTTTTCCAACCGTGATGATTCTGTGATTAGGGAAGCCTTGTTGGAAGGCTGGGTCAGATGGCAGTCATGTGGACATACTTGGATGAGAAAAAATTATAACAAATAATAAAGGCAAATTAACTGTGCCGGGCAGCAACGACAGAGAGCTACAATTCTACAGAAGACACAAGTTCCCCTGGGAACAGATGCTAAGAAATTTAGAGAAATTTATGAGTGTTCATCTTTTGGGAAGGGTAAATGGCGAAAAAGATGTGGTGTTGCAGACTCTGCCTGCACTCGTGTTTACTGAAGGTGCCTTTATCCAAGCAGATCCAACTCTCCCATCCCTGCAGCTCTTGTTCTGTCCCCTGGTACACACGGGCTGGGCACACCGGCTGCTCTTGCTGGTCCTCCGGCAGCGTTTATGGCCTTGCAAAGACGCTGCCAGCGAGGAGTGGGATCCTGTGAGGGGATTGCCAAGGTCCTGCTCSTGCCATCTCCACGGCAGCTTGCCTGGCCCGAGCACTCACAGATCACAGACCTGCTGCCAAGAGAGAAAAAAAACACTTAAAAATCACGATATTTTAAGGAATAAGAATTCTTTGTTTTCTATTTACCTTTGAATTAGAACTTGTAAGTACTGTTCTTACAATTTTTTCTTTGCAGCTTCATGGGTTACAGACTAGGTAAATTAGGTAAATAACCTCAAATCTCATGCAAGAGCTAAGAGTGTGAGCAGCACTGCTACAGTTATAGACCTCCAGCAGGTCCCTCCCTGTGTCCCTGCACACAGAGAGCTGCATCCAGCCAGGGCACTTTGTTGGGGATGGATCCAAGCGTTATTCCCAAAGCCCAACCCCAGGACCAGGGTATCGCGTCCCCCTAGAAACCAGCAGCCTGGAGCTGCTTGCTCTTGCAGAGAACCCAAATATTTACTTTTGCTTATTATTTCTTGGATTAATTATTATTCTGTTTTCTGGAGGCACTTAGGTATGGTGCCCTGGCTTTTTATTAATTATAACCTTCTATGCTTCCCAGGATAAAGAAAAAAAAAAAAAGGGAGAGAGAGGACCCTTACTTTGTTATTAAAAAAACCCCTATGACCAGCAGCTGTATCTTTCCATTAACAAAAAAAAAGAATTGTGTCTCCTGTAATTAAAGGCTTTGGAATAGTTGTGAATTTTCAGTTAAAMAAAACAGATCCAGAATCCAATCTTAATTACAGGGCGGGGGATAAGTCCCCACTCACTCTAAAAGATTTCCTGCAGATTCACACTGCTCTACTTGAAAAGCACTCCTTGGCCTTCTGTCAAAAACTACAAGCTCCTGGTAGGATGAATTATGAAAATGTGACTGACTTTCGCCTTAGGACAGGTCAATGAGCAGTGCTGACAGCRCACGATCTCAAGTGCGGTTTTATTGGCAGAGTTTTATTCAGAGTCATAGAAATGTAAAATGAAACAGAACATAGTGAAAGAAACAACCGCGTTGGCTTCAGTAGGGGCCCCAGAAAGCGCTCAGGACCTCACGCCCGGTGCCGCTCCTCGTTTTCCCTTGGAAAAGCGGGGCGCTGGCAGGGACAGCGGCGCCGCAGCGGGGCGCGGCAGGCGGCGCCCGTCGGTAGATGTCACCCGTGCCCCGGGGACGAGGGCCGCGAGGGCCGCGGGGAGGGGAATGTCCCCCCCCCGCCGCGGGGCGCGCCCGGGCCAGCGCGGGGCCGTTGGGGCTGGAAGGAGAAGGGCCCCGTGGGGAGGTCCGCGGGGAGCTGAGGACGGGGGAAACTCTCTGTTTATGGACACGGTCCAAAGAGCTAGAGAGGATCGTGCCCGTGTGCTGGTCTCCACCATCCCTCTGTCCTCCACCCCCTGCCGTGGGGGTCGTGGGTGTCCCTAGTGAGCGGGCGCCTTCCACCCCCTGCAGCGGCAGAGCAGCCACCGGGACCAAGGGGCTCTCGCTGCCTCGCAGGGTGCGAAGGCTTGAGATCGCCAGGCCGGTATCAGTGCTCCTGAAATGCATATCTAATGGGAACAAAGCTTCCAGCTTGCCTTTTTTTTTCCTTCCCTCTGAAAATCAATTGAAAGCAGCTCAGCGTTATCCAGCTTAATTATTAATAAGCCCTGAACTGGCTAATGGTGTTTGCTCAGTCCTTCTCTAAAGCCTTTAAAAACAGAAACCCGCAATCCCCCCGCAGCCCAGTCCCCGAGGATGTAACATTAATTCCAGCCCGAGGGTGCTGCTCAGACTGGGGCTTTTGCTGCAAGAGGCAGCGTGGGCTGGCCTGGGGTTTRGGTGGATGCCCTGGTGTGAGGGATGTGGGAGGCATCTGCAGGTGTCTCGGCTGGGTGGGCAGTGAGGGGCGTCACCCTGGGCTCCTGCATCCTCCAAATCCAAATACAGCCTGAGCCCCCTCAGCCCTGTTGGTGCCACCGGGCGCTTGTGCCTGGGAAGCACTCGGCAGGTCCTGGCCTTGCTGAAGCACCGTAGCCGGGGTGCAGAATCACGGTCCAACTGATGGAGTTGGAGGGAGGCCCTGCTTAAATCCACTGGATTAAACKACGCCAGAAATAAGAAGCTGCCAACACAGAGCACACAGACCTGCCCGGACTGGGTCAGCCCCAYAGGGATTTGTGCCAGAGGACGGCGAGGTTTTCCGCGGAACCGCAGGGCCCAGGCGCTGACCCGCGGCAGCTCAGCCTGCCTTTCTGTGCCTGGCTTGGCTTGGTGCCGGGCGGTGGCACGGGGCCCCCCGGGCTGTTTCTGGGAGGAGGAAAAGAGCGGCCRGTTGTTACGATCCCACTGACTCGGAGGCAAAGCCGAAACCACCTTCCCGGAGCACAGGCSGAAAGAAGGGGAGTGGGCAATTGTCCTGAGCTGAAATCCTGGCCTGGCTCTCCAGCTTAATGCATTGCTCCAAAGGGCTGCTGCTTTGTCACTGCTCCTTGGCCTCTCCTTCTCCTCCTCCTCTCACCAGCTGGAGCTCCTGCTCCAGTATTTGAGTTGGTTGTAGGGAAATATCTCACAGCACACGGCTCAGATCTGCTCTGGCTGTGCCTTCCTATTGCTCCCATGTCTAACTAYATGAAAGGAGATGTAATTGCTCTTTGCCTGGGTGAAGGATGTTTGGCACAGCCTTTAACCAGCTCTCTGTCTGCAAAAATAGAAAAGAGTAGAAGGAAACGAGCTGGGTACATACACTACGATGAATAATAAACATTTTCACCAGGAATGCACAAATATTATTGACATTTGTGTTAGTTTTCCCTGAATACGGAGAGGGAAATACGGGAATGCCCCTCACGTAGCAGAGAAAGCCAGAGGTGCTGTTAATCCACGGAGGGCCTTGCTCCCGCTGCGGCGTTTCTGAAACACCCGCCCCGGCTCGGCGGGCACAGATGAAGCCTCGGACAGACCAGGCACSGGGACACGGCTCGGGGCACCCGCGGCTGCCGCACGTCCTGCCCTGGAGCGGCCCCGCGAAGCCCTCGGGGCTGGAGGGCCCGCGGACGCCTCCACGAGGTGGGGATCTCTCCCAGGGTTTGCAGCCGTTGCGGCCGCTCCTCTGGCTTCTTACTCACGGGGGCTGCAGCCTGTTGGTCCTGGTCCTCGAGCTGGGGAAGGATGTGGGATCAAACGGTGACTGGGGGCCTTTCTAAAGCACTTGATTTCCAGATAACGCTTAGCACCCGCCTCTGTAGCTCGAAGCCTCTGAGCAACTCGAAAGGAGCACTAAAAATCAAATCATATTTTGCAAATAAAAGTATGGAGTTAGTACATGTACTGGGCCTGCAGATGCCATATCCTGCCATGTGCAGAGGATCCTTCCATCCCCGACACCAAGGATATTTGGTCATGTCAGCTCAATAGAAGGATTTTCTTAGCAGCAATAGTTTCTTCCAGGCAGGCAGTCCCACAGACACAGGCATTCCCTCCATTTCCTTGCACTTGATACCAGTCATGTTAACATCCCGGTAAACGTGTTGTCTTTTCAGCTACRGTGCTTGTAACAGTATTTGCCTGAATTAGAGCAAGTTTGCTCTGCAAACTGCATTTGCCTTTCCCAGATACAGAGCAGCTGTTCCCTGTGTGTTCTCGCAAGGCCCTTGTTTGCATAGACTTTTGTCAGCAAATATCACCCCCCCAAACAAGCCACTCATTTCGGCTTTCCAACACTGATAGGGGAGTCGTGAGCCCTGGCAAGACACCTTCGCTCCTGTCTTTGGATTTCATTAATAGGCACCTGCCTTCGGGACGGCGCCAACAGCGATTTGCTCATGCCATCAATCACGACGGTGGGGCCGGCTGGCTCTTACAGAAGTGCAAGGAAAGAGCAGGTATTATTAATCCTTCGGTGAAAACGCTTCAATCACGCTGCTGACACCCTCTACATACCCTCACCAGCATAAACACCAAGCCCGCCCGCTCCCGAGTTTGTGCTTGGCAGAGAAGCTCTCCACGACGCACACGATGACAGCGTTTACTGCCTGTCACACGAGAAACGTCACAGCAGCGGTGCCTGCTCTGCCTGGTGGTGGAGGCAAGTGGGCCTGTGGGGTCCTGCTCAGCGAGAGGGGCTAGGCAGGGAGCCAGGGCTGCCTGGAAGCCCCACATGGGCAGAAACCGACGGGTGCGAATGTCAGCCTGCAGGAGACAGGAGATCCTGCAGAACACCTTCCTCTCAGTGTCACTCGGACACACGTCCACCTGATAGGACTGTGATAACCTGCCAGCTCACCTTGCAGATAGAGCGCCGGCCAAGATTTCCAGGATCTGCTGAGCCAGGGCTATCCGGGACAAATGGACCAGTTCGGAGCAGAGGCCGGGTTGTTCCCAAGCCCTTAGGATGCCTGTTAGCTTAGGAGAGCTACAACCGACCCCAGGCTCTGGAGGAGTCAGAGCTCTCATGTCCAGCAGAAACCAGTTTTGGTTGAGATTCTCAGGTGTGGGGCTGTCACCGGGCTGTGGAAGTGCTGGCGAGTGGCTCCGTGCTGAGATTCCCCTAGCTCCCGGGTTCCTTGCTGTGCACACTGCTGTCCTGCCTCCTCACCTCTAGCTTTCCAGTTGCCTCTGCGTCCYCCAGCCTGAGATTCAAGCTCCAAAGAATGCAATGATCGTCTGAAGTCAAAGGCAACAGAAAGGGTGAGTTACCAAAGAGGGCCACACACTTCAGATGTTGCTTTCTTCACACAAGAGGGGAATCTTTCCCTGCTAAAGAGAAGAAAATTTTGTGGATATGTGTGCATGGGGAGGAAGAGTAAAGGGAAGAAGGTGAAGATGGACATCAAATTGAAGTTTTCTGGGGCTTTTCATTTCCCTCAATTCTAAATTCAAGATCTGTCAATTCTGGACATCTGTGGAAAGAACCATTCAGATTTTGGAGACATAAAGTGTCAAAATATTGCTTTCCATCCTCTCCTGGTCAGCTTCTAATGCCACAGTTGTGCCACAGGACACTTTAATTTTGAGGTAGACGAAGAGGGAATACCATGTGGGGATTCCTGTCTTCTCCTGTGACTTCCCATATGAAAGCATCTGCTAGGAATTAGTGCTTCCTGCAAAAAAAAAGGGGCAATAGATGGTTCTGAAAGTCTTTAATCAGAGCATTGATCACCACCTGTAGAAAGGAGTTAAGAGCTTCTTTAGACTGCGTACTAAGGGTGTCTAAATTAGACATTACATCTTTCTCCCCACACTCGCTGGACAGGGTTATGGTCTTGCAGCTCTGCAGAGCCAGTGGTCAGCCTGACCCACCACTCCCTTGCATTTAGTCACGGGAGCGAGTGGTAAACGCAGCTGTAAAGGACATTTCCAGAGTATGAGAGAGAATCCGGAGTAGAGCCAGGGACTGAATTTCCATCCCTTGAGCTCATACTCCATGCCTTAGCCTGAAGACCATCATTCCTCACAGACAGTTGTATCTGATTGAGCTGTGAAAATGAAGATGCGAAAGGAGATTAGATGCTGACTGGCACATGAGGGACTGTCCTTCTGGGCAGTTTCACTAGAGCGCTCTACCTATGGGGCAGAGGGATCCAGGTGTCTGAGCTTTACATTCTGAGCCAGGGAACACACTGTTGGCCCAACAGGGCTGTGGAGATTTGGCATGGTTTGACTGAAGGCTTCATTGAAACATATTCGTGGAGGACTCTGGCTTGACAGCTCTGGGATCTGACACCTTCTTCATGTAATGACTTCAAGTCAAGCTATTGGCCTTGACTCCTCTACCCCAGCTGGCCACGCCTGAGGGTTTGGCTCTCATCTTCCTCTTGCTGAGGAAGGACCACGGTTACTACCCCATCTGCTCTCATGGGCAGGAACACCTACACGAATACACAGCAGCTCTCCAGGCCAGCCTAGCAGTGTTTCTTTGGGATGCATAAAAAGACGCCGTAGTCTTCCTCAAAGTCAAGCTGCTGCGCACAGCAAGAATGCAGTTCATTACAGTGTCCACAGAATAGTTGTTGCAACTAATTTAGCTGATCCCAGGCTCGTTAGAGACTAAAAGTAAATTCTCTGGTGCAGAGGAGTACTTGGGGAAGATTCTCCAGGGCAGGTCTATCTCTCAGGGAGACATGGGGTGTCCATGACCCAGTGCACTCAATTCTTGGTGAATCTTCCCTAAATATTCTTTTATTTCCTTGCTCTGAGTTTCCTGTTACAGGGCATCTCCACTGACTTTTAGCTGGAGATGGCTGGCTGAAGCTCCGTTTAAACTTCAGAGGACATGAAGGTAAAACATGATTCCCTTCCTAGAAAGTGCCTGCAGCAACCCTACCCTGACAAGCTGGCTTGATAGTATCTAAAGTCATTTAACCAGACATTGCATGAGGAAAGAATGCTACACATCAACTACACACGAAAAGATAGCACAATAATGGTGCTTGACTTCATTTCCAATGCTTTGAGCTGCTGCCCTTAGCCTGTGGATCAAGGGGGACCTCTACTTCCTTGATAGCAGTGAGGCACAAACTCGTTACAGCAGTGATTCAGTCTTCAGCTAACTCCTCACTCACTTCCAGGTCCAAGAATATTAACACAGATAGTTTTGAACTGATCAAGGTTATCTCAGATGTTACTTCCATGCATTTGGATGCATTGGATCTCACGACCCATTGGGAGATGAAGATGTGGAACTTATGGTAGACCTGGGTGCAAGCAGTCTCAGATAAGGGCTGTGGTCTGTGGAGCTGTGCTGCAAGGTGGGCTGAGCAGGGGTACGAGTGCTCATGACGGAGTGATAAAGGCTTTTTTCCGTATGGATCATCCAATGCCAGGAAAACATATGCTGATTTTGCCTGTGTTAAATGGAACAGATGATCCAAGCAGGGGCTGGAGCAGGAATCCAGAGTAATTTCTCACAGAATCTCACAGTTCAAAGGAACCTGGGTCAAGAGAGAGGGATGATTTTTCTATCTGATGAAAAGTGACCTCAGTTGCCTTCGGCCGTCACATCTGGCACTGGAGGGTGGCCCAGCTGGCCCACGACACAGGCTGGTTGCCTGTAAAGGCCTGCAGCTCAGACTTACCTGGGACTCCCGCAAGGCTGGAGCTCTTTCAAGAAGATTTTTTTCTTTTTTTGTTTCGCATATCTAGATGTATCAGCAAAGGAGATTTCAAAAGCAGAACACCTTTGTGTTGCACAAAGATTAAAGGGCATTTCTTGCCCCAGGAAAGAGGGTTTTTAGCTAGAAAGCTCTGACTGTGTATCTCAATGATAACAATTCTTTGCAATAGACACAACATTCCACCAGGTGTAGTTTTGCTTTCTACAGCTGCTGGAGCCTTTTCAAAGAAGTTTAAGGTTCACATTGAGGGAAAGGGCTGCCTGTCTTTATGATCACTGTCTTCTGACTATTTAGGCCTGATAACCTGGCAGAGAAGCAGAGACAAGTTATAACCAGATGACCATGTCAGGGGAACTGAGCCAAGCATAATTTATGGATATATCATGCAATCTACCAATGAGGCAGAAAACCTGCTTACCACGTTATCTGTTACCCCTCTTATCAGACTGGGATTTACTTTGATGAAACAACTCAGCTTGACAAGATAGTCAATGGCGAAGAAAGGTATGGGAACATGGGGACAGTCACATAAGCACAAAAGGGTTTCAAAATGAATTGAGGAATTCCAGAAAAGGAAATGAAGAACTAGAGAAGTGCTACGTGAAACATGACCTGTTTGCCTGGTCTTTTGGAAAGCTATATTTACTGAGAAATCTTGGTTATCAACAGTAAATGCACAGGGGTACAGCATGTATCTTACTATGTGTCGGAAGAGCACCTGCCAAAATGACACCTAAGTAATAGTAACAGGCCCAGCTTAGTCTTTCCTCATATGATAAATGCTCCAGTCCCCTAATCATCTTTGTTGCTCTCCTCTGGACCCTCTCTAGCAGCTCCTGTGTGCAGTTCTGGGCTCCCCAGTGCAGGAGGGATGTGGAGCTGCTGGAGAGAGTCCAGCGCAGGGCCACGAAGATGATTAGGGGTCTGGAACATCTGCCCTATGAGCAAAGGCTGAGAGAACTGGGCCTGTTCAGCCTGAAGAGGAGAAGGCTGAGAGGGGATCTGATTAATGTGCATAAATATCTCAAGAGAGGGAGTGAGGAGGATGGGGCTGGCCTCTTCTCAGTGGTGGCCAGTGACAGGACTAGGGGAAACGGCCACAAATTGAGGCACCAAAAGTTCCACAGGAACTTGAGGAAGAATTTCTTAACGGTGAGGGTGACAGAGCCCTGGAACAGGCTGCCCAGAGAGGTGGTGGAGTCTCCTTCTCTGGAGATCTTCAAAACCCGCCTGGACATCACCCTGTGCCCCATGCTCTAGGAGACCCTGCGTGTGCAGGGGGGTTGGACTCGATGACCTCTACAGGTCCCTTCCAACCCTAGCCATTCTATGATTCTATGATTCCACATCCCTCCTGTACTGGGGAGCCCAGAACTGCACCCAGTACTCCAGGTGCGGCCTCACCAGGGCTGAGCAGAGGGGCAGGATCCCCTCCCTCGACCTGCTGGCAACGCTCCTCCCGATGCAGCCAGGATCCCATTGTCCTTCTTGGCCACGAGGGCACACTGCTGCCTCATGGCTAACGTCTTGTCAACCAGGACTCCCAAATCCATCTCTGCAGAGCTGGAAGTTTCAAAGGGGAAGCTGGCAAAATCATCTGGCACCTATAGATTGTGTTGCTTTCTGAAAGTGGATTAAGCCCTCCTGTGCTTTCAATAGGAGTTTTTTAATAGGAGACACTATGCTGGGAGCAGCAACAACCCTAGCTGCATCATTCTCAGGTCTGCTGCTTTGAAGAGAAACATCAATATCAATGTAAGATGACATCTAAATGTTCCTCTAAACACAGACATCTATCTATTTATATTTGACTCCACATTTTTTTTATAACAGAAGAAATAAAATCATGCATGAGTTATCTTCTAGAGATAGTCTAAGAAGACCCTTCCTAAGACACAAAATTGTACAGTTTTGCCCTCAGAATTCCCTATGCTCAGTGTGTTGCCCAGCAGAGGAGTGAGCATCCACATGTCTGAGCAAGCTTATGTCCCAACGTGGCGGGGTAGACTCACTTGACTTTCCTTGTATTTTCCATTGGAGAGGAGCATCCTCCCCTGGCTCCCATCACTGTGCGGAAGGGAGCACACAACAGATCAGCTGCCACATTTTGCCAGTCCTAGCCCTCATTTCAGTGMTGAAAGAACTAAACATTTGCAGATAACCTGTGCCTTTTGGAGGAAAAAGCAGCAAATAGCTGACCTAGACTTGCACACTCCCATCGCAGGAACACAGGCCTATTTTTGYGTATGGTTGCTACCAAGTGCATACTGATATGCTGTTTTCAGATGGAAAGAGCTTGCTTTCTYTCCATATACAAGACCTTAAAGAGATATGCAAGCACCAAGTATTGCCATCTGGATGGTGAGAGAGTCAGTGGCAGCCTGAAGTGATTGATCTCCACTGAGAGGCAGTGAAAAACAGACCAGTGTTCCAATATTAATGCATTGATTTCCCTCCACGGAGATCCATTAGACCCTCTGGAATCAAACACAGCACCTTCCTGTACCATTTAAAAACACAGCTCAGATTATATACATTTAATATATTGACATACATTTACAGCACATTTAACAGATACAGTTAACGGTATCAATATACCTATTTCCAGGGCCATGGCAAACTCTCTCTCCCTGTCAGAGTGGTACAAATCCCTCTTTTTCAGGCCCTATTTTTCACAAGGTAGCTCATCCAGGGGCCCAAGCAGAGATGGATTTCACCAGCTGTGAACTGGAAGCAGGGCTGAACACTTCACATTGCAGAGGGATCTTTTTGAGGGGGCCCTGATGACTGTTTCTGGACTTTTTAGGTGTAATCCTTGGGATGCCTGCAGCTTCCTTCTTGTGCATGCAGAACTGTGCAGGCTGATAGGCAGAGTGACCTTCCTCCCTGCTTGCACGTCTGGGCTTCCTCCAAAATGGAAAGAGGGTGCTGAGAACCCAGCTTTGATCCTGACAGCCAGGAGGTGGCCACAGGTTGTACTTGAATGGTTGGATGGTCCTGGGTTGGACACAGCCACTGCCTTTTCTGGAGAATCCTTGCTGCATTTGCTGGGTAAAACTAACACATCACAAGAGTGAACTTTGACACATGGTGAGCAGTGGTGGATTCCTACCTCAAAGCATGATGAGGGTGTCASATGTTCCATAATTTTCACAGAAGACCTTCAGCTTCAGGGCAAAGAGTAGTTACAAAGCAAGTAGGGAAGGAACTTGAGTGACCGTGGGTGGGAGGAAGGAAGGGAAAACCTTTTCATTCCAACATAAATAGTATCTTAACTGGAGGCATGATAGGACAAGTTGTCGTGTTGGGAAGACTCAGCTGAGTTCCAGGACCAGGAAGAGGTGACCACAGCAACAAGTCTGCATGGTGGATCACCAACAGTTCCTCCTTCCTCCCAGAAGAGATGTGAACCTGCAGCAGAACAGGCCAAAATAGTAGTAACGCTAAAATAGTAGTAACCACCCGCAGATCCCTGGATAAAGCATTAAATGTCTTTGCGGCCACACACAGCACTAAATGTCTTTGCAACCACACACGTGTCGTTGTCGTAATCACCACGAACAATTTATTGACTGATCATTTTTCCCTGGTRTAGTATATAGAGAACAAGCAGTAATACAGAGAAATGACCGCAGGCATTACATAGAACAGCACTTGTCTCCCAGGGAGCCTGCTGAGGATTTTAAAAGTCCCATATGTGCACCTTAAATTGGCACACTGAGTTAACTGGAACTAGAGCAGACACCTTTTTCCTCATCACACCTTTGATTGTGATCCAAGCATCTCCTTACCTATTATCCTTATTCTAGCTTTTCTCCTTTTATATGAGATTTCCAAATCTTGCACTCAGAGATTATTCAAATCTTTACTAACTAGTCAGGTGCATGTCAGCCCATGGATTTACATTCAGATTTGAAATTAGGCTCCTGTTTTTGGATATTGCAGAAGCTAGACCTGAAGGGCTCGTCCTGGGATAGGCTGAGCTTCTTTCACAGAGCACTGGGCAGCTTCTGTGGGAAGTGGAGGCACTTGGCAGCTCAAGGAGTTGAATCTGTGGTRAGTTTTGCTGGTGATATGTCATGGCTTTGTTCTGTACTAGGCCGTGTCACAAGCTCGATCCATTAGAAAGACCATAAAAGACCTGTGTATCTTGCCTAAGGAGCACTGGGGTCTGAGAGGTAACACATCTCTTTCATGCAATTAATTTGCTTTCAGACAAGTAATAAATATTGACAGACATTAGCTCGAAGAGAGCAATAAATTAAACATAGTATATTAAACTTTAAATGTTCAGGAGATCTGCGGGAAGATCACAGTATTAGATACTAGCTGTTGTGCCATTCGGGAAATGGCACATGATTCAAAGTGGAACACTGTCTTAAAACTTACTGATCCTTTCTCCTCTCATCCTCTTTACCTGCCTCCTTGCTGTAAGCARAGAGGCTAACATGGCAGGATTCAGGATCCAACCCTGGATCCTACCTTGGAAATGGTTTCCAAAAAGTTTAGGTGGTTGCCGTAATGCAAGATGAAGCTTTTACAATACAAGATATTTGGGTCTGGAGTTTACACATCTTTGCTGTGCCCCGTCCTCTCCCATTGACTGCAAAAGATGCAGATTCAAGCCCTTTATCTACGCTGAGATACAGCACAGCATCTGGTCTATCTAACCCGCCAGCAGCTTTGGCCCAGGCAAAAGCTTTTTTTCTGGTCCATCTTGGTTGTAAGACYCTGAACATAAAGTTATTTTCTTGCCAGACAGCAATTGTTTGAAGTGATGTAGCAGTAAATTCATCTGACTTCTGCAAGAACAGACTTCAGAGACCTGAGCAGAGCCCAAGAGAATCCAGCACATGGTGGGCGAATGCCACCACCTTTTTTAGCTGTGGAGCACACTGTTCACACAGACTTTATTGTTATGTCAGCAAGGGTATAAATTGCCTCAAAATTGCTTCAAAAAATCACCAACTCCCTTTCTGTTTCTGTTCTTATTTACACARATCTTGTAGAACCACTCCAGGCAAAGAGAGCAGAAGCACTTTTTCAGACTAGAATGGAGCACTGGGAATACATTGATCTACCTGGTAAGACACAAGGCATGATAAAACAGAGTCCTACTTAAGAGACTTGCTCTCTTTGCTGGAGACAGCCACTTTTCCTCRCAATACTTAGCAGATGCAGTTAAGCTCCTTTTAAAGAAGAGCATAGCTGAAACAATAGGAAGAACCTTTGGAAATGTACATACATTGGGAAGCTGGTCAGGAACCAAGATATGTAAATAGAGGATTTCTAGTGATGCTAACTGCAGATACAAGGAAGTAAGTATTGTTTGGATGGAGATTTTACAGATACACACAGAAATACCAAAGATGCAGAGAGAAACCCCAGAAATTCYAGAAAAAAAACATGGACTGGGGCAAAACCCTGTAGACTGCTGGCTAGAAAAAGCACTTGGTGTAAAGATCACGGACCCGATTCTAGCTCCCTCAGACACCATAGCACCTGTGTTAGTCACKGGTTTTCCTCTTTCAGTAAGTCAAGGGCACTGCACCAAAGAATTGCCCAGCTCTTCTCTGTCTGTTCTTCTAACAGCCTGAGCCCCTGCTTTGCTCAAGCCAGAAGTAGTGGCAGGACCATTTCAGGCTGCATTTCACTTGCTCATGTGAGAGGTCAAGCAAATTCCCCAAGCGAATGCTCCTGAACATCGCATTGGTAGGTAACCTGAAGTTCCCCAAGCCTACAAACGACAGATAAAGTACACTTTAATTTAGCATGTGGATTAAAGAATATACAATCAGCTACCTCTCCATTCATACAGATCAGGATCAGTCCCTATATTTGCAAGAAGTGTTACCCCTACTCCCCAGCAAGTGTTGCTCCCAGGTACTTTTCAGTAACGAGGCTGGTACTAAGGATACTGAATAGCTGGAAGTTGCTCTGGACTGCAAAAAAAACAGCTTCTTTCCCACCAAGGCATTTTTGAAATTGCTCTGGCCTTTCCTTCAGAGAAACCACAACAGCTGCTCCCTATCTGATTTTCTGCCGTTATCAGACTTTCTCACCCAAGGCAACACCTCGGAAGGCTTCCCGTTTTCCTCTGATGTAGGCCACTACAGCAAATTTAGCCATTATATCACACRAAAAGACATGTAAAAATCATATAGAACTAACAAGAAGGAAAAACTCCAAATTAATTAGCTTTTTTATTCAATGCATTCTATTTTTTTTCAAAAGAGAAAGTCAATCTTATGGACTTACCAAGACCAACCAGCAAGCAAACAACTCTCGAGCCTCTCTAGCATCCAGCTCAGCAGTTTTTGCCATCAATTTTTGGCCCCAGCAGCTGGGKGTTGCTTACATGGGTCTGCTGATTAAGATCTTGAGAGCAAATATCTCGCACAGCTGCTGGAAAGAGTGTTTTCACTTAATGATGCTTGAAGCCACTGTCACCTAGAATGTCCAAAGCATTTTTTTTCTTTTTTCTTTTTTTTTTTTTAGCATTTCGTTTGGTGCTCGTCGGTGTGCACCATTATACTGTTCTGGCAGCTTTAACAGCTTGCAAGGGGATCAAGGATGTCACCTATGATCAGTGGGATTCACTGTGGCTCCCCTTCCAATACTCCCACTACCTCCTCTGGCTGCAGCGCAGTCTGATCCATGCTCCCAAAAACGCACCTTGGAGGAAGGGCAGTGGCAAGTGGTTATGTTAACACAGTCTTTGTTTACTTAACCCTACCCATAAACAGGTTAAAAAATGGAGAGGATACAGCACGTACCCCATGGAGGACCTTTGTTCTGAGWAGCCCTTGTAAACCTGGAGGCAGCCCTCGGTGGGGTCCTGACAGGCACTGAGGAGGCTTTGTTCAACTTTCAGACACTTGTGGTCTTGTACAAAASTGTGGGACTGAAGCAGAAACTGTGGTTAAGATGCTCTGGCCTGTATCRTGCAGGTCAGACTAGGTGGCCTGCGTGGTTTGTCTGGCTTTCGAAATCTATCAGTGTATGGAAGGCTGTAGAGAAAGGTGGAATTGAGTTAGTCAAATTAACCATACGAAAGAAATGATAAGTGTAATAATACCCCAATTTTCATTTAGAGAGTGTTACCTAAAGCCATTCAGAAGCACTTATTACGTAAAGCCCCCGTGAGAGCCGGTTAATGCAGAACCGAAGCTCAGGTGGCTTACGTGGTGGGAGAGAACCCGAGAATGGCCTCGTGCCCTGGGGTTCTTCACCCTGTCTTCTCTTATATCTGCCCAATCAATTTTATCTGAACTGTTTGCTGCCCCTGAAGAGTAGGGAGAAGTCAAGAATGCTRAAGATAACTCTGCAAACAGAAAAAGCATGAAGGGGTCAGAGCCCAAGGAAAAGATCAATACGTTGGCTTAGCTGAGGAGATGGATGAATTAGATCTGTGAGACGTCCGCAGGAGAGCAGGTAAGCTAGGATGCTAAGATGCAGATTCTAGAGGGAATAAGGAAATAATAAAAGCAATGATAATAATGATAAAATAACTGAATCTAGACAGTGCCCGTGTGTGCAGGTAAAGAGGGGCTGAGGATAGAGTGGGATTGGGCTCCCTGCTACTGCTGGAGTCGACTCAAATTTCCACACATCACATATATGGCACCTGCGTGCTGGGGACATCCTTTGGTGCCAGGAAAGAGCTCACACAGGCAGGAAAACTCCCTCTCTGCAGCACTGAAGGCACCAGGTCCTTCACGAGCTGCCTTCTCGTGGCAGACAAGGACAGTGAAAGAGCAGGCTCGCCCTTCTGCTCTTCCTGGCTATTCTTTCTGTTGCTTTCATGCTGTCCTTCGCCCCCTTCCCCAGCTCTTGTGACTCCCCTCCCTTCCTCCTTTTTGCTGCATTTCCTCTACTGGGGCAGCCCCTGCATCGCTCTCCAAGGGTGGTTCCCAGATCCTTCCCTCACTGTGGCTAAATGGTCCCTATTGCCAGCCCAGCTCAACAAGGCTGCAAGGAGGAGCGGGAGAAGGGAAAGCCAGCGGCTCGGCTGCAGCTTCAGGAGGCACCTCCAACCCCAGCCCATCCCGGTGACTCGTGGACTGAGACACAACGCACCCATGGCCGGGAGAGCAAGACCCTTCTCCCAGCATTGCCTCCTGCCAGCTTGTCCTCAAGGAGCTCTCGGAAATGCTGCGCCTGCCTTGGTGCCACCTTTTCCTACCTTGATGCCACCTTTTAACTGCGGGTCTCTGTCTCGTGGCTGGGTCTGCTGCCTACTTGGGCTTTCTCAATYGTCCCGACCTTTGCTGCAAGCTCCCCTGGAGCTTTTCTTCACAAGCTGGGGGRAAAAAAATCCTCATTTCTTCTGCAGGGATCCCCTCGTGGCTCTGCTCCCTGTCCAGCACAAGTGCCAGGGCTGCTCTGCTAATTAAGAAGTACATCCAGCAGTCARCAGTTTCTTGCACTGACAAGGGTCCCTTTCCAGCTTATTTAGCCATSATCAGGCAAATTGAAATAATCTTTTTATTTCCAAGGGGGTCTGCACATTTTCTTTGCAAAAACTGTATGAAATAATAGGGTCTCGAGGCAACAAGTGGCTGACGCCTCTCTCAGACTCATCTGTGAAGCTTTCGCCTGTGCTGAGGCCTTTTTGGCACAGTTGTTTTGTCCTAAAACACAACCTGCTGCTTCCTCGACCGCTGTGCTTCAGCTTCAGCTGCTGCTCCATCTCCTCCTCCTGCTCCCGCTACATCATGCAACAGCTAGTGAGATTTTCCATCAGGGCTTTCTCCCGTCCCGTGGATCCTCCCTCTCCTGTCTCACTTGATTAATAAGGGAGCCGCAGACATGTGTGGCCATGGACACCTGACCTGCTGACGCAAGTGCTGTTTTTCCATCCTCACCACCGCACTACRGCACTGATTAAACAGTTGCAGATATAAACCCAGGTTAAGGCTCCTGTGAGATAAAAATGCATTGCTTTCCCACCCAGCATGAAACTGGCCTGGGGGGGACCCACAAAACGGCTCGGTGTGGTTCGGAGATGGGCTCTGAAGGGAGGGACAGTCTTGACTTCAAGGTGCTAATCTAGCAGCCAGAAAGCCTGAGCTCAGCAGCTCTCTAGGCTGCCTTGGAGAGTCGCCAGCACAGGAGGTCTCAAGTCCTGCGGGAGGTTGTGTGCCCAGGGGTGCCCTGCTCAGACAGCAGCGGATTCAAAGCCCTGTGACCACATCCTGGGGGTGTTTGCTGGCCGTGCAGTGGCTGCTGGGCTAGTCCTTAACTCCCAGCTTGGTGGGGTGCTTTAGGATCTCTGGATAAGAAAAGCATGCCGGAGATGCATGTGTCCKAGACAGCCCGTGCACCATCCTCACACAGCTAGAGGGTTCAAGGCTTAAATCAAACATCCAATACCACTTCTCTAGGGAAGAACCACAAAACAGAGGGGTGCTTTTCATTAGGTGCTTTAAAAAAAATTACTGGGGGTCTTCCTCTGTTGTAAAAGACCATAWGCTGTGGTTGAAAATGTTCATATCACTTTCAAGGTCATTTGGAGGCAACTGATGACACAAGAAACCAAGAAAATGTAGAGSGCAAAGGGCCTAAAGAGAAAACACACAGCGCTCCAAAACGCCAGGGAGATGTGGGGACGTTTGTACCCGTGATGGCCGAAGCAGAGAGTCTCTGGGAGCATCCAGGTGATGCCAGCCCTGGGAAAATGGGAGCGTTATAAGCTTCTGTGTAGAAGTAGCGTCTATCTTTGCTTCCCTTTTAACAAGATTAGTCTTGCTTTTCCCTCTCTCTTTATTTTGCTGTCTGCTGGCCACCTCCTTGCTCTCACACTAATGTGATTAGCTGTGCATGTGGGCCATACTGGCAGCAACTGTCACAAAGATCTCTGCTTACTTGAGTGCACCTCTTTCCTGAATGAACCATCTTGTGTTTATGGTCACAGGGGGTATTGTTAACTCCTGGATTCGAATAGAAGGGGATATTTACGACCCTCCCATAAAAGTTGATTCAGGGAGACATTTAGGAAAGGAATGGACAGAAGACAGATGTGTTTCCTACCACAGATGCTGAGGAGGTTCAATTGTTCTGCATATGTAATGACTTTTTATGGTTCCTCACAAACGCTTTTTACACCGCTAGAAAGGTGCCAAAGTCAAATACGCACAGCCACTTGCTGAGGACTGTTTGGAGACCATACAGGACACTGCAGCTTTGTGTCTTGTTAAATACGTTAGAGGTGCCCATCTCTAAATGTTCCACACGAAGGGGAGTCTCCTGCACTGCTGTCTCACTGCCTTCCCCCGAGCAGGTCTGGCTTCCCCTAGAATTTCCTGAGCCTTTCATAGCTTATTTGCTGTCATCTCCATATGCTTAGCACTTGAAGTAATTACAGATTTTTTTTCTAAGTGGAGCATGACACTGGTGTTAAGTAACCAGCAAAATTGCCTGCAGTTTAAGTCTTTCCAAATGAATAAAAAAAAGAGTTTCATTCTTTCTAACTGGGCAAACAAATAAGTACTTGTAGGCGACAGACCAGGAGGGTTGCTAGATTATAGGTCTAAAGAGAACAGATGACCGTCAAATAAAAGAGRCATAATTATAGGCAAGGCACAAGAAGGAAGGCTGCAAATTGCTGTGTTATCCGAAGAGCAGCCGGAGAAAGAATGCTCGGCTACRTGAGGCCTTCGCCCCTTTATGGCCGTTCCTACATTCTCCTGCTAGCATCCGAGCGGTGACGAGGGGTTTAGGGAACGTGTGCTGGAGGAAATGCACATCCCAGCTGCTGGAACGGGCCTGCACCCACTAACATCGCCTGGAGTTCTCGCCTAAGCTGAATGGGGAAGGTGAAACCCGTCCTGTAGTCTGTGATCCCCCTACACTCACTGACATCAGTGGGGCCCAGCTGAGTAGGGCGTTCTGCACAGAGACCCCTGGTTTGATTAAAGGAAAGCTGTCCGTATTTCTTTTTCAATGGGACCAAGAGAGGCCCATCACCCTTGCAGTGCCTGGTTGGCAATCATTAGAGGCAAAGGTATTTATGCAGCACATAATAAACRGGCTTGTCCCTTCCTACGCTGGTCAGGTATTCAGGTTCATCTTTTTTCAGTCAGGGCTTCCTYTGAAAGAAGCAAAGCCATTTCCTAAGACTTCCAAACCCAACAATATGCGAGACAAGGCTGCTCAGTGGGATGTGTGCTGGGAAATGCTCWGCGCACTGTGCAGCTCCTCCCAACTGCACAGCAGCACCGGAATACGCTCCCAGCTCCCACTGTGGCCCTAGGAATTAAAGGTAACATTGACGGAGAGCAAAGCYCTCCTGCCTCTATGCACAATAAAGAGAGGGGAAAGAGGGATTGTCTTGATGGTCAAGGTGCTCCCGTGCCCTTGTGCACAAGGATGGGTGTGTGTGCCTGGCCCGTGGTTCTGCCGTGCAGCAGAGCTAAGGAGGGCTTCATCAGGACTGGCCTGTGCTCTCGTGAAGMTACCTGTGAACTCAAAGCTCAGCCAGCAGCCTCCCCGCGGGCAGCCAGTTCCCTCACCTCCTGCATCACCCCTTGCGCGCTCCGATCGCATAGAGGATTTTCAAACGTCCAGCTCAACTCCAAGTTTTCATCGCTTGGGCACCAGGAGAGCTGCAGCTCCCAGGCTGTCTCCGTGGGGCGTGTGCCTCTGCACAGGAGCGGCACGAAGGCGCTGGGATCGCACGCCCGCCGTGGCAAAGTGATTTCTTACGTGGTTTGTGTCAACGGGCACGTCAGGAGGACACAGYCTGACCTTGTGCTGCAACTTGGACAGTTGAACGCAGCCTGGATGATACAAGACATCACAGTCTTCCCCAGCGAGGGTCTGCTGTGTACAACGATACCAGCATAATGAAATCAGCTCCTGCTGTTCTGTGGCTGCTCTCGTCACGCACAGGGGAGCAGCATTCCCCAACCCCAGTGTGCTATGGATAACGTGGATATGGGTGCCAGCTCTTTCAGCAGGGAYGTGTGCAGTGATGTTGTGACCCTGCAGCCACTAATCAGGCAAAGCTCTCATTGATTTTGGTGTGGTTATAGAGACATGGAAATTGGAAGGAAAAAAATGTATATATTTGTGCATTTGCCTAAACATGTGTGATACCAGCAAGAGCCATTCCTGCATTCCCATGTCAAGAGCTGGCCATTCATTACCCATATCATCTCCTGTCCACAAAGAAAATAAAATGTTCCCCTAGATGGGGAAGTTTTCTTTCGCTGGGTAAATAATTAATAATGAAATAACAAACTGCTGCTTGTCTAGTGCACACACACAACAAATGGTACTTTCTTTGCCCGTGAAAGGGCCCGGTAACAATCTCATGGGAAAGACAACACGTCTTTAAAAGCCAGRCATCTCTTGTTAGAAAAACCTGAGCTAAAACTAAAGAGGAACGGCCAAGTTTGACTGCAAGGCAAAAAGATATACTCTGACTGACAGAAGTCAATGGCTTGGGAGAAGCTGAGCTCAATCCACAGCAATTTCCCCTCGGGAAAGCGTAGATGTGCTCGGTTCAGCTTTCCTCTGACACATTCAGCTGGCCCCCGCTTTGGCCTGGAAGTCACCCAGCCTCCCGCAGCAGGGAGGGCAGGATCGGATCGCGGGACTGCAGCCTGCGGACGGCACCAAGGCCGCGGCACGGAGCCGCGCACCCCGGTGMGGCGGGCAGGCCCCGCGCCCGCGCGTGAGGCCGTGCCCCTGCCGTGGGCACCGCGCRGCGCGTCCTGCGGGCTCCGCTGACGTTCCGCCCGCCCGCAGAAGAGCAGCTCCCACGGGCGTCCCGGGTGCCTCGCGTTGTTCCCAGACCTGCGGGGTCTTCCCGCAGGTCTCCAAGCTGCTGCATTTCCTCTGCCTGTTGCTTTCACCGTGCGCCTTGCAGGCCAGACCCTGCCCTTAGGTCATGTACCAACCTCACTTAGAGACGAGCCCCTTCCTAGAATCATAGAATCATAGAATGCTTAAGGTTGGAAGGGACCTGTAGAGGTCATCTAGTCCAACCCCCCTGCACACGCAGGGTCCCCTAGAGCATGTGGCACAGGGTGATGTCCAGGTGGGTTTGGAAGATCTCCAGAGAAGGAGACTCCACCACCTCTCTGGGCAGCCTGTGCCAGGGCTCTGTCACCCTCACTGTCAAGAAGTTCTTTCTTGGAGGATGTGCTTACGCACTCCTGCCTCTGGAAGCCAACAGGGCTGTTGCGCTGTAAAGTGTCTGCTACGCTGGAGATACTAATGGCAGCAGCTGTAATGCACCCGCACACTGTGACTCTCATGGAGCGAGGCTGTGCAGAGCAGCGCCGCGCGGGGAGTCGGGCTGCCCCCGCGCTGGGAGCAGCAAGGGCACGGCATTGCTCTGTGCTTGTCCCTGTTCCCAAGGGCTCTGCTCTGGTGCAGCCCTTCTGGCCACCCACCTCAGTGTCATCGGAGCCCTGCCCRGGCACTGGGACGCGTCTCAGTGACGCCCCTTGTAAGAGCGGGCTGCCGGTTGTCACCGAGGCCCCTGGTGTCTATCCTAATTCAGGATAGCTCAAGCTCTCCCCTTTGCTCTCTACCCTCTGCTGCCTCTGGTCTGAGTGACCTGCCCTCGCTGCCCTGTGCTCAGGGGCAGCACGGGACGGGACAGGCTCCATGCTCAGCCTGCCCCACGTGTTGTGGGGCACAGCCCTGCCATTAAGGGGAACTGCTGGGGGCACTTAGGAAATGAAGGCAGGAGCGCTGTGAGTTCTCGGCCATAAAACACACGCTCCAGGCTGTGTCTTGCTGGGCAGCGCTGGTTCCAAAGCTGTTTTCCCTGGCTGTTGTCATAAAACCTTAGGGTRAGCACCCAGCAGCCTCGGAAGCGCCGTGGGGGAGGACAAGGGGTGCTGAGGCTGGGCTCTTGAAGTCTGTGGATGCTTTTGGCACTGAAAGTGGCTCTGCACTGGCACCATTTTGTTGGTTCACTGGGGTGCTCTGAGAAGCAGATCTGGGAATCCCGTAATCCCCACGTTCTTCCCTGGAAACAGGTGACTAACGGGAGTTTTGGAACAAAGATGTTTGCGCTGGGCTCCTCAATCTTGCTCTTCTACCCATCTAATTAGAGACCAGACAGTCTATTTAGCAAGACYGTTTCAAGTGCTAGGTAGAGCTGGAAGTGGTTTATTAGCCAGTCTGCTGAAAAACAGAAAATGACTGAATGAGCTCAATATGAGTAGYTTTATGAGGGCAATCACAAGCTTTATCATTGCAAACCACTATAACAAAACTCTGCATGAAAGTGCATTGGCACGACGCTTTCAAGGTATGGCAAATAGGTGTGTGGCTAAACGATTCTCAGCCAACTAATTCTCAAGGAATCAGGGAGCAGCCCTACCCAAACTGGGTTCCCTGCATGTCAGTGGCTGGGTAATGTAATCTCTCCTTCTGCCTGCAGGTCGTCCCTGGATCSGTTGCTGTTCTCCACACGTACTCGTTGTTTGGGTATGGTCAATAGCTSTCAGGCTGTCAGTATCTCTCAAGGTTCGGACAGTGCTGGCCAGTTCTGACAGACCCAGAAATCTCAGAGGGGGATCTGTGTTTTCCGAAGGGTCGAGCGGAAGGAGTCAGCAGGACGAAGGAGCAGCACTGCACAAGGGACGGATGAATGAAACAACTACGGATGTGCTCCAGACTACACTGATTACGACTAAAGCGATTAAAGAAACTTATCTCCTAATGAGGAAAGGAGGCTTTTCTACGAGCCTGGRTGATTCAGTTCCATTCCCTGACATGATCTCGGTTACACCAGGAAAAAAATACCCCTATATATTTAAAAGAATGCGCACAACATGCAGCAAAATGGGGTAGATGCTCTCTGAGGGTCCACAGTAAAAGCTTGTGGGTGCACAGCAAAGACAGAGCAAAGAGAGAAGAGAGACAGAGAGTTTGATGAATAAAAATGGCTGATGCCTTAGCACCCAAATCTGTTATAAACACAGATTTATTAGTATAAAGTAGAACTGCAAAAACTGCTTGTATTTGTCTACTTGATTCAAAGTTGATGGAGAGCCTCGTATTTTCTCTTCACACCGCTGGMGAGATGGAAACTTTTCAAACAGAACAGAAAGCCGTTTTCCGTGGAGTCCTCTGCAGGAAGCACACAGGGTGTCTGTGCAGCCTCCCGCACCTGCAGGCTCTGGGGGAGCACATTCCCACAGCAAGCTTTCTGCTAAAAACACATTAGGGGTTAGACCTTTAAATGAGGACTGATTCTGGCTATGCCACGTGCTACCCAGCACTGTGTACCAACTAGTTTGGGACCTGTTTTAGGCTATAAACTGATTTAAACTACTTGAGTAGTTAAGCTGAGCAACTCGTTGCTCCCAAGTTCATACCTGATAGGGCCATACGGCCACAGTGGCACCCTGAGACACGAGTTAAAGACGGATGACGCGCTATTAAGACATCTACTTGCACCCTATTCATGGTGTCCGATACTGACCTAATTGTTATAATTATTGTAATTGTTCATTCTCTAAATATAATTATAAATAGGTTTCTGCCTGTTTGTTACGCTCTCCCAGCAATGGCCAGGTACGGGTGGATTTCTCCTGTTATCGGGCACTGCAGGGGACAGAGAGGCCATCAGAGTGCCCAAGTGCATCCGTCCRTGTTGAGGAGCACGGGTCGGTGCCCCGGGGCAGTCGCAGATAGTTGTGTTCAAACTGGCCAGTAAAGCGGGGCCGAGGCACGGCCCAAAGCGCTGCCCAGTGCTGTGGAATTGCCAGCTCTCCCCTGGGCGCCGTTTGGTCCGTGCCTGCTGCCCCACAGCTGGGACACGCGAGGGGACGTCCGGGGCTTCCAGGGTCCAGAGCGTGGAGCAACGCGGCAGAGACCGCGGCAGCTTCTGCCCCTCCCGGCCCGGCCCGTTGCCCCAGCAGGTTCTGCACCCTCAGRCAGCCTCGTTCCAAAGGCCAGCAGGTCCCTCCAGCTGCACGCTGTGAGAGCGGCGCTCTGATGGGCTCCCGTGCAGCCCTCGGGCAGCGTCGGGTGCTTTGAAGTGGGTTCTGCTTCTCGCCCGTGCGYAGGAGGAGAGCCAGGCCCCAGGGCCGCGTGGCTGGACACAGCTAGTCTGCCCTGGAGGCCCCAGCCCTGAGCCATGTCCGTACCCAAATATCCCAAATCTCATAGCGCGGACGGGGACACATCCTGCGTGGGCCTCTGCCTGTGWCCTGGGGCAAAGTCCCACCTCCCAGCCACGTTAGGAGAACTCCTTCCTTCCCAGAAGKGATCTGGGAAGTGGACGAGGCTGAGGAGGGCTGACATGAACGCTAACGCCGTGCTCTCCCCCTTATCTTCCACTTCATAAGCTGAAAAGCACGTGGGAATCGCCCAAGAAACAAAATCTTTTTAGCAATCTCATTTCCCCCTTTGTTTGGGGAGTTTACTGTAAAAACGGCCGGCTTTGGATCTTAATTTGCTGGGAATTGCAGTGATGCAATTAGTTAGACTGATAACAGCCCCAGCTCTGTGGAGTCTTGGAAGAGACCAGGAAGATTTTGCTGGAGAAAGACATGGAAAAGAAATACTTTTTTCCTCCTTAAATAAAATCTACTCTCTTGCTATTTTAGCAATACAAAATTATGGAAGGGTTTGGTTTGGGATCAAATGGCATGCAACACTCAGCACAAGCTAAAATATTTCAAAATTCATAAAAATGCATAATTTCCAGGGACTTTCCTTTCCTTAATTAAATATAACTACACTTTGCAACACCGTATTTTGATTTTTTTTTTAAGAAACATTTCCACTTTCCTGATTTTTTCATTTCCTTTCCTCGTTTGGCCAAGGCAGCCCCCAGCGGTTTGGGCTCCCCTTTCTGCACCGCCGCTCCCGTCGAGGCTCCGTGCTCGTTCCGGACCCCGCGGGATCGCGGCCGCCCGCGGGATGCGGTGCCGAGCGCGGTGTTTTGGGGGAGGAAGGCTCCTCTTGTCACTAGATGGCTCCATTCGCTTTCACCAAATCCTGTTTTTCTTGTTGTGGTCCAAACGAGGCAGCGGCCCCACAGCCAGGCCCAGGGGYTGAGCAGGAGCAGATGGTTTCGGTAATAGGAGGTGGGATAATTCACCGGGGTTTTGGTGTTAGCTCCTGCTGACACCCCTAAATCAAGCGAGTGCGTTGTGAGGAGCCCGGGCGCTCTGGAGGAGCAGGATGCCTGCGGGCGGCAGGAGCCCGTGGCAGAGGCCGAYGCGGGACCCTCGCGGTGAGAGCCGCGTTTGCAGGTTCGAGGCTCTCTGTGGAGAAACCGGCACCCACAGGCCCCACTCCGCACCCCAAAGTGTATCGGGTTGCTTGAGGGAGGTTGCTTTGCCAAGGAGGAAAACAACATGTTTGAAAAAATGAAATATATCCGGGGCTCCACCGTTCACACAGGCTTGAGGTTGACTGTTTTATGAGCTGACAGATCTCTCCAGCTCATTCAAGAGAGGTTGGAAGTGAAATTCCTGCCTGGAAAAGGTTACTACCTGAGGATGTGATACAAGCCCATTGGAGAGCAGAAGCATCTCCCTCCGGATTGCCAAAGGCTTGGAATCGGGGCCAGGGAGCCGGTCCGGTGTCCCCTCCATACACAGGGGCTCCTGCACACGGGTGACGTGGTCCTGCTGAGCACCAGCCGCCAGCAGCTGTATCCGCAGCCCCGCACGTCCCCGCACAGCCGGGGCGGGGGACGMCCACGGCCGCGCTGGGACAGGAAGGAGGCACGTTGGCTTGTTKAGGTAATTAGCGGGCGTTCGAGACAAGTGTCGCGCTGTCACACGTTGCTGCCAGACTAATACTGCCGGCTGATGAAGCAGCAATTATTATAACAGCGTTACGGTCCTCTAAAATRACCACCGCTCCTCGCCATCGCTTGCGGGAGAGGATGAGGGGAATTGTGCTTCTCCTTCCCCCGGGGGAACCGGCTTTACATGCCAAGAGACATCCTGAGGGATGTGGGCCGGCGAGGAGGGTCGAGTGCGGCAGCTTCCCGTCCCTTTRGAGGACGACCTGCTTTGATGGCCACGAAGAGCTGCGGGCATAATTCTGCACCTGCAATTTTGGTCAGCCAGGTAACCGCCTTCCTCATTGACCCGTGTCATTTGATGCCTTAAGAGGCCTCTGTTGCAAGCAGGAATAACTGTGACTAACAACAACAGCAAAAAGGCACCGTTTTCAGGGCAAACACAAATCTGGGTGTTACGCTGCTGTGTCACGAGACAGGAAAGACTGATATTCCTGGAAATCTTATCTGAGCAGCCCAACTCCTTCCTAGAGCTATGCCAGCAGGGCTGAGGTGAAAACTTGTTACCTTCAGGGGATGGGGATGGTGAAAGGAAGAGGAGAATCCGCTCACTACGTTTGAATGGGAGCCYGCTCATGCAGCAGGACGCTCTCGCAGTCTAATCTAACCTACTTTCCTTGCAGTTCAGAAATAGGAAACATGTTGGTTTGCACGTGTTGGTACCGCGCAGCCACCCGGCCCTCCACGAGCTCTGTGGGAAGCTCTGCAGCGATCCRAGGAGACGGAGAGAGGAGGGATGAGTGTCACCCGGCACGGGAAGGCTCCTCCACGCAGCGCTGCCCTGTAACTCTGCCATCGCTTGCAGTCCGTGGCTCCTCACAGCGAACTCCCTCTTTATTCTGTGGTGATGTACACCAGGATATTCATTAAAATCTATTATGACAGATTAAAAAATAATAACAATAACCTGGTGGGAGAGGGCTCTTATGAAAAACAAGTCCAACAGATTTACATGCTTCTTGAACACAGGGAAAGCCGGTCAATAAAGTTCCTTGTGGCCTAAAAGCAGAAACATCTGTCAGGGCCAGCTGAATATAGCAGCAGGACAGCCCAGCTGATTAACTCCATCCCCTTGCTAACATGTTTTTGTGTTTACCAGAAATCCCTAGGCAGGGCTCCTGAGGACACTGGCACCGTGACAAGCCAGCTACAAATCTGTAAACAGAAAGCTCAAGGAAACGTCATCCCCGCCGCAGTTTGCCCCTGGTACCCCGTGTGCACCGTTCACACGTGCTCCATCTCCTCACGCTCAGCCCGGGGACAGAAACCCTTCCTGCGACTTAAGAGAAGAAGAATTGCCCAGGCCCCGATGAAGAAGAGAATAAAGCGATTGCTGAGTGGAGGAAAAGAGGGTCCTGCAGCAGGCTGGAGACGAGCAGGCAGCACACAAGATTTAAAGCACTATTGTAAAAGCAGGAGGCGCTTTCCAGTGCGGCCAAGCACAACCACAGCTCCTTCTCTGGCCCCCACACTCCTTTCATCCATATTCATTCCCATAAGGAAAGCAATGAATTTGCTGGGCATTTCTCTTGATTGTTTTTAGGTTTTTGGARGGKTTTTTTTCTTTGTTTTTGTAGTAATCCTATGGGATGAAAATGGGTTGAAATGGGATGAAAGGGGAAGAGCYTTTTCTAGCGACTCCTCTGACCTAAAGCCTGACATAAAGGAACGAGTCGGATATCACGGAAGGTGCAACAAGCTCCGGCATGTGGGATTGTGCTAGGGTGACTGCTGTTTGGTGGGAATAAATGAGCCCGTGACAAACAAGGCACAACATGTAATTTTAARGACTATGTTAGGGAAATTGTATTGCCCTTCACACATCATGTTTTTTTTGCCTGTCAGACAAACGTTACACAAACAYATAATTCAATTAGAATAATATAAATTTTACTGTTTAAAAGGGTACTAAGCATCTTTGATTCTTCTTATTGCATTTTAATCAMATAATATATATTTTTACATTTATGAATAAAAGTAACTTCAATTTAGAGGTCAGCTTAGTCTAACTTTTAGTAAGTTTCTTCAATCTGCACATATCTGTATGCAAACAACAAACCACACTATTTTCACTGCTGCATTTTGGGCAAACATAAGAACTTAATTCCACGATTTGTTAGAATATGAAAGAGCTGGAATTTAGGCTGTGATGTAGATAATTTCCCAGTACTATATTCCCGAAGATTCCTCAGGGTCACTCAGCATTCAAGAAAGACTACATTTCTTACAAGATATTTTCAATTAATGCATTAAGTCATAAGAAGCCACACAATCAAACTTCCCTGGTCTTCATACTCTGTCAGCACCCGTGGAAATTCCCTCACTGAAAGTGTTTCTTCATCATCTCCCCCTTCGTCAGCCTGGAAGGACATAAAGGCTCCAGCCAGACATTGACATTAAAAGCCTGCAACATAAACACAGACATCCAGATAATATTAATGTGAGGAATTTGGGCTAAATACGACTTTGTCTACAATAGAACAACACGGTGGGAAAGGGACACAGCTTTTGTTAAATGTGCAGTTCATTCACTCAGAAGTTCTTCGGTGAAAATGAGGCTCCTCAATGGGATATGCATGGATTTTTTCCTTAAATCTGGCTGGATTCTGCAGGCTTAAAGGTATCCTCTTATCAGAGTCCAAGGGATTCATCCACCCTCCCTCCCTCCCTCCCTCCCTCCCTCCCTCCCTCC
>PTEX01000010.1:3469018-3487751 GCA_003342815.1 Eudromia elegans | reverse complement strand
CTTTCCTTCCTTTCCTTCCTTTCCTTCCTTTCCTTCCTTTCCTTCCTTTCCTTCCTTTCCTTCCTTTCCTTCCTTTCCTTCCTTTCCTTCCTCCTCACTTATTTTCTCTTTCTTGCCCCTTCCCCACACACAGATTATTAAAGGTCTCTAGCAGAAGAGTGGATCTTGTGTTGGAAATTCCTTTACACCTCCTGACTTAACCTCTCTCTCGTGTCGTGTTTCACTTACCTCTCAGGGGTTACTGCAAGACCAGATCTCAGGGAACTCGCTGCTCTTYCCAGTCCCTGGAATGTCGGGACTCAGTAGTCACCTGAGCAGCTCAGAAGGCAAAACAAACAAATAAATAAATAAATAAAAAGCACAACACTATGAAAATCTGTCAGGTTTGAAGTCTTCCTCTATTTATGTGTTTCCAAAGCTCAATGAGAATTCCTACAGGAATCTGCTGAAATCTGGCCTAGGAGATCCTGGCCCACCCGTTATCCTGCTCTCATGTTTCCAAACCTAATGTGAATGCAATGGGCACACAACCCTGCAGCAAAGCCCTGGTGATGAACATTTGCTCTCCGGATGGCTATGACGTTTTCCTTGCATAATATTTCCTTTCTTTCACTAGAAACTTCTGAAATAATACAATCTTTTAAGAGGCAAATAAATTTCCAAAAGGGGAGATTAATCACTTTTTTCTCCCCTTTATTTCAGGTGTGTTTTCTATTTTAATTCTCAGACAAGAAATCAGAGCAGCCCTTCCCTGTTGGTTACTATTTGCCGAAGCCCGGAATTCCTCCAGGCTGGCTTCTCTTCTCAAAGCTTCGCAAGGCTCCAACCTCGTGACGCAGCCRTCGTCTTAATCACGCTAAGACTGAGAAACAAGAGACCTCCCTGGTCATGTTTGGATCCTGCTGCTCTTCCTGGGACCTTCCCATTCCCCCTCCAGGCCCCCAGGTGCCCATACAGCCCGTCCTCCTTCTCCTTTCTATCCCCATGTCCTCTCCTTTCCCTGCTAGCCCCTAAGTGACTCCTTCCTGTCCCTTGTCCCTCTCTTCCCTCCTCCCAGTTCTCCTGCCTAAGTATCTCCCCTGAGCATCTATATCTATATCTAAGCATCCATCTAAGCATCACCTCTAAGCATCACTGTCTCCTGGGGTTTTTCCAGCCCTTGGGACACGTAAAGAGAAGAAGGAATAGGAGCTTTACTCCCAGGGATGGTTCCGTCCTATGCCTGCTTTCCCCTCCTGTCCTCCCACCCGCTCGCTCTCTGTGGGGACAATTCCGGGAAGGTCCCAGGAGGCTGCAGGTTGACACCATGGCTGGAACATACTGAGAAAACAAAATCAACATGCAGTCCGGACACCCCTGTCTGCGTTGCAGGCATGACCTCAGCACACATGCAATTACTAGGGCAGCCGTTTTAATGGTTGAAGGCTGAAAACGGTCACGGAAATGATCGGGCGGGGAACGCTGCGGGCGGCCCCGGGACTCGAACCTGCGGCYCTGGAACGCGAACCGCCGGCCCCAGGACTCGAACGCAAGGCGCCGCTCACTGCCCGCCTCCTTTGGTGCCCTGAGGCGAGGGCGCATGCGCAGAGCCGCTCCTTCCGGGCGCCCGCTCGGGCGCGGCGTCCCGGGCTGGCGGCGCGGACGGGTGGCGGGAGGGGACACGCCGCTGCGCCGCGAATGGCCGCGGAGCGGGCGGCGCGCGGCCACGGCGGGAGCGGGAACGGGAGCGGGAGCGGGAGCGGGAACGCGGCGCCCGTCCGGCCCTTCCTCTGTTCCTTCCCCGGCTGCGACGCCACCTTCAGCAAGGCCTGGCGGCTGGACGCGCATCTCTGCGGCCACACGGGCGAGGTGAGCGCGGCGCCGCCGCTCCGCGCGCCCGGCCCTCCCGCCCCAGCCGCCTTCCCCGCTCTGTTTCTGCCCGCAGAGACCCTACGTTTGCCCCTACGAAGGCTGCGGCAAAGGCTTCACGCGGGACTTCCACCGCACTCGACACCTGCTCACGCACACGGGTGAAAAACCCTTCGAGTAAGGACAGAGTCATCTCTTTTCTCTTTTCCTTACCCCGATTCTTAGAAGAGGCGGCCCTTGTCCTGGTGGGAACAAAGGGCAGTTRCAGTTCGTGCCCTCAGGCCGTGCAGCAGCGCTTCGGCACCCGGGTACCCTTCGCCTGGGACCTGGGGCATCTTCTGACGTTTAAACCCTCGGGCCTGGCAGTGACCCAGGCCAGGTGCCCAATGGAACAGGCCGAGCTCGGCCTGTAACTGAACATGCAAGGAGCACAGAGAGGGTACCCACCGCTTGGCAGCGGCATGGCACGGATTAGAAGCCGGGAAATCTGCCATATTTTACTAAAACGACATGTTCTGACATGTTTTCCCAGTGGTAGCTTTTGATAGGAACTTAACGTCTGACTTACCTTTAAACTTTACTATTATTATTATTATTGTTATTATTATTATTATTATTATTATTATTATTACAACATTATTTTCCTACCTGGGTTGTAAGTTTTGACTCTTTTGTGTGTGGACCTCTTGTCCAATAACTTATGTGCCTGCTTAGGAAACCGGCTGCTGTTTGAAAGTGATCCTAAGCACACAGAGCTTGTTTGCAGGTGCACGGCTGAGGGATGTCATCAGAAGTTTGGRACAAAATCCAACTTAAAGAAGCATGTTGAACGCAAGCACGAGAATCAACAGAAGCAGTATGTGGTGAGTAACTTATCTTTCATACTGCAAAATGAAGGCAAAGCCAGCTCCCCTTCATGGATGTGGTGAAATGATGAYGCTGTGTTTGTATGAGTGCAACTGCTGTGGATTCGGAAATCAAATTCAGTTTTTGGCCTCTAATGATAACTTAATTTCCTAAACAGTGTGACTTTGAAGGCTGTAGCAAGTCTTTTAGGAAACATCAACAACTTAAAGTTCATCAGTGCCAACACACCAATGAACCTCCCTTCAAGTAGGTGGAAAAKTTTAATAATGAACTGTGACTATTTTACTTAATGTTTATTTAATGTTTTTGTTGATGTGGCATTTGAAACCTGAAAGAAATGTGAATTTGTGGATGTGGATACAAGTACCTTTATTGGCCCAGTGTGAAACATAACCATAACTCTTGCATGGTACCTTTTTACATGTTGTTCTCACTCTTCAACGTTTAGGAGAAACTATGATAATATTATCCACCCTGTGCCCCGTGCTCTGGGTGTCCCTGCTGGAGCAGGAGGGTTGGACTAGATGATCTCTAGAGGTCCCTTCCAACCTCAACCATTCTGTGATTCTGTGTAGTGAAATACAGACAACGAAATTGCCTCCGTTTCCCAGCAAAAAGCAGTGGCTTAAAAAAAGAGGTGGGTGAGGCTTGGCTGGACTAGCCTGTCTGAGCAGCTGTGCAGGGCAGCTCCACTGCTGCCATGGCAGTGGAGAGCTCATGGAGGCAAAGCTGATCTTTTGTTTCTCATAGATGGGCTTTCCATGGGTGAAGTGTCCAGCTAGAACAYGCTCTTGGAAACTCTTGGCTTTCAGTGCTCTGTCTCTGTTCTCTGCTTAGGGAGGATGCAAGGGCTGATTCCACAGCCAAACGGATCAGATCTCTAGCAAAACAGATCTCTAGGCCAAGGGAGACTGGGGTTGTTTTGCCCAYTTTCATGTTGTATTTGACTCACTCAAAGAAAAAAATGTATGGAAACAGTATGTATGTGATGAAAACTGTTAATTAACTAATACCTAGATGCAATCATGAGGGATGTGGAAAACACTTCACTACTCCAAGCAGACTGAAGCAGCATGAGAAGATACATGAAGGTAACGTTTTCCTTTATTCTTCAGTTATATTTCAGCTAAGGAAAAACGACTCCTTCCAGTGTGGGTAGTATGCACAGATGTTTAACAGATGTGAAAGCAGACCGAGTCTTGCAATCCAGACGGACCAAACAAGAACAGCTGCTTTGAGGAGCCAGCTGCATGCAGTACTGTTCGCRGGCATGGCCTCATTTTGGGAGGCTGAGCAGAGCTCAGGACCATTCTGGGTGTATTTTTCTCTTCCAGTGCACTTCCCTATCAGTAATTATTCTTCTGGAGAGAAGATGGGATTACGGTTAAGGCACCAGGCTGGGTCTCCAGAGATAAGGATCACTTTCCAGTTCTGCCACAACCATCAAGCAGACAGGGCATGTTGAATTTTTAACATTGCGGATGTATCTACATGAAAAGTATTTAAGTGGGGTTGACAGGAGGTGGACACATACGTGTTTGAGCTAATCCTGAAAAGAATGGATGCAGTGTAGCAGCATTTGTGACACTCAGTTTGCTTTCCAGCCCTAGGAAAAAGAAATAATGGACTTGGAAGAGTGTCTTGGTGTTGTGTCTAGGTTCCTCACCTAAGCCAGAATAGTTTATAGTTGGAAGGGACCTCTGAAGATCATGTGGTCCAACACCTGCTCCAGGCAGGGTMAATTAAGAAGGTTGCTCCTGCCTGTGTCCAGTCAAGTTATTAATTTCTCCAGGGTTAGGGACCCCATTGTGGTTTCTGGAACAGCGTGAGAGGAGATGAGAAGCACTCACCTTTCATTTTCATGTGCTGAACAYGTCAAACAGCCATTAAAGCCTGAAATTTAGCTGTGTAATATTGGACTAATTTGTCACAGCCTTTAAGATAGTACATGTYTGTTGTGTCTCTTAACAGGCTATGCGTGCAAGAAAGAAAACTGCTCATTTACAGGAAAAACTTGGACAGAATTTCTAAAACATAATAAAGAAAGTCATACAGGTAAATGCTAAACACTTCAGTAAACAGAATTTACTTAACTTKTGCTGTACTGTTTTAAAAAGAGGAAACCGAATGCTAATTTCAAGAGGATTGTTGCTTGTGATTACATCTAGACAAACTCTGTTTCTAGCACCTAACAGGCAATATGTTTGCCATTCTAGCTAGACTTTTAAATGAATAAACTACTCGCCCTCCTATCTGGGTGATTCATACTGTACTACTCTGTTCCTAGTTTCAGAATTCCCTGTGGTTCATGTGAATTTTAGCTTTGCTTTGGAAGATTGCTACTGAATTCCTTTGTAAAGTTGTTAAACTTCCACTCTGKCTGTTTCTTTTCCCCTCAGAGCCCATAGTTTGTGGTGAGTGTCAGAAAACTTTYAAGCGCAAAGATTATCTCAAGCAGCATCAAAAAACCCACGCTGTGGAGAGGGATGTTTGGCGATGCCCCAGAGAAGGATGTGGGAGAACCTACACAACTCTGTTTAAYCTTCAAAGCCATATTCTTTCCTTCCACGAAGAGAAAAAGCCATTCTCTTGTGATTACCCAGGTTGTGGAAAAGTGTTTGCMATGAAGGTATGCATTTTTTCTTATACTGATTTTAACCTGAATCACACATAYGAAAGCCTAACTCTTTTCTTCTTTGCACCTTGTAGCAGAGCCTGGCAAGGCACACCATTGTACATGACCCAGAGAAGAGAAAGCTGAACTTAAAAGTAAGCCCTGTGCTAGAGGAAATCCTCTTAACTATTCATTTCCTGTCACTTTGCAGAGGAAGATACAATGTTAGATGTTTTAAAATTTGACTTCAAACTGGAAACAGGCCAGCTATCGCTTTAATTTGGGGAGGATCCTACTTTCTGAAACTACTTTAAATAATGAAGTATGGGTGTTTGCATGGATAATCTATGGAGCAAAACCTATTCATATATGTTAGGTTGCTAATGCTGGATTTATTTCTCATAGAAAAAGCGGTCCCGTCCTAAGAGGAGCTTAGCCTCTCGCCTGAGTGGATACATTCCTCCCAAAATACAGCCAGGAAAGACTGCAGTTTTGACAGAAAGCTTGAGAATGGATAAGCCCCTGGAAAATGAAATACCAGCTGTTGAAATTCTGACTYTGCAGTAAGGGTTAATTGAGACAACTTTATGGAATGACCACTGCAGAGCTTGACAATAACTTATTTTTTTTATTAAGAAATTAATACTCTTCACACCTATTCATTAAAGTCATTGATTCAACTCACTTGATTTTGGAGCTTCATTCTCATCCGTCCTTGTTCCAGAGACGGAATTCCCCAGTTTCTCTTTTTCCCGTTTCTGTTGTGCTTTCAACTCCTTTTCAGACATGTGTCTCAAAACACAGGTACTCACTCCCTCTTTAATAGCTTTTGGCTTGGAAAGGTAAGTGGCTTTCTCAGACAGAGTATTCAAAATCTGATCAAAAATCATGAACTGAAAGAAGGAGAGAAAAAAGTGACAGGGCTRGATGCACAAACACAGGTAGAAAAGATATTTCAAGCTGTTCTGTACTTTCATATTCTGCCTGTGGTTCTGCTGTGGCCTAAAGCCAGCTGGAATTTCTGGCTTAAGAGGTTCAGGTTGTCTTGTCCTAACAATTTSTTCTTTACTTGTAATTTGGTATAGAAAAGTAATTTAGCCTTTTCCTAACTTTTAGGTTAATTTTCTGACTCACTGTTTGCTGTTTAAATGCTTTAGAGAAAGTGCTAACAACCCTGCATCCTACTCCCCATCTTTTTAATTCACAGTAGAATCATTCACAGTATTGGTCTCTTTCCRTTTACTAGAAATATTGTTCTCAAATTAGCAGAAAATGATAGGACTGAGTTGTCTGAACCAGTGGATTCAAAAGTGGGAAAAAAAAGAAATGGATCCTCAATACATTATTTTTCTTTTTATTATGAATTAAAGGAAATCTACACCCGGGCTGTAGCATGGAAATGCTCTTGCTTCCTCCCCTATCCAGTTCCTCTTCGCTTTCCTTGTAGATTCAACTTTTAACAGAATAATTTTTGTTCCCTTCATATAAAGTGACACTGCAAATCTGTTCTGGCAATTTAGTAGAATCAAAAAAAACTAATTAATTGCAAAAATAACACCTTAAAAGAATAAAAATAAAAATACTTCATAAAGTGAATTTTTAGAAGGACATTTGTGTAAGTGACAAGACTAAGATTAAGGCCATGGAAATACTAACCTAGCCAACAACTCTTTAATGCCTGTATAGATACGTTCACTTTGATAGTCTCAGACTGCAGCTTCTAGCAAAGCACTGGAAAATTAACCTATGCCTCCACTGCACAGACAAATTTCCAATGGCACTGTTAGGTTATTTAAACAAACAAACAAACAGCTGTGTTTTACCTGGATTATTTTAACCTTACTGCTAAACTTTTAAAAACATGACTTCTCCAGGGAGCAGGAGGTGGAGATGGCAGCATTCTGTCAACCCAGTGAMTAAGCTGGTGCCCAGAAGGAGTTTGAACAGATACAGGTAGGACATCCATTACTTTCACTGGACTTAGACCTTCAATCATTTTAGCAGCAAGGGATACATTAAAAGTTAAACAGTATTATCTGAGGGAAGTTAATATAGGGTCACCTACTTAGTGAATTCAACTGGTACGGCCTCGAGTTCACTCACCATGTCTGCAGAGCTGTCTTTTGTTTGCCGGACCGTGACTTTAACGTGGTATTTCTTCTCAATCCACTGTGCTATCTGTTTAGTCTTGGTCTCTAGGTCATTCCTGGCAATAGTTGAGGAAAAGGATAACTCCTTCTGAACCTGCCCTGTTTAAAACAGAACTAGAACAGCGTTGGCTTAACATGGGACAAACCTTCAACTGCCTTTTTTCTTTTTCAAACAGCCTATAGTGCTTTGCCTCCCCACCTCCCTTCCTCAATGCTACTTTCTCATGCCACAGAGCTCCCCAAACTCACTCTCACCTTTGAAGGTGGCTAACTGGCTTTTTGCTCTCATTGCCACAGCTAAAATCCTGACTGTTTGAGGCACAGAAGGAGCTCCCCTCAGAGGGGCAAGGCTTAAAGGATTTTTATTTTAATTGGAAATGTGTGCATACCAGCCTAATGCAAGTCTCACAACAGATGAATAGGGTTATAGCTTATACCTATAAGCACCTTTGTGGACCTGCACTTAAGAATAATTTATGAATTCTTGAATTTTGTGCATAATGTAGCTAAATGGGAATGCTTTAAAATTAATTTCAGGCACATTTTCTTTAGAAATTAAACAAAAAAAAAGTTTAATATTGATAAAAACATTCTTCTACTCTGTAAAAGAACAGACCTGTTCAGAGCATTATAAATRAGCAGCGGTTAAGGGCTTCAAACTTTGTCTGCCTAATCTGGGCTGTTTCACGACTGCTGTCGATAAAATACAATTTTTGTATATCTCACATTGCAGAGTTTATAAAAACTGCCTGTCATTTATGCCTTAATAAAAGAATACAAATTCAGTGCATCTCACAGAACAAGAATCTAATTATATTCTCTTAAATAAAAATAGATTAAAACCAACCAAAACAGCAGATGCTAAAATAGTAAATCCTGAGATAGCAAGAGAAAGCTTCTGTGTGGAAGACTCAACTAATCCACAATTTTATTTTCACCATGGCAAATCCTTAATAGCACAGAGAGCAATGCCATTGCTTTGGGCTTACACAAATGCAAGTAAGAGGATTTAATCTGCTGAAACCACTTCTAATGCAGCATTTTTCCAAGTGGGTTACAATATCAACAATGCACATACCTGTTTTAGGACTTGCTTTTTTCTTCTCCGCACGTCGAAGCTGCTCCTCATGAATCTGCTTCCCAGTCATCAGTCTGTACACGGGGGGTTCCGCGTTCTCACGAAGCAGAACCAGCTTCAGGTTGTGCTGATCCATAAGTTTGAGTGCCTCTGCTCGGTGCATGTTTCCCAAGCTCTCTCCATTCTCGTTGATTACATGCAAAATCCGATATGGAATTCTCCTTCCAACGCTTCCAAATGCTGCTTTCCTTTTTGGGTCTGTATCAGACTTTGCAGCTGTGGAAAATGGTTTTGCAGGTCCAAACACACTTGACTTTACAGAATCAGGCACCACCACTGAGAGTTCAGAAAAGATTCTCCTTTGTGTGGTCTCTGCCAAGATGGAGCCACAGAGGCTTCTTGTGAATCTGCTCTCGTTCCTCGTGGCTTGAAGCAGAAGTTTCATCAGGCAAAAGGCAGTCATCCCGAGGAAGCTGCCGAAAGGAAAAGCAAGTTACCTCCATCAGCTCATTTCTGCTAGCCACAATTATTACAAAGACTTGTCTCCACTACAGAAAAGCCCAATCCTTAAAGCTACTCTATTGTTAGCCAAAAATATGTACTGAAAACTATATGGGCTGAGTGGTAATCAGTATTCTTGACGATAGTAAAGAGAGCTTTAACCCAGAGAGAATTATCTGGCAGTAGAATAAAATGTAAGAAGAGTTGATGTTGTCTTCAGTAGTTTATAATTTGAGCCTGAATTCACAAATGCTGCTTCAGTTTTCCTCCTAAGAGCATCTTCTCTGGCACAGCTCGTGGTGCAGGTCAAGATTAAGAGAGTGGATAGGGGGGATTTGCTGTCAGACAGACAGGCACGTCACACCAAGTCACAGATTTTGTGAAGAACAGAAAAACTGCACTCAAAATACAACATGAGAATTTTCTTCCTGTTCCTGGTCCTCTCCTGCGGAGTGTTTCGCTCCAGCCCGCGGATCCAGACCCACCCTGGCCGCGTGGTGAACGAAGCCGACGCAGCACCCACAGCTACAGTCCCGCTTGCCCCGTTCTGGAAGGGCTTCCAAAGCCTCGGACACACAGAGCAAAACCCTCAAGTGAAACCRCTGCCTTTGTGTTAAAACACAACTATTCTTGTGCTGGAAAGCACTTACTGTTGTCCACAGCTTGCACGCTGCCCCTAAACAGTGGCATTTTTCTTCAAACTACAAATTTCTCAAATGTYACTTCAGGGAAGTAAGTAATCCAGCCATCTGCTTTTATGTGGATTACACACCAGTGTTATTTCAGGAACCAAAAAGAACTAAAAACTTTCTGCTGTCTCCACATGGAAAGAAATTCCAGATTTACCCATGCTCAAGAGCTGAAGTAATGCCTTAATTTTAAACTTATTTTATCTGGAAATTAAAATACTGACTTTTTTTTCAAATTTTCAAAGGTGAAATTAACAGGCATATTCTTATTTGCAATAAGCTCCCCCCCTCCRTTTTTCAAAACTATGTAGATTTCTTACACACATTGTATACAACTACACAACATTGTTTGGAAACTGCTGTTGTTGAAATTTCATCAAAACCATTGGATAAGAACACAGATATTGATGGGTTTTCTTCTGCTAGTATGTTATTGAGAAAAAAAAAACAGAAAGAAAAATGTAAGCATGGGTAAGACTTTGCAGCAGTATGCTGAACAGAAAATAAGCAACAGATTCACATGCCTAACATCCCCACACACTTTCAAATTAAAATTTAAGTGAATTATTACACAGAGAGCTACCTGGCCCAGTGGCCATGGGGCTATRGGACTCCAAACCAGGCACAGAAACAGGTGATATTTGAAGGCTGGTGAAGCTGATCTTTGAGACGTTCTTTTTCCACTATTGTTTTTCCCCCCTATTCCTCCCTGCTTTATGGAAACCCCGTTATCTTACTTGTTCTGCGACCACAAAAATAACTCTCCTTTAACAAGGGCAAGAACTTTATATAAAAAGCAAACTGAGGAGCATTATCTGCAGCTTCAATATTCTGTGTTTAAAATGCAGCAAGGAGAGAGAAAGCTAAGGGAGATACCGGGAACTGCGAGCACGTCTTACCAAATAACTTTCAAGAACTGCATGTTTTGCTTAGAAGGGAATATGATTGTACTCTACAGACATATATACAGGCATACACACACGCGCACATATATAAATGTGTAAACAAGGACACATGTGCATTCATATATATATATGCAATGTGTGTGTGTGCACATATATATATATGCAGAAGGTGCAAACTATCAGGACTGTTGATAGTAAAAGCACAGGAACAAGTGAAACAGCTTGCCCGCAAATAAACTTAATTGGGTGAATCTGGRGGTCTGGGACGGGATTCCACTTTCAGCAACAAGATGAAGCCAATGCACGGTACTTCTAGTACCAAATTAGTCCACAAATGGGACTGTGAGTTGGCTACGTGCTCTGGCAGGACCCTGAGCTCAGCCGGCCAGGGGGAACCAGGATCACACCGGGATTTCGTACCGAGTTTCAAGGGCAGCTGGTAGAAGAGCAGCGTGAGCAACGGTGCGAATGTGCATGGCCACGAGACCTGTGCGTGGCCGCGGTGTGTGAGGCTGCGTGGGCACGCGGGTGACTGCAAGGGCAGCTGTGCACAGGTCACCGTACGTGCACGGGGGTGACCACGTGTGCGTGGCGGTGACGGTGTGAGTACTTTGTGGTGGGGAGGGTGTGGGGAAGGGTGGCTGGGCGTGCGTGCGGGTGTGCGTGCGGGTGTGCTAAGCTGCAGGCTGTGGCGGGAGGTGATCCTGCGTGTGATCAGGTGAGGGTCTGTGGACCCGGCTGTGCTAGGGGTGACCATGTGTGTGCACATGTACGTGGGTGTGCGGCTACCTGACCTAGTGTGTGGTAGGGGTGACGTGTGTGTGCGTGTGCGTGTGTGTGTGTGTGTGAGGCTGGCCAGGGGTGTGTTTGGTGGCAGTGACTGTGTGTGTGCACCAGCACGCATGTGTCAGAGGGTGACTGCATGGGACCCTGTTAGTACCTGCGTGACCTGGCTGTGTGACTGTGCGTGTGTGTGCAACCATGGTGCCTGTGCGGCCTGGTGTGTGTGTGACTGTGCACGTGCACTGTGTCTGTGCAACCCGGTGACCTGGTGTGTGTGTCACTGTGTGCGTGCACTGTGTCTGTGCAAGCTGGCGACCTGGTGGGTGTGTTTATGGGAGAGGCTGAGTGTGTGTGTCAGTAGGGTGGGGTGACCTGCGTAGGGCGGTGTGACCCGTGTGCCTGTGTGTGTCTGTGTGTGTGTGCAGGGCGGTGTGACCCGTGTGTGTGTGTGTGCAGGGCGGTGTGACCTGTGTGCACCTGTGTGGCGAGTGTGACTCGTGTGCCTGTGCCCGTGTGTGTGTGTGTGTGTGTGTGTGTGTGTGTGTCTGTAGCGCGGTGTGACCCCTGTGCCTGTGTGGCTGCCGCGGCCCTGCGCGCGGCCTGTGGTCACCGCGCGGCCGAGGCGCCTCTGCGCGTGCCCGCCCGCCCGTGCCCGCCCGTGCGCGGAGCCCCGCGCGCCGCCGCTCTCACCTGCCGGGCCCAGGCCCCGCGCTGAGGCCGGGCCCCGGCGCCGCCGCCGCAGCCGAGGAGCGCCGGAAGGGCGGAGCCCCCGCGCTCCGCTTCCGCCTCCGCCTCCGCGGGTTGGGCCGTGCTGCGCGTGCGCGCGGGGCGCTGCCCGCGTGTGGCGGGGCTGTCGCTGTCGCCGGGCGGCTGTTGTGTGCGGGGTGTTGCTCACGGGCACCGGGGGGCAGGCCGTGCCCGGTGTGCGCGCCCGCGGGCAGGCCGTGCCCGGCTGCGCGTGTCCGGAGGGAAGGTCAGGCCTGTGTGTCCCCCGCGGGAGCCTGACCGCGCCCCGGTGCTCCGGCTGCCCTGCCCCGGGTTCGGGGCTCCTCTTCCGTCTGGAGACGGACAGTGCCGCTGTGCAAGGGGGAGCCGATGGAGCGCGCGTGGGAGCTGCGTCTGCGCGGTCCAAAACCCCTCTGCCTGCAGCTCCTCTGGGGGCGGCGTGGCCCCACGCGCAGGTKGTTCGGCTCTGATGGTTGTGGTCCATCGCCTTATCCTCCCCTCGGCCGCCGTGACCGGTGCGGAAACCTGCGGCTGAGGGTGCTGGGAACGCAGAGCACGAGGGTGTCCGCAGCGCGCGGGGCCGTCGTGCCGGCCCTGCGGCCCCGTGCGGACCGGGCTGCTCCGCACGAGCCGCCCTGCTCGCRTCCCTCCCGCTCCGGGGCTTGGCAGGTTTTGCAGGTCTCAGTCTGATGCTCTGGCTGCATAAAACACTGGTGCTCTGCTGGGATCCGGCTGCGGAGGGTGGAGTGTTCCTCAGCAAGGAAAAGGAGAGGCAGAAATGTTCCCCGCTGTTCCTTCCCGGTGCAGGAGCCAGGTGTGGTACCTGAGTAACCGCCAAGGGCGGCTCTGGCACAGCCGGAGCCTGGAAAGGTTTCGTTTTCACGGTAAGGATGTGCAGCACACGGGAGAGGAGAGCTGCGGATGTCGGCACTGCCCCCCGAGACCCTCTCGTGAGGCAGGAAAGCACAGTGGGGTTAGTGCCAGCACTAGGGCTCATGCTCCTCATGCAGGGTGTTTCAATGCACAGAACTCGTATTGCTCTGCTCTACCTTCCAATTTTGTTAAGTTCAAACTTCTATGCTCAGTTTTCTTGATGCCTTCCTCATTAAACTTAGCATGCCAAGAAATAGTGCCGCCTTCTCATGCTGTTTGCTCTGGCTGACTCCGTCTCCCTTTCTCTTTTCCCCTTACCCTTTGTCTCTCGCCTATTTACACTGTAATTGTCCTGGGTTGTGTTTTTGTGCTGTGCCTGTCGCAGCAGGAGGCCAATCCTAATTACCTAAGAGACGCTACTGTAATAAATGTGTTTAACGATAACTTTATTCCTTCTAGTTTGTCTGGTGCTCATCATCCCCTGCCAGTCCAAGCCACTCCGACAAGATTCTCAGTTGTTAGTTTCTGCTTTTCTTCCTAAATCTGTATCGTTTGACACAGCCCAAGGCTTCCTCCGCGTTTGCAGCCATGTGCAGGGGGCCAGGGCTTTGCCTGTCCCCTGCGGGTGCTCAAAACCAGTTCCTGTCCCCAGTGCTGCCCCTCAGCACGCGTTTCCCGTGGGTGTTTGTAAAGGGCTCTCGCATTGCCGAGGTGGAAACTCGGGGCGTGCAGGGGGGRAAGGTGCCCGCCTTCTGCAGCAATTCATTTGCTCCCTTTTCAGCTTCAGCTGCTTGATGCGCTCGTTTCTCTGCCCTTGTTTTAGCAGCAAGAAGGAGAGCAGGACCAGCAGCTCTGCTGGGTGGCAAGTGCTCACTGTGGACGCGGCCCTGCGCAGAGTGCAAGAGCGAGCCGAGACGGCCTGACCCCTTGGTCTGCTTTCCGACATCGGCCTCCTGAGGAGCGTTAAAACAAACCTCGGGAAGGTGGGAGCTCTGCCGCCGAATCATCCCTTGCACCAATTTACCAAACCCCAGCAAAGTGATTTTGCTCCCTGAAATGCAAAGCTGACCGYGTACGTTAAAGCATTAACCATAAAGCAAGGCCACGGGTCCCCAGGGTGAGGTACGGTTACAGCTGAAACTTCCCACTTTAAAGGCCTCGGCTTGTGTCTTGACTGTAGGGAGAGGCGCTTCCAGCGCGCCCAGGACGTTGTTGTGCAGCCCCTGCGAGCAGCTCCTTCAGCTGCAAACCTTTTAAAAGCTGCTTTTGTTGGCAGCCTAGGACACATCCGTGACCTTATTAAAGTGCAAGTGAAAGCTCCCCTATTTTTCCCTCTTTTTTTTTTTTTTTTTTGCAACAGTAAATCTACTAATTTTACAGTCAACTGAACAGCAATGGATTAATTTGTTTAAAGCCCGTGCTCACAAAGCGGGGAAAAAACCAGCGCGCTCCCGCGCCTTGAGCGCCCGCGGAGCCCCGCGCGCTGCTCGGGGGGCAGAGCCCACGGCAGGCGGCGGCGCCGCCATCGTCACCTGCCTCCCGGCACAGGTGCTGACCCCGCGGGACCGGCGCATCCGAGCCTTTGTGCGCCCTTCCCGGGGCCCGGCCGCGGCTCCCGGCAGCCGCATAAAGCGGAGGTTAGGGGCCGGCGCCGGGGTCAGAACGGGTTAAACTCGGCTGCCGTTGGAGGTTATAGCTCGTAACAAGAGCATGAAGGAAGCGCATTGGAAGATGCAATTTGTTTCTTCTTTGTCAGCCATTATTTTCCCTTGCCCCATTGATGGTGACAGCTTAACAAAGTTTTTATACGCCGGGGTTTTCATCCTTCAGAGGATAAAGGGTTGCCATGCAAAAGAGGGATGCAGGTGGAAGAGTTTATAAAGCCTCCATGATTTTCAAATTGAGGGTTGAAAGTAGGCTCCCTGCRTGGCTAAGTCAAAAATAATTTGTAAATGTTAAAAAAAATACACATTAGGAACAGAGGAGCTGCATTTTTTTTCTTCCACCCCGAAGTAACTTGCCAGGAAGAGAGTTTTAGCAGAAGCAGTACAACCAGACTGYTTGTGTGCATTTTTGCCCCAAGCTTATCTGATTTTCTTTTACTCGTTTGTCACTAAAAATGTTCGGAGTCAAATACAGTCCTGATCATCTCCCATCAATGTTTTTGGCATACAGCACATGGTGCTGGTTCTTCAGCTTTCCCCTCAGGTTAATAAAGAATTACAGACTACTAAGTGCTCTCTGGGGATACCTCCAGCGAGAGGTTCTCATTCGGCTTCTGGAAATGCAAAGGTTAGAAACCAGTTCAAATCTTTCTGCAGTCTGTTCAATTAAAAACGTGCCTCGGGGTTTTCATATATCTACACAGAGTAACTTATCTTCTGCCAATCTTCAGATGTAATCTGTAAGACTGCAGTGATTTTGTGTGTTATTCTAATGCAAAATAAACGAAATCTGAAAGTTGAATTTAATTAAACCTGACAGAAATGCAGGAGGACAAACACACATTTTGCTAAGGTTTCTTTCCTGCTCTTCTCACGCTTTCCTAAAGAAACAGAAAGCTCAAGCGATCATCAGCCCTTCTGCACCTTGTCTCAGCAGCGCTCCTCTCTCCTGGGCCCTTCGGCCTGGTTTGTAGGGAGGTTGTATCCTCAGAGATACTGTACATTCAAATTAACCAGATGTATTTATGTATTTCTATGAGTTTTGTGAAAATCAGTGATTAAACAGAGGAGACACCCTCAGATTAGCGATTCCTTCAGGCAGACAGTAGACCGGAGCGTGCGCGTGCACGGGCTGCCCGCTTGCACACACGTGTTACCACATTAGCTGCTGCCTTTGACCCCAAGGCCTCCAGAGGGTTCACCCGGCCCGTGTGTCGCCTACACGTCGGGTTGCTGATTCTCGCCTTGCTCTCAGGTCAGTCACCTAAAGGAACGATGCAGACACACGGTGCCGAGGACTCCCCCGTCACCGCCGGGCTTTGGCTGGCAGCCTTCACAGAACAAGGGTCTTTCAAAAGGCTGAGCGCTCCTGCCTGCTGCCCCATCGCTGGCTGTTTGTCTTGTATCTGGAATATCAAAAAGCACCAGTTATGGCATCAGGGCTCTCAGAAAATAGTGATTTGTGGCTTATTGTGCTTTCTGAGTTATTAGTGGCATGTTTTTTCTTCCTGAAGTCGCAGTGTAGCTTCAGCGTGCACTGTGGAAGATTCTTGTCAAAACGAATTATAAAATAACATGCCACTATATATSTCATTTATTTTATTTTCCTGAGCTTTGCTTGTTTGTGTCGGTGCAGTTCCTACTCCCCAGATTAGGACAGGGCATCCGCTGATATTAACTGCTCAGCACTCCTGAAACCTGATATATCTTCTCCCTGCAAGGATGGGGCCCTGGGGGATTATTGGTTCTGCTCTGTGATCTCAGCAAAATTGTGTATATTCCCCAAGGTCTTCCCTCCCTGTAACGCTCTTCTACCAGATCTAAAGGGCCAAATTCTAAAACACAACCAAACAAAAAACATCTCCATCCTTAAAGACTAAAGCACTCAGGGCAGCTCAGACCTGACCTTGCAGCTCCTGCTGTTCCAGCCGGATTTGGGCTGGATGCTCCTGGGACAGAGAGCTCATCTCCACGGGTTCTGCATTTCACTCGTTCCTCCAGTCCTGCAGTTCTGGTCTCTCACAACGTCCTTCACCTACAGCAAGCGATCCCAGCGGGGTCGGCTCTCAGCATCCCTGTTCCTGCATTTTGCACACAGGGGCCTTTCCCCAGGCCCCTCAGTTTGCTAGGATCTTCTCGTGGTTTAATCCCAATAGTCTTTCTCCCCCTTTCCATCTGACCTCCTTCCACGTGCTATGAGGTTAAAGGAAACCACTTCTATGAGTATTTTTTCCCCTTGAGCAAGGTTTTTGGCCTGAGGAGGAAGGGCAGTCTAAGAGAATTTACTTTTTTGTGATAGAATTGAAAAATCATAGAAAAATTCGGATCGGAAGGGACCTGAAGGGGTCATCTGTTCCAGTGAAATATCCAGAATATTGGATTATGTTCTCAACTTTGAATGATAAAGAAGCCTTATTTATCTGCAGATCACTGCAGAAATCACCAGGACTCCAAGTGATCATCAGGTTCTGCCCTTTTCAGTTCTGCTGGGGCCTTTAAGTGTATATGTTTTTCAGAAGCAATTACATTCCTACAGGCTCAGTCCATATAAAAGCATTTATTTGTATTTGAGTAGGAGTATGAGTATTTATTTGTTAATAATTTTAAAACACTTTAATTGTACTGAGAAGTCATTAAATTCCTAGCGTTTTGTGTATTTAGTCAAATTCATATGCCRTTGATACTTACATGGTATCAAAGCTTAAGCTAGTTACATGAATTAAGCGTGGATTCTGGGACCACCAGAAATGGGTGACATTTTTTATGTAAAGAGCAGAGGGAGATAATTATTTAGACAGAAGATGTTCAGAAAGCAGCTCTGTATCTACTCGGAAATGAAGGGTACCTCTGGAGCTAAGAGCAAGGCACTTACAAACACAGGCGGTAGCAGGAAGATGCTAGTGGGACTCTATTCACCCCAGAAAGGTTCAGAAAATCCTCCTGTAAAACGTACCAGTGAGCACCTCTCTGAGTATTCCTTATCATAACAGGATCTTAAAACGTCTCAAAAGGCTTAATTTAGGAATCTGCACCTTTATATCTTTTTTTCTGTGTTCACAAAGTGGTATAAAATTGGTGGCTGATTCTGACAAATGAGGGAAATAGTCTTATTCCTTTGCGTGCTTAGAGAAGCTGATTGTTTTGGTTGGTTTGTTGACTTGTTTGTAAGGGAACAGAGCAACAGATCGGGAATGAAATCTTGCTAACATCCGAATCRAATACTTTTCTCTCTGAACCAATGTGTCTTTGAAAAACCCGCCACTGAAAAAGGTAAGAATTATTATTAGCTTTTATCAGCTATCAGGCTGGGTAAAAAAAYAGAAGGGAGAAAACTGCATCTTTTCTTAAAAGGCTAAAAAGGGGAAAAGTTAGAAGTAGGGCTAGAAACCAGGCCYGTTGGTGCCTTCTTTAGTGGTGTTTTTTCCACTATCTCGCACTGCTTATGTAAACTTTGGAGGGGAATGCCATGTTGTAACAGAAACGTTTGCTTTGGTTTTACAGTCACATACCTGAGTAATGAAAAACAACTGGCCTTTATAAGTCTGAAATATAACTAAATTTAAAGGGTTTTTTTTTTCCTAATTATGTCTTTCAAACAGTCCTGACTCATGCAGAGGGATATGTAYGAATATGTGAGTAAATATATAGGACTGCCCCACTCTTTGCTTTTATTACTTTCAGAAGTATTTTTAATGGACCCTCTGGAATTCTTTCATTAAAATGAAATTTTGTTTTGCTTTTTATCAACGATTTTGCTCTAGGATCCTGGCTGTAGAGAAGGGAGAGGCAGCTCCCAGTTTTCACTATATTAAGTTAATGTCAAAGCTTTTCATCTCACAGCACTCCCAGCTAGATATATGAACCTTGTTTTCCACATTCTCATACAGCCCTTCCCAACCACTAATAAATTGACTCCAAGACAGGCAGAATAACATGCAAAGTTTCCAAATTTGGAAAATTTCATGAAATACAATTACTGGATATTTTTGGCATTGAGATGTTTTTGCACCATGAACTCTTAGGAGAAAAAAAAAA
>PTEX01000010.1:3384097-3468439 GCA_003342815.1 Eudromia elegans | reverse complement strand
AGTGGAAAATTTTGGGACCTGATCTGCATAATAAGTACTCCCAGAGTTTGCCAGGAGAAAGGGCTGAACAACACCCGTTATTTACTATATAAGCATTATCYTGGCTGAGGTCCATATGGGCTGGGAACATCTGCCTTATGCTTGGCAAGCTCYGGGTCTCGGACCAGCTGTGAATTCAGTCACCAAAACTGCACCAAGTCTCGCACAGTTTTATCAATATTAGCGCCTGCTCGATGCCTCTGCAGCTACCAAGGCAGTTTTGCTGAATGCATAAARGAGAAATCACAGACTGTGCCCAGACTCTGCCCAGGATTGCTCGTGCTCGCTGGCCGGGGGCGCGGGGAGGGCCCCTGTGCGCTGCAGCCAGGGCTGTGCACTGCAGCACAAGGGCACGGTCCGTGCTCATTACATGCAGATCTGCCCGAGCATTTCCCTGCTCCTCATTCGGGGAATATCAGCCAGTGMATCGGGGTTATTCCTGCCGGATCCAAAACATTCCTCATGTAGGCAAAGCGGGTTAGCCACAGAAAGGAATGATGAGCTAATTCAGTCTTGATGAAACCATATCAAAGTCAACAAACATGCGCCGGAGTCGACTATGACCTGATTATATCTGCAGAAGCCCTGCCTTGCAGGCAGTCTATTCATTTAAACAACCAAATTAAACAAGATAGTCCTAAATGCATCTTGTTGAACTTGATTGTTTAAATAAGCCACCATCTGGCATGGCTGACACAGATGAAGTTCCCTTTTCATTTTTCCTTTTATTTTTCATTCGTTAACACTGTAACTATTTTATATTTTCTGCTTATTTCATATTACTTCTCTACTGGAGTATCTTTACATAGGGGCTGGGGGAAGAAATTAACAGAAATTATAATACAGTCACAAGCTGGATTCACCATCTCCAAAACCTGACCGTGATCGGCTAAATGGATTACAAGAGCATCGCTATCAATASCATTATTTTAGCCACAGAGGAATACACGTATTGTTAGAGAAACACAGCTAACATCTATCAGTATTAAAAGGCAAGAAAGAATACGATCAAAAGTTTGAGTATGAACCTTAGAAAGCTGAAATAATTAAGTTCCCTATTTGTGGTCAGGATCCTAATTTAATTAAAAGTTTTTTTGTGTCATTTTGAAGGAAAATCACTTTTAAATGTTCTTTATTAAACACAGAATGTCCYTGGATTTGCATAGGGTCTGGCTCTGCAGGAGTGTGTGTGCAAGAGCTGCGCATGAGAGCAGTCCCGCTGACGCTGAAGGCGTTGCTGGAGTGCAGCAGGACCCTTAGCAATGAGCACAGCAGCAGCAGCCCCAGCTCTTAGGCACCTCTGCACATCTTCGCTTCTAGAGCTTTAGCTACCTGCAGTTGTAGGTGCACTCCCCGGCTTTAGGACTCGCTCCCTGCTGCCCTAAGGCCTCTCAAAGCCACTTCATTCCTCTGTGCTTCCATCTACCTTCTAACCTGCAGTTTCATCAGGTTGGTCAGCAGGGTCCTTGAGGAGTTATCCCTACCTTTCCTTGGTTTCCATACAGGTCGTCACAGGACAAAGTATTGGTGGCGTGGAAAAGATCTGCCCATGGACTGAGCCATGCTCAGAGACTGCCCACCTACTCCTGGCCTGGGGGACTGAAGAGGGAAGTGYTCTAGCATAGACCCTGATAAAAATGGTTCGTGTTAACACAATTTATCATTTTTAGTACACCAGAGCCTTGCCAGATTCACCTTGGATCGTGGAGGTCTAAAGAAACTTGGCAGGTCAGGACAATCTGGTTGTGTGTTTTAGCCCCGGTGTCCATCCAGGCACTCTCGCTGCTACTGTCATACGAGCAAGGAAGAAAATATCCTGAGCAAGGGAAAACTGTAGAAAAGGAAGCAGAAAGTTTTGTTACACAAATGCATTTGCCTTTTCCTAACTCAAAATACACTTAACAGCACATTACAATATAGGAATGGGTAGCTGGAAGCTGGAAGCTGGAATGGGTACCTTCCTTCTAACTTACAAACTYCAAAAACGTCCTTCATATTTTGAGCATATTTTACTTTCTGCAGCAAAAAGAGGTTCCAGTATGAAAGGAAAATGACAGGTTTATCCTATTTCAAAGTTATTCTGACTTTGTCCATTTGATTTGATTGTAAATGTAAGGATGAGGTATTCTTTCTATTATTATGTTAAAATAACGGTCCCTCCTCCCCACTCTGCACATACACGCACCCTCTAGCACTGCTAGTTGCAGTAATTAGCTCAATGTGCTAATGAGAGTTTCCAGGGAGAACGCTGACAGGATTAATTAATGGGTGAATTTCACTTTAATAAATGTATAGGCAATTTTCTAAATGCAGATGGCATGGTCCACTGATGGGGGCTCAGCCTCAAGCTACTTAATACAGTAAGTGTCTGGGAAAAGTGGTTAATTTGTAAAAYGCTTCATGATCCTGATTAGAAGAGAGATAATGCGTAGGTTTTCTTCCCAATGCATTATTCATTTCTCAACAGTTGGAGGGTGCGGCATCCTTTCCTGCGTCCGCCGTTCGCAGCCCGGCGCGGTGACCCACGGAAGGGAAGGAACGTGCCCTGGCACCTGGTCAGAGCAGGCTCCTCCGTCGGTTTTCCTGCAAGCCGGCTCTCTCCTCCAGGCACAAGGTTTATGTCACATAATGTGAGTGAAGGGGGGCAAGCAGAGCCTCGTTTTGCCTGCAGGACTGGGGTTGTGAGCRCCGGCCCTGCTCTTGCACGCAGGAGCCACGTGGCTCTTCCGAGCAGCAGCCGGGCCGTGAGGAGGGTTGTGCAGTGGCCTCCGTGGTCGCAGACTCTCGAGGCAGTCGGGATGCTGCAGGCCTGAGAAAGAGGCGCTGACTCCTTCGTTTTTCTTGAGGTACCTGTCGGAATATGGTGACTGGAAGCTCAAAAGCAGGATGYACACATAGGGACCAGCCGAAGGAACAGGAGGGTCCAGGCTCCTGCATAAACATGGAATTTATGAGCTCAACTTTGTCATGCAATGCTTCCCATGTTAACGTGAGGGCACAAAATATATTTATTTTTGTTTGTCCAATGTCATTAACTTTCAGGGTTTTGMATTTTTGTTTATTTTTAAGATAAAAATCACTGATATAAACAGGGGATGTTTTTTCCATCCCTTTCTCATTCACCCAGAGATTCGCCCTATTCCTTGAGCAGAGATGGTCACGTGCAAACCCACCTTCTCTTCCCAAAGGGTCACRACAACCACCAGCATCCAGGTACCTGTTGTGTGCCAAGCACCAATCCCGGTCAGTGACCTGAAAGCAGAGGATAATTCCTGACATCTGCAACAGCAGACGCACCTGTAGTTAAGACAAAAGGGTTCRTCAAGAAAGCACCTCTGCTAGCGCTGATCATAGAGCCTTCCCTAAGCACCATCCCAGAACTGCTAGGGCTCAGGCTGTCCCAGCACTCGCCCCAAACCCACTCATCTGCCTCACTTCATTTTAGGTTCACTACCATCAGTACAAGCAAAGATGCTTTCTTGATGAATCCTTTTGTCTTAAGTAGAGCTGCATTTGTGTGTGTGTGTCCATATATGTGTTCAGATGTCCATACTTGTTTATACACTCATGTTTAACACATACTTCCATTTTCTTCACTGGAATTTGCATTTCCACCTTTGTTTTTAGCAGCACTTGGTACTTTTTTGCTCATGCTATTTGTGTCTAAACCCTTTAGGAGCACATCTGTGCCTTTATGTCTCTTATATCTCTTGACAATGATTTCTACTGTTTAGGTAAGAAAGTACTTTCCTGTTGCTTGTGAAAGTTACTTCACTTAATTATCCTATTGCAAATCCCAGCAATTTGCCATTCTTTTCCATTTTCCCCATGTCATTAATAACTGAAGAGATTGCTATCTTGTCCACCCCTCAGTCATCCCCATTGCAACAGCAGTGTCCTGCTGCACACAGACAGTCCCCAGAGAAGTCACCATCCACCTTTAGTAGCTCTCCTTGTCGGTTCAGTCGAAGTTTGAGTTCACTTACCAGTGGCCCAATGGTGTTTTCTGTTTTGCTCTCTATTCTTTTCCTAATAACTCCTGTCATTCTATTTACCTTCTTGACCACCACTGAGTAACGGGCTGATATTTTCCAGGAGCCACTTGAGAAGATTCYTTCCCTGGTGATAACAGCTAATTTAGAGCCCATCACTGAGCGTACATAGTTAGGATTGTTTCCTCCCATGCACCTTACTTAGTCRTTGTCAATGTTGAATTTAGACCTCCACTCTATCCTCAAAGTCACTCCAGAGTAYTCTGTCACTGTACTGTTCTGTAACACTTCATAGACAGTTGTCATTGCTACTCCTCTGCAACGTTAGCARACTTGGTAAAGTCACTAGTTTCCCCTTTTCCAAATCACTTGCAAAGGTGTTGGCACACACATCTCCCAGTTGTATCTCCTTCATTATGAAAAACTGCCTTATCTTTTCTAGCCTTTCTTTTATATCTTTTAACCAATTTAGATTAGTTAGTAATCTCACAGAAAAGCTATTCATGACAGCTTCAGTTCTACATGAGACTTCTTGAAGGACCCCAGTGAGAACATTTTGGAAAAATGGGAAAGGAATCCAACAGCACAAATCCCCTTGTGCACAGAAAAAGGAAAAACAAAACCTCTTATGGAGGTGTGTGGCATACAGCTCCTACTGATCTTGCCACGAGCATAACAAGACCTGAAGRTGAGACTCAAGCAAATGTGAAATTCAATATCTGAGGCAACTCTYTGGATTAAAAGATGCTTAATAGACCCAGGGTATTCTCTCTGGTTGCCCTAGAAGCTGGGGAAGCTTCAGAGAGCTTCAGACTGGCTAGAGAAGGTCCTCAGAAACCTGATCCAACTTARAGACTGGATTTGAGCAGGAGTTTGGAGTATACGGACTAGAGCTCCAGAAGTCCAATTCAACTTAATGCTTGTAAGCAGATGAGGAGTGTATGCGTATATGAGCAGAGGTCTCTCTAGACTTGTCAGATTTTAACATATTTTTTGATTCATGAATGGATTGCAGATTTGATTTTTAATAAATCAGCAAGTGAAACTTSTTCTTGTGTTTAATGAAAGCAACTGGCAAAATGGCTGAAAGGAAACTCTGTTGTGTACTTGGTTTGCTGTAAGATTTCTGTATCTATTCCAGATAACTTCCTTTCTATTCCAACGGAAAAATAAATCATGCTTTCTCATAGTCAGCACAAAGGCCTAGACCTCAATCCACAGTCTTTGCAACTCTGGATATTTAATTTGTCAAGTTCTCCCATAACTGCCCTGGTCAAAGGCAGTGTTGGTCTAACCTCCTGTGATGGTTCCCATGTGCAAACCAAATCATGTCACCTGGGCAGAAGATCATTTCATGTTCCTCATTTTAGATAGCAAATTATCCTTGTCCCAGACAAGCCAGATATTAATTGTCATTTATGACCACAAATTATTGTAATTAGAGGTGGTTTGCTATTAATGGATTGTAAAAAAAAAAGTGAATTGGAGTTTAATCCAAGCTGCCGCTTCATGATTCAGTCATGACTTGCTCGTGTCCTTCAGGCCAGTGGGAAAGGTGATCTATGAACTGTGAGTGCTGTTGGCTCCCAAGGTGGAGTGTGCCTCAGAGGTGCAGTTCATCACCCCGATCCATCTGGTAATTGGGAAAGTGATTTATCTCTCACCTGAAAGGACGTAGCAATGTGAGCAGATAGAGTCGCAGAGGAAAGAGCTTCAGATCCTTGACTGAGTTCCTCACTACTCTCCGAACATCTATCTTGGCAATAACTCTCCTGTTCTCAGGGGAAGACCCCTATGCCGTACTCAAACAGCTCTGTGTTGCATTCCTACCCTTCTCACTCCTCCTTGAGGGGCACCACTTTGATCTGAACTCTACTCTGTGCTCAGACTTCAAAGCCTCATAATCTATACTCTTTATGTTCTTGAAATCAGTAGAATGATCATACTTAGAACTGTATTGWTTATGTTTGCTTAATTTTTTATCTATGATGCTCATTTTGCTTGTGGATAAAGGACATGGATTATAATATCACAAAACAGTCTTTACTTCACATTCATCTCTTCAATCTCTTCACAAAGGAGAGTGTGACAACACACATTGCATACCACCCCCATCTTTATATAATACCGATACCAGAAGAACCCAGGATCTTTTTGGAATATATATCACATCAGCAGCAGATAAACATGAATTGCAACAGCTAAGCTTAAAGGGGGTTGCAGATGTCGTAGTTGTCGTTGTGAAATCCTCTGTGGACATCCTGCTTTGGCCTCACTCACCTTGCCAATGGTCTTACAACACAAAGCACTTCCAGGAGCTCCTGTAAACTACAGTKCTCTTGCTCCAGCCCCTGCTACGACAAGCCGCCTCTGATATGTGCAGGACCTACTCTCTGTGCTGTGCATCATGATCAAGAAACTGARGTGGTTTGAAAATAAACATTTTGCAGAGTCTTTTAGAGGTGAGACCAACCACCTTAAGGCAGTACGGACCAGTGTGGCTGCAAACCAGGTGCTCCAGAAGGGAGGAGGTGGCAATGCACTGCTAGGTGTGCAGGAGATGCACTTCAACCCAGAAAGTGCTGCCTTGTTTGGAGACTCTTCCCTATCAGTCATCGCTCCTCTCCTTTCCCTGCCCTTTCCTTCCCACCTGCCATGCTGCCACCTGGACTGTGCTGGCACAAGCACTTCTGTGAGTGTGTGCTGAGCCAGAGACCTGATCCAGCTGAAAAATGACTTTGCAAAACTCTGGGCTATTTTTCAGCCAAGTACTGTGGTTTTGTTCATCATATGGTGCACAAATGACTGCTGGCACAATGGGAGGGCAGTGTGGAGCAGAAGCAAGTGCTGAGGATGGAGCTGGGAGGAATATGGGTTGAATGTCTAGTTTCTGGTAGCGTAGCAAGATGCACAACACAATTGTGTGTTTGAAATTTATAGAACCCAAGAACTAAACTCCATGGTCCCCCTCTCCCCACAGTCTGATGGGGACCCCCTCACCCAGCACTGCCCTGCTATCCCTCAGCTAATGCCCTGCCCATAGGCAGATATTCACAGTCAGCCGCCTGGTGGTAACACYCTCAGTGGTGGTGGTGCCTTTGCAGTGATAGCACAAGCGATACCATCTCAAACTCCAACAAGAATGTCAAGAAATGTCTCAGTACTACAGCATCACCATCGCATTTGGAGAAGTGTGAAGAGCTTTAATGCCTCCTAAATGTTCATATCTCCCAGACATGAAGAACATGYGGGTCTTGGATCTGTGTCACATAGACTGGCATAGCCCAGGAGCCTAATTTTTTGCTGTGATAAGCGGTAATACTCTTCATACTGCTATGGTATAGGCACATCCCCGTCACTATCCATTGCTATTGGGGTCCAAGGAAGAGCTTATACTCCGGTAGAACAGTCAGTGACGGCTYTCTACATCTGAGGTTCTCCATTTATATGTAATCATGTCCTTCATATAGTCTTCACTGCTGTCGTGTATTAAAATTGTGTATTAAAATGCACATGGTGTACTAATGCCTTCATAGTAACACCTTTCTYTCTGATCCTCAGCTAAAGGCCTTTTATAAGATACAGGCCACAGGACAAAGCTTACTGATTCACCTGCACCTTGATGATCTCCCCATGTGCATGTGAATTAGTAAGCTTGAGCTCCTGCCCATGGTGGGGCAGATTTGGGSACTGCCACATGAAATACCTGTTCCTTGGATCTCTGGAGGGCTCTTGCTCAAATGTCTTCCATTAACCCATTGCAGCAAGATGGGCTCATAGACATCCTGATGTCACCCAGCTCTGCCCTGAGACTCCCTTTGGCCAAATGACTTCTCAGTCTGAAGCAGTTTGTTAAGAGCTTACTGCAGGTCACCTGGGTAATGAGTGTCCTCCCCCAGGTCACTGTCTCTCAGGCCACCAACAGCCCGGGTGGGTACAGCACAACCCTTCAGAGAGCCTCCATGGCCCCAAGCCCTGTTGGAGCTCRGCCTGTCACAGGTGGGCAAAGTGCTGGGGCCCTGGCCCATGGTGGACACCCTGGGCCTGGCCAGGCTGCAGAGAGCACGTCCCTGTCATAGGGGCTAGGGGCACCCAGACAGGAAACCACTGCCTGGACACACAGCTGGAGGGCAAGCTCTGCACCTGCCCTGGTTAGGCCACCTCACCCATCTGCATGCAGGGAAGTTTGTGGTACCTGGGCCATCTCCAAGGCAGTGTGGATACCAGCMTCCTGGAGCCACTTCATCATGGGGCTGAGCATCGTCAGTCCCTACATTCATACATTTGCCAAGTTTGGCACAGACCCTGGGTTACGTTGGCAGTGGTTCAGCCACAAGCTGCATCTACCCATTAAAGGAGGGTAAGGAGGGAGGGCAGATGCTCTGACTCTCGGCCAGGTGCCTTTCTACGGCTTGAGGAAAGCTCCCTGGGTCTCTGCCAAGCTGTACTGCTCCGCACTCGCTCCAGCGTCTCCGTCACGCCACGGCCAACCCATCCGAAGGCGCCGTGTGGAGTGGTAGGACATGCAGTTGTGCCAGCACAGACAGAGGCACTGTGGCTCACACAGTGTTAGAATAAAGCAGCTAAGCCACCGCCATCTATCAGGCATGAAATAAGCTGTGTGGCAAAGCCTTGCCAAGGACACGAGCCCTCGGGGCCGCAAACATGGATTTCAGCCTCTGCACCCAAAAGGCTACTGCGGGCAGGACTGTCCAGACCCCAGGAAGCTTCCTGGTGATTAAAAAKCTCCATCAGTTCAAGGACTGTAATTACTGGCAGATAAGAGGCAGAGTAATCCATTCATCTGGCCACATCTCCAGTCCATGGGCGAATCATGCTCACTCCTTGTTATTTTTAGTTGCTGCTTTGGAAGGGAAGGGAACACAGTTTTTTCCATCTGCGGAAGGAAATTGTGGTGGGTTTATCTCAGGGCAAGGAGAGATGCTCAGAGGGAATTAAGGAGGGTTCTGCTCCTCCATTAGTGCAACCTGCCACACCATGTGCTGCGGATCATCTTGCTGCAAAAGAAGTTGTGGCTCTGTGTTCAGCTTCAGGAACAGATGTTGTATGAAGCTGCTAGCACCGAGCCTGCCGGGCRCTGCGCACTGCTGTGGCTTGAGCTGGCTCTGTGTCCTGCCCTGGGGTCCCGGATTCTGCGCCATTTCGGTGGAAATGTCCTTGAAGTGCTGACTATTTCTTAAAATTATGATATTAGATCTCCTGTGTGTCAGAGTAGCTTGTTTCAGGCTGCTTGCACACTTGGGGTGATGGGTCTTTTCATGCTCACACCAGGATCACAAGCTCTCTGTGCAGCGGGAAGACAGAAGATGCATGCAGACAAAGCGGAGGGGGTTTCTTCACTGCTGCCTGGCGTGCTGAACACACACCTTGCTTCCAGCTTGGAGCAAACTCGAACTCTGAAAAGTCCAGAACATCCCCAAATTCTGACCACATATTTTACTGGGCTATTCAGCCTGCGATCTAGTGTGAAATATCAGCTTCAACAACAAGAAATTGCTGATCATTAGAGCTGCACTTCCTATCATGTCAGAGAGACTACTGAGTGAACTGGGACTTATTCGTGGCTCCACGGATGAGGGCAGGTGGCAGTAGGGAAGAGCCAGCCACAGAGATGAAATTGCCCTGGTCTCCTGCCAAAGGATGAAGAGATGTAAAAAACTCTGTCCCGTTTTGGTTTGGACCCTCACCGATGTTCCTGCAGGCTTTTCAACTGCCTGCCTGTCTGTCTCTCTTTTACACACAGGTACAGAAGCATTTTTGGAAAGAAGCAGGATGAAGGATCTGAAGATACTAAAGATGACCTGGTGAAGAAAGCAGGAAAGCTGGCAGCAGAACAGACAAAGGGCTAGACACGGGTCTGGTGGCCTGGTGAGCGACTGACACCGTGGCTGGATCCGTTGTTCTGAATTGAGGGCATTCTGCTTCCCACGGTTTCCAAAGCTGGAGCTAACCTGATGTCGTCTTTACCAGAGGACAAGATGAGGGTGGGTATTTGTGGATTTTCATCTGTTTAGGATGGCATGAGGAGAGCTGGTATTTAAAGAATATCTGGTTCCAAAGAAAAAGCTCCTTTCCTGTCTCCTCTCACACTCCTGTATGCGAAGAGTGATTAAAACAAAATAAAAGGTTTTCTCAGAAATATCACAGAGTGTGATTTATTTATGGAGCAGATGGCATCATAAAGCCTGGAAAAATCAGAAAATTAGTTACAAGATTTGGTACCTAAACATTTTCCCTATTAACACCCTGTTCAACATTAGGTGTGTGCTCAGGTTAGCTCCCAGCTGACTTAGTTCTTCAGTCCACAGATCACTATAATAAATTCGCAGTATTTAGGGCCAGAAGGGAGGCTCAGATCATCTGAGCAGACTGCCTGTCTATCACAGACTGTTACATTTCATTTGGTTACCCCTGCCTGGAGCCCAATTACTTGTGTGGAAATAAAAGCGTCCTGTTGTGAACGGCAGACATCTATTTCCTTTGGCACTGAGTGTCAACAGTCAAGCACCGTGGCTGGTAAAGGTTTGTGCTTCTCTTCCAAGTTAAATTTATGTGGCCACGGCTTCATTCCTTAGTTCTTGCTGTGATTTGCTCCTCTGGATTATACAGTCCCTTTGCAACCCCCATTGCTCCTCTGAGTAATTTCTTACAAACTACAACCACGTTGGCTGTAACTGTTGCTAATAAGCTTTCCAAGACTTTCAGAGAGGCATGCCCTCCATGCCTTGAATATTTTCCTGCCGCTTCTTAAATTTTAAACACCTTCTAAGATTGCAGAACCGGATACAGTATCAATGTGCATGGCTAAAATAGTCCTTTTTGCCCAGGCTGGGCATGTGGGAACCACAAGGACTGAAGCAGCACAGCCTATGAGCTCGAGAGGGACGTTTCCCCCCTCTGGATTCCTTCTGCTGCCCTGTCTTCTGCCAGGCCCTGCCGTCCTGCTCCCCACAGCTCCATGTCTGAGTTTAGGTTTCAAAAGAATATTTGTTTCAAACAGTTTGACAGACCAAGAAGTTAGATCATAGTGTGGGGCTCTCCTGCTCATCTCACCAATCTTGGGGTCTCCTGGACACACGTTGCTCTCCTGGCCATGGAGGAGTCTGTTGGACACAGTGAGTGGCTTACGCGTCCCGCCAAGCAACCCCTTCCTGCATGCACTTAATGACTACTTTATTGCTCCCGGCAGCTGCTTTCCGAGCACTCAGTATCCATCTCTTAGCCATTTCGGGGGAGCTCCACTGTAGAGGAATGATTTTTAAACCATTTCCAAAAAATGCCTCGAGATGGAGCAATGCCAGAATCTGGCTATATAAAGGAAAATGCAGGGAAAAGCCCAAGAACCAAAGACGATCATGAGACAGAAACCAAAACGAAGCTCCCAAGGAGTCAGACACMCGCCGAAGTTACCAAACGAAGCAGTCACCGCGGGATGTGGGCTGCCGCGGGTGCTGCAGCTGCTGCTGGGTGAACTCTCAGCCCAYGGCAAGGCACGGCATTGCACCTCCTCCTGCCCAGCCAGGAAGCGCCCAGGCCAAAGCCCAGTGTCTACCCGGGTGSTGAGAGCCAAGGGCCAGAAACTGCTGCTGCAGCTCAGGGGAGCTGGTGGAACTCGGCCAGTCTCCATCTCCTGGCTGAGTGTCTGTTTTACAGCTGCCTGAATCACTGGCCTGATTTACAGAAGGCCCCTCAATAGCTGCTCAGCACTTCATAAATCAGGTCCTTTCTCTAAGTGCCTAAGCGCACACTTAGGAGGTTACTGGAGAAACATGTTACAAATGATCTTGGTGTAAGAGCTCGCTGGAACTTGGCTCTTGTTTGTGGATTCTCACACAGACTGACCATTTTTTAGCATTCAAGAGTATCTGTTAGCGAGCTGAAAGATTCTGTGTTCCCTCCATCAATGAACACATACAGTYCGTTGCAAAACTATCGAGACAAATCCGCATTGGTGCAAACAGAAGCAGCTCCTATTGAATTCAGTGCAAGATGTGCTTACRAATGAACACTGGATTTCAGCTGGAGTCTCTTTATTCTGCAATAAATTACTAAATGGATTGTCAGATTTGATATTTTCTCATAAATGCCTAATTAAGGAAAAAGCAAGCCACTGCTTCATAAACTCTCTGCCTGACAGTACAATAAAATGTCATAAATTCAATGAATGTTGTGATAATGCTTTTAGAGACTAATTACCTTTCATTATCATTAGCACAAACCTGATCAGCACTGAGAATAAGACACCACTATGTCATGATGACTTTGCTGGATGCAGGGCAGGAGCCACCATATGGAGGCAGGGGAAGGCAGGATGTTTCAGGTTCAGCACTGCCTGTCGGTGGGCTGCAGCCACCTCGCACACTGGCAGCTTTATTGCACATTGGGAAAGCCCAGTTTAAATACTCTTCAGCCCAAAAGGACGGGCCTCGACCTCAGGGACTGTGGGTGGCACTCACACTGCTACAGCCTGTTAGGACTGATGTTTCCAGGTCCAGTGGCAGAGATTGCAGCAAAGCTGCTCTGGTCTCTGCCTGCTCCTGTGCCCATTCTGCTCTTCGTTCACGCTGGCGCTCCTCCCCACAGGGTCAGCAAGCAGAATATCATCCAAATACCCGGTCAGCTCCTCAAGCAGCTGAGGCAACAGCAGGTCCTCTGGGCAGCAGCTCTGCACTAGGAAAACAGGAGTCCAAGTGAAAGGAGAGGCTGGATGTTTTAGGATAGTTTGGCTGAGAAAGAACAATAAAGGCCCATTGGGGCAATAAGGAATRTGGATGACATCTGGAAGCTGTTATTTTCTCTTCCATCTTCTTCCAGGTGATCACCCTGTTTTAGTTTGCAGCCATGCTGCTGCGAGTCTCACCTTTGGGAAGCAAGGACCAAAGAGAGGCACTTCCCTGGAAGAGCAGCCAGCAGTGGGGTCTGTGCCTGTGCCCAGGCCTTTGGGACTTCACTGGTGTGGGCCCTGCCCTTGCAAGGGCTGTCTTCCAGCTGCAGCACTGTGCTTTTGGCACAGGGCGTGAGGTMCAAGGATAGAGCTTGGCCACCACCGTATCTCTTCTGTTACCCTTGGGAGCCCTAAAGTCAGCTCCAGAGGGGCATTCAGGGCACGGAAAAACACCTCTGCTTGAGTGAAACTCCTATGAGACTCCCTGATGGAGCTCAGCTCTGCAGAGTGAATGTCGTGACTTCAAATCCCGCTAGTGGTCTGATACCAGAGAAATACCATATTGTTACAACAACCCGGACCAGGCCTGACTGGGTAAACCCAGGCCCAGTATTTCCTGTCTGAGACCTCCGTTCCTGTCTGTGCCTGCAAGGCGGAACCATGGACAGAGCCCATGATGGAGCTGGGATCAGGGCAACGGACAGGGTCCCTAGCCTGGGCAGGCAGGACACGGGAGCACGGGAAGCTCTGCGCTGCCCAGCTCCCCGCATGGCTTTAGTGAGTTCCCTTCCCCAAGATCAGCTCTTAACAGGTCTTCATCCCCACGAAGGCCAAGCAATCTTTTTTTTYCCCTTTTAAGCTGGAGATGGTTGTATGCAAATGATGTGCAAATATGCAAATTATTTCATTATGTAGCTGGCATGAAATGCCACGTACAGAGTGGATAAAAGCTTGGCAGCTGTGGAAATGTTAGATGYCACTAGGGAAAGCAAAAAGGAGCTGAAAAGGGTAGGTAAGTGTATGCCTCAGTGTCCTTTCCCTGCCCTCTCCTGACCGAGGAAGGGAAACCTACCGTGAAAGTGCCACATCTCTGCCCAGCTTCTTGTAGCTTCCCACACRACATTGGCCGATGCAGCTGAACTCCAGTGTTTATGCTGGAATTTAGCAGCTTACCAAATCCAGCCTGCCTTGACCCAAGCCGTGTTTGCAGTGCACGTGGGGCTTCTGGGCGTCCTCTGCTAAACGGTGAGCAACAYGCACAGGGCAGGACCACGGGTCCTGCTTTCTCTCTCCTGCAAGGCCAAAAGAAGGCGCAAAATGAAAAATTGACAAAAAGAGAGAAGACTTTTTGCATAATTCACTGCCCAGTAAAGCTGTGGATCTCATTGCCTGAGGGTGAAAGAGAGGTCAGGAAGAACTCACATTGCCTTGGCTGTTTGTGTGTAAAACACCTGGAGATACAGTGGATCGTGTGGAAGCTCTGAAGGAACACAAATCAATTTTTCTAGAGCTCGTATTTTTTTCCCCTCTGTTTATTCTCCTATGTACTGCTCTTTAGCATCTRACAGTGAGCACCGCCTGGGAAGGAGGCTGAACCTCCCAGCACGGGTCTCAGATTGCTCTCCGTGTATTAACAGTACAGCTGTTGGGATCTTCCTTGACCCAGGATGCTGCTTAYTCCAAAACCTTAACCCAGGCTCCCTTTTGTTGACCATGTCCAGTGTGACATTCATACGGTCACCAATTAGATCCTTTAATAAACCATCTCATTCTGCRCTGTTTTACGGAAGGCATTTTTCCTTTGCTTTATTTATTGCATTGCTTTGTATTCCTTTAAACTCAGACAATACAAATCACTGTAGTGCTGTTATTGTTGCCTCTAGAATGTTTACTTCTAGCTCTCTTTAGGACCTAAAAGGCTGAAAACTGCCTCGTAATTGCCCAATTAGTCCTAATGCCGCGTAGTGTTGACTGTTTAGTTACCATATATTGTGTACAGAACTAATTGTGGTGAAAGTAAATGAATGTGAAGGAAACAAACAAGCTACTAGAAAATAATTACTTGGAGTGTTTCTTTTTAGTACCTGTACAGCAGATTTCATTATAGTCAACAGCTTCTAAAGCTGCTTGAAATAGCGGTATTTGTCATTTTCATAGAAACTTGATAATGACATTAATTTATCTTAATGGTCTGTTCTATTGTTATAAATAGTAAAATTAGCTTAAATTGTCTTGCTTTTGCTGGTTTTGGATGGCTCCAAAGGGCCCCACAACAGCAGATGAGTAGATAATTTGGTGTGCTTGACAGATTTCCAATAATTTGTTATGTGGAACATGAGGTAATGCTAGTACCATTAATGTTCATTTTCCTCTAAATTCATTACTGCCCTTTTCCCTTTTATCTTTTTTAATGCCTGGGCCATTTTTCTATATTTCAAGTGGAGCTACAAAGCCTATTCATATTCAGCTATAGTAGCTATTAACATTCTGCACATAGAGAACATCATGTAGAAAAACAACTCTTTATGAAATGATGAGGCTGGTGGCTATTTGTGCTGGAAAGTAGGTAAAATGGGTTGTTTGCTGGTATTAGGGATTGGCTGTAATTAAGTCAAATGTAATTTTAAAGAAATTTAAATGTTTTCATTTTTATAGCAAAGGTAAAACACAATTCAGGGAAATTCTAAGAAGGTGTAAATGCATTAATAAAAACTGTTTTCCCCATTTTCTGACACTACTGTTTAAGCTTCACAGAGGATTTTATTTGAGGCTATTTATTTGCACAATATTTTCTATCCAGTTTAAACCTAATTAGTCTTGGGAAAGTATTAAAATGAACAGTAATTTTATGTGGGTTTGTGGATATGATAATGATCTGAACAAACAGGAGAGCCTTTTATGAGTGAAGAACTATTTGGGCTTCTTCTCCTCTCCTTTCTTGTCCCTTTTGCATCTCACCCCCATTTGCATTCTCCTTCCCTCCAGGTATGGAGCAGCGGCAGGGGAGGAAGGAGAGCAGATTTGTGCTTTGGCACTGTCCCTCTCTTGCAGATGCATAAGCAGGGTGACTACAGTGGGCTGCCCTCCGCCACAGCCGTGTCCCTGCTGTCCCCAGCCCTGGCCACCACCTCTGCTGAGGAGCTTGCTTGCTTTCCCACACTCCTTCCACCCACAAGCCGCTGCATCCTTCCCTTCCTTGGAGGCCCTCACGCGTCACCTTCCTCGAGGGGGCAGCCCCTTTTGCCCACTTGCCAATGGGGACTTTAATCCCCAGCGGAGCCAGGGCAGTGCTTCTCACTGGAAGAGGCAGCAGTTGCAAGATGCAAAGTGCTGCCGGGGCGCCCAGGGCTTTCCCAAGGCTCCCAAGTGTCTCCGCGAGTCACGAGTTGGGTGCAGGGGCACGGCCCAAGGGATGTGGCACCAAGGATGGCTGACAGCCACCTTATGCTGCAACGTCCTTCACCAGCAATGAAGCTTGGCAAATCGACACAAACATTTTCAGCAGAGTATATAATTTGCAAGAAACTTCAAAACCACACCTAAACGACAGAAGTATTTTTGAAAAGTGTCATAAACACACTTGTTTTTTCAAGGAAAAGATTCACAGAGAATGTTCCTTGTTTTTCTATTATGTCTACACTATTTTTCAAACATTTTTGCAAGCTTTCTTCAGTTTAGGTGTATAAGGCAGCATGCGCCTCTGAGAATCCATGAACTAAAGTAACAGCCAAAACAATGTGCTATTGAAAACTTATCTTCAAAACCAGCCACTACTAATCTTGATGGAAATGTCCTACCTTTCAATCCACCTCCCAGTGCTCCTGTTTGGTCGCGATAGCTCGAAAGGAGGACCCTTCTTGCTGGGTTCAGCCACGCTGGGCTGCTCCCTGCCAGTCCCTTGCCAGTCGAGGGCACAAASCAGAGGTGGGATGGCCCTTTCCAGAGAAACACTTAAGGCAAGAGGCACCATCACCTTCCTCTCCACCCTGCTCGCTGCAGGGACGAGGCTGAGGGTGCTGGTCCCTTTGCCATGGGAGAGAGGACCCTCTGCTTGGCTCTCTTAAGCAGGACCTCTTTTCTGAAAGCCTTTTCCTTCTGGCCTCTGCTTAATGCAAATTAAACAAAGCTGAATGCAGTGTGAACAAATGCTGTAAACAAAGCTTAATCCCCAGCTAGAAAACACCTATTTCTTTTATCTATGAGAAGCAGATTTTTAATTGCTTTTATTCTGATGCTTTTCCTTCTGGAGGAAAACCATCAGTGGCATTTGGAAAATCCAGGCAGGAGGCGCTGAACMAACCACCGAGACCCACGATTTGGTCATCAGCATCTGTGTGGAGCAATTCCTTCCCTGTGGAAACAGGCTATTCCCAGAGCCACACGGGAGGGTTTTCCTTCGGAGGGGCCGCAGAAGGTGGGTGCTGCTGGGGATTGCCCTCACCTGGGCACACATGAGGGATTCCAGCATGCAGCTGATGGCACGGGCCTGTCGCAAAGCACACAGCTCCCAACCTCCAGTTGTACAGTCCTTTCTGGCTCCTTCTGTTTGGGTGGCATAACCAGAACGTGCACGTCCTCCTACTAGGAGATCACCAGACCCAGATGCGCATGGACAACACGGAGCAGTGCCATCAACTTCTGTCAACGTGACACAGTTGGGAGGACTCTGAGTCCTGCTTAGATCTCAGCCCGCAGTGTTTTCTCTTCCTGACTTTTGTGCAGTCTTCAGCCAAAGGAGATTTTTAACTCAAACATAAAGTGATTCAACTAGGCTAGTTTACTGAATCAGAAACCAACAAGTCAAGTTTATTGATTGCCAACTGCTAGATCTTAAAATAAGCACTGATCTATTTGGAAAACCCTGCAGAGTGCCATGGTAGGATTCATCTTACCCTACTTCAGATGCTATAATGCAAAAGTCTTAGCTTGTCATTCCTGTGTTTCCTTAAAAGACATGGAAAAAAATACTGTGTCTATGACCAGCTGATTTAGTTATTTACATGAGGATGAAGTGAACAGTACCTAAAAGCGCCATTCACTAACTACATTAACTCGAGAGCCCAAACGCCCTCATATAACCATTACACACCAGCACGAGTGCTATATGTGACTGGGCAGATCCTTTCCCTCCCTATTGCTCAAAATCAAGCTGTGTGAGGGAGAGACGCCTCTGTCTGGCAGAGGCAAATGAGGAAAGCTGAGACAACCTTTTCATCCTAGCTCAGCTAAGGGGATATATGGGAGTTTATTAAGAAACTGGGGGAAAATGGAGACTTCACAAGCAAACAAGCCTCTTATCTCTCTCCTCTTTCCCTTCTACTTATGTCTTTTTATGTGTTTAATTCTCCATCATGAAGCTTCTGGTGAGCTCAAGGATAGAATGGGTACAGTTATAATTGCGTCTTTACTTCAAGATATGGAACTGTGATGTAATTACAGCTCTTGCCAGACTTCCAAAGCTTAGGCTTCTTCCAAAGTTTGGGCTTAAGCTTAACGGTGTTTTTCTCAAAGGTTCCTTTTGCTGTTCCTGTTTTGCTTATATGAGTTCTACAGCTTTTTAAAGATCTGCTTGTCCTAGTTCTAAACTTTGGGGGATGTAGATCRGCACTCTGAATTTCCAGAAAACGCTTTTTGTCTGTCACCGCTCCCGTGTTGAGAAATATATTGACTTGTCTGAACATTTAGAATTAAAATATCTGATATTCAAAGCTTCCAAAGTCTCACTAAGTGACAGTTAAGCACACCTGGATGAAGCTRGAAATGGAACATTATATCTGTTGTTTGAAAGCATCTGTCACAATATGCCAGGTTTACTCTTTGCTTCCTGGTTATCTTTTATCTGTTTGACATTGAAAAATCACACCAAATGAAGGGGAAATTTGCATTGCAAAGACATATTTTTGTTCTCAGCCTTCCTTCCTCATCATAAAGCTTGTTTTTCATTAAAGCATCACAAGAATTACAGTAAATAAAATCCACTTGTGATCCCAGATGAGCATTCTTTATTCTTCTTTGAGATTGGGAGGCAATAGAGGAGTGATATAGTCCATAAAGGATATGATTCATAAACTACTTACCCTAAAACAATGAGAATGTCCATCTGAGTTTTCATTTACAGAATAATAACYGAAGAACGAGTCACAAGCCATGTACCTTATTCAATTCTGTTGACTTCACCTCGAGTCCATTAGCCTCAGYTGTGGTCTGTGCTTGGGAAGACGGTGCCTGTCTGCAGCGGATAATGGCTCCCGAGAGACAAATGGCATCAGGCAGCGGGATAATGACTGGGTCATCCTGGAAAGTGGCTGCAAGCAACCGACTGTCAGCGTTTCCATTAAAACCTCCCGTTTCAGGGTTTTAACGTGCATATATACGATGATATTGATTTGAGTGCTTGCACAGAGGAGTTTGCTCGAGGAGCAAGTTCTTGTTTTGCTTCTTTTGTTTTTCAAAACYAACTCAAATTCTTTAGCCATAACAAAGAGCAATAGCTGAAGAGCTGTAGTTTCTTTTGCTAACGAGACACATATGGAGACACGGTCAAGCCACTGCAGAAATYCCCCATCAATAACCCATATATTGTGTAGCTGTGGATCCTGCAAAAATGAGGAGCACAAAGRCTTTGACAGAGCTGATTGATCAATCAAGCAAATGGTTGCTTCGTTAATACAATTAACCAATTCTAAAAATAAATGGAGGAATTTCTAAAAGCAGACAAATGCAATAGACTTCTGTGGGTGTGGGGATGTTTTCCCCTGTCTCATGGAAGACTGAAGCGCAGAGGCAGACATCCGCCTTCAGAAGCTTCTGCAGCAGCTCCAATTTGCATCTAAACCGATTCCACTCCTGATTTAAAGCAAGSAAACGGATAAACATTTTCCTCTACCTTCCCTGCCTGCCAACAACGAGACAAGAAAATACAATGAGATGAATGTAGACAGATGTATAACTCACAGGTGCCTTCAAAGCCTGTCTGAGATGGGTTTGAATTACCCGTCCTGGTTGTAGCTAGCAGCAGCTTTTCCTTGTCTTTGGGTRACATGCAACAAAGGGCCATTTCCTTCATCTCCTGGTGGCTGGCACTGCTTTGGGTTCCTCCATCACCACAGTCCTCTGCCCAGGAGGCTTTCCTGGGGGCAGGAGGACTCCCCAGGAGTTCAGGGACTGCTCAGAGGGGCTCCCAGTGCTCAGAGCAATAGCATTTGGTCAGTTATTGCAGTTCCCTAGTAGCTCTTCTGAGTACCCTAGAGATGCTCTGCGTGCCCCTGGCAGGTTGCTTGTGGGGCACAATTGTTTCTACAACATTCGACAGAGGAAATGTTGGCAGAAACACACAAAGAAATAAAACCTGGGATTCATCTGTCAATGTTAAGGTTCAGGCTGAGCTGGTAGAAATTACCCAAAAATGTGCCTCTCTTTACAGATTGGGGGAACTTCTTGCATGGCTTGACATTCTGGGAAAAGGTGAGCATGCGTTGAAGGTGAGAAGACAAATTAACAAAGAGGGAAGCAAAGAAAAATGGGCATGTTTTTCCTCCTAGATAAGAATGATTTACAGCTCTCCTGGAAAACAGATCCTTGCCCTGAGGAGCTTGGCATTTGAAAGGAGAACAAATGAGTGAAAATCATTCTTTTCAAAACCTGGGCCACCCAAAAAGCTCCCACTTTTTTTGGTAATTCCTAAAATGTATTACCTATAATATATATGGAATTATATAGTTAATGAAATATATTTATTACCTATAATAGGAAATSATCCATAATTTCCATATCTTGTGTTCTTTCGTTTGTGTATTCACCAGTGTTCTTGACCATATAAAATATCACCTACAAGCTGAGAAACAGGATGCTATCAAAACTAGTCACTGTGTGAGCACTGGTGTTACAAGTGTTGCTGGTTCCAGGTGGGCACTTACGGAGTCTTTTGTTAGAAATCAATGGCAACCAACATCAGAGGGGATATCTGAGAGGGCTGCTGCAAAACAGCTTCATGTATACGGCCAGTGACAGAGGCAACATTTTCTGTAGGGGTATGGGGAGATATCCCAGGTGACATGACTGATGAGAAGGATTTTCTATGTTTGAAGAATCAGTAAATTTCTGGYAGAAGCCTTCAAAGAGAAAAGGAGAGTAAGCTCTTTATTCAGCAGGCTGCCTGGGAAATACAGGTTCTGTAGACTGCAGTTCAGGTTGCTCTAGACATCTGACATATTTACTCTGGAAATAAAACTATTTTTGATGTCAGAGAAGGCACTAAAATTTGCATAGGTGATGCTGCCTTCAGGGGAAAGACAGTAGGAAAAAAAAAAAGAAAAAGAAAAGCAGAACAACTGGAGAACAACTGAAAAAAATCCTATGAAACTCCCCATGGCAGGACACAGCATATCCATTATGCATTAAGGGGTGCATTAAGCAGAGCGTCTCCAGCAGGTCGAGGGAGGTGATTCTGCCCCTCTACTCAGCCCTGGTGAGGCCGCACCTCGAGTACTGTGTGCAGTTCTGGGCTCCCCAGTGCAGGAGGGACGTGGAGCTGCTRGAGAGAGTCCAGCGCAGGGCCACGAAGATGATTAGGGGCCTGGAACATCTGCCCTATGAGGAAAGGCTGAGAGAGCTGGGCCTGTTCAGCCTGGAGAAGAGAAGGCTGAGAGGGGACCTGATCAATGTATATAAATATCTCTAGACAGGGAGTGAGGAGGAGGGGGCTGGCCTCTTCTCAGTGGTGGCCAGTGACAGAACTAGAGGAAACGGCCACAAATCGAGGCACCAAAAGTTCCACAGGAACTTGAGAAGGAATTTCTTAACAGTGAGGGTGACAGAGCCCTGGAACAGGCTGCCCAGAGAGGTGGTGGAGTCTCCTTCTCTGGAGATCTTCCAAACCTGCTTGGACACCACCTTGTGCCACATGTTCTAGGGGACCCTGCGTGTGCAGGGGGGTTGGACTAGATGACCTCTACAGGTCCCTTCCAACCCTAGCCATTCTATGATTTCTTACTAATGTTGCCTGAGAGTCACATGTGGATGGAGGAGGCAGGGAGCAATGTTTTCACAGATTCATGATTTATTTGTTGCCAGTTGTGTGAGGTGTAGGAGCTTATCCTGCACCGTGTGAGTTAACGGAAGTTTAAGTTTTCTGTTGTCTGTGGCCTCCTCAGCGCTGGGTGGTTCCTGGCGAGTTTACTTCTGAGAACACTAGAGAAATTGCTGCTCTCACAGTCTGGGTCTATCTTAGCCGAGTCAGAGACAGGGAAATTGAAACACAGCAAGTCGTGGGATATTCACTACTTTGTTCCTTTGTTTGCAGGAACTTGCAATAATCTGTTTTTCAAGTTTTGTGGGAAGGCCCATTCACGCAGTTCAGGCAGGCTTCACCTCCCTTCTCCATCACTAAATCTCCGTCTCGTTTTTCGCTTCTCTGCTCTGCAGGTTGTTCCTGTGCAGGCGCCTCAGGGGAAGRGCCCATGGAAATGGTTGCTGATAGAGAGACACGTCTTTGAGCTGCATGCAGCCATTACGCCACAAAGATGCAAGCAGAACGGTTCTGCATGGTGAGAATTATTTTCCTATTTGAAATACAGAATCTCTCTTGAATAGCTTTAAAACCCRTATTGTAGTGAAGCAGCCAGTTTGTTCCATTACCTACTCGCAGAGTCAACTGGAGAACCACTGTTATTAATTTCAATGGAAAGCTAAAATGCAGTTCATTTTCTGTAATTGCGGGCCCATCACCTAAAGACCCAGCAAAAGCTTTTAATCCGAGGCGTTTTTWGATGGGTATGATCAGAATTACATCGCATATTTTCATAAGGTGCATAATTAGGAGGGCTTSAATCACGAGGACTAACGAGGGCTGGACTTGCCGCACCACCACAAAATGGCTCCCTCGGGGGCCAGGGCACCACGGAGGCCCTGGGGGCACCCTGTGAGGGGCTGGCCTGGCGCTGCTGTCACAGACACGTCCCCCWTCACCAGGGCCTTCTCCCCTGCTGCTGCGGCCCTCCCAGCTGCCCCGTCAGCCAGTGCCCACGTCCCTTCCTCCATCTCTGCAGCCATCTCRCCTTCCTCCACAGCCTTCGCCCATGGCCGCCGTGGGCCTGCCGGTCTCCGAGCCTCCCCTCTGGATTCACCAGCTCCTCCTGGGCTGCCTTGGCCGTTTTGTTTCAATTCCTGGGCAGAGCCCAAGGTTTCTCAGAGGATCCCGAATGTCTCCCTAGGATCTCAGAGTGGTGCTTCTCCCATGACAGGACACAGGAKTCAAAAGCCACCCCGGAGCCAGACCTTTTTTGGTTTGAAAGGAAGCATCACTCTGAAAATCCACCTCCATTCGAATCCCTTTTCCCCCCGAGTGGAAGCAGGGAGGGGAGCTCCTCGGTCCATCTCGCTGTCCCACCGTGTCCAGAAGGTCTGCGCCCCTCGGCACGGCACGGCTGGGACGCTCCTCATCCACCACGCACCCCATGCGCCCGGAGCACCCGCCACCCGTTCGGACACCACACAGGGAGAGCCGGAGCCTGGGAAAGGCACCCGCAGCCCGGGCAGGTGCCTGGGGAGGGAAAAGCACTTTGAAGGGCCTTAGGGGAGCTGCCAGGCCACCCCTGCAGAGGGAACCGGGGCTGAGGTAGGGACACGGGCAGATGTGCAAGAAGGTCAGGAAAAAAGCTATGGAAAGTCCATCAAGAAAAATCTGGGGACAACAAATGCCTTTAGTTAGGGGATGAGGAGGACGTTGTGAGGTGCACTGGGATATTGAATCCAGGAACACAGGCTGGGAAGGATCTCCTGGGGCTGCAGACCAGATTCCGCATGGTTTCTAAGCACAGCCCTTTGTACCGAACCCTTGAATCCGAATTACAGAGGGCTCCCGAGGAAACTCGACTCGGTGGAAACACGCAGATGTCAGGAGATCAACTCACCTAAATCACACATTTAACACCGATTAGCAGTCTCTTTGGCACCCCCTTCCTCACCCTCACGGCTATGGTCTTCCCCTTGGCTTAGAAAGCACCGATGGAGGCCAAGCCTGTGGCTGCAGGGTGACCGGTGCCCCTTTCCAGCAGCGTGGCAGCAGAGGGGAAGGGGAACACGGTGCGGGACAGCCCTACCGTGTGTCCCGGGAAGGACACGGCCCTTCCCTCCAGCTGRTCTCCACAGGAGCTGAGGGCGCTCAGCACCTTGGTACATGAGGGGACTCAGCACCCGCAGGAGGAGAACTGGGGCAGAAGTAGCTGCCTGGAGAGAAATTTAATTAGAAAAAAAAAAAGTAAGAAATAAGAAGGTCAGGCCTTTCCTCTGATGTGCTGCATTTAATCTTCACGTGTACAGAGAGGAATTCAGGCTCCTTTTTTTTTTTTTTTTTTTTTTAAGCTGGCACATTTCCCCAAATATGATAACGTTTTTAACATTAGTGGATGACATTTCATAATATGTTTAAGGATCTGTAATATTTTATGCTTGTAGCTTTTCGTGATTGTTGTTCCAATATGGCATTGATGCCAGTATTAAAGTTTAATATGATTATGAAGCTCAATTGTATAACCAAGGGTTATACTCTTTATCTATTCTAATCTGATTAAAATGCTTCTCTTCAGCAGCTTCCCACAATCGCTTTATATCAAAACCTGGGAGCAAAGCCACCAGCAGCTTGGTTTGCCCCAGATCAAAAGAAATACCAAGCGGGTGCCTTATTTCTGTATTTCATTACTTAGCATATGAAGATTGGTCCAAACTGATACCCCAAGTCTGCTTGGCCACAGTGGCACGACTCTCCAGGAAAGCGTGTGCAACGGGTCGCTGACGGGAGCCCGACGGCTGGCGCTTGCCACGAGGCTGCTAAAGCRCTTGGATGCATCCCTGCTGCAGGGGAAGAGCGAAAGCATCTGGGAKCTCGCTGCCTCGTGCTGACGTTGCTAGGCAATGCAGTAACCACAAGCAGCTAATGTCACCGCGGCATCTAAAACCCATCACAGCATTAAATTCATCATTGTAATTAAATTCTTTCACTGCTTATGATACCATCTCCCCGATGTGAAGTATCTAGYCTAGCCTAGTGGTAACTAGTTAATGCAGCAGAACGTATCCAGGTCTAATTTCTGTGGCCATTTGGTGCTCRTATCCACATAATTTATTTTGAATCTGAAGGCACAGTACCTAAAATGTACTGCAGTCAGAGAATGAGATTAGTCTGCACACAGGAAAGAGCATCAAGAGGTCTGCTTTACTAAAACTAATATCCTGTAGACAAACTATTCCTCTAATGACTTCCAACACTAGARTGGCAGAAGAGCCGTGCAGGGCCCAAACACCTGCTGATAGAGGAATGCTTTCACACCACGCTTTTGGGSTAAACCAGAATTGCTAGATGAATCCCCCGCACAGCAGAGATTCTTCTGTGTACTACACTTCATGCATCTGCAGTTAGGCAAATCTAAGATCACGGTGTAAACAGACACTTAAGCTTCTAATCTGTTTACATGAAATCTTGTGCAGRCAGCAGAAGATCCTCATCTTTTTAAAGACACCCAAGGCTCAGTTACTGTGAAGCCATGGCTGCTGCCTTGAGTGCAGACCTGTCAGTATCTGCCCGTGCAGCAGAGCACAGGCAGCCCTTCCCAGAGGCACATGTGCCCCCAGCTCTACCAGGGGCAGAACAGGCTCTCTCCYTGCACCTCTTGCCCAGTTCCTGGTCCCTCCTGCCACGGCAGTGGCTGGCTCTCATATTGGGCAAGATCTGCTTTGCTTCCCCTGCTGAGGACATGGTTCTGCTTGGCCATACGAGCAACACAGCTTTTACCAGCGCCCTTATAAACAAAAGCAACCCACAAAACCCAAACACACTCTTTCCTTTCCTAAAACATGTTCTTGGCACAATAGTCTCCATGGCTGTTGCCCAGCGTGCTGCGCCAGCTTTGATAAGACTCTCAGACCTCTTTATTTATGAGTTATCTTAAGTTTTCTGAGTCAGTTTAGGGAGCTGAGCTTATCAGTCCCACCTAAGACAATGCCACATCTGCATGTGTGCTGTATCCGTATCATGCTGCTAATACCTGGGGACCCATGCACSTGATATGTCAACAAAGAGAAGGATTGCAGCAGCATTTGATTAAAATTAAGCTTTCTTGTCCACACAAACTTTTCTGGAATTCCCACAGAAGCATAAACTTTAAAACTTTCCCCATACTCTGGGGAGCAGAGTAACAAATGCCAGGGTAATCTAAGAATTACTCTTTTACTAGCTGGACATAAATCACATCAGGTGTAGACAAGGTCATCACAGAACATTTCCTGTCTTTTTTTCTGTCACAAACAGTCTTGGCCTTTGTGCCACTGGAGATCYGTTATGTTTTTTGGCAAGAAAGCCCAGCTGACCTTGGCTATCTCATCTGCTTGGGCTATGTAGTGTCTGTGGCACCAGCCACTGCCAGGTGACAGTCATTTGGCCCTAACTCCATGCTCGTTCTCACTGCTGCTCCACCTGGCTTATCTGTTCTTCTAACTCGTCAGCCTCTTTGTGCATTAGATCCCTAGCAAAGCTTCCTGATCATTTAAAATTGCCTCAGAAGTACATGGTCCAGCTTCTTAACCAAACAGAATATGCATCACTTCCAATATTATGTGTGATAACCTGAGAACCAGCTTTGTCTATTCATTTCAACTGTGCTCAAAAGACTAGCTGATCTGCAATAAGAATTTTAAATGCTAGTGTAGTACTGAATTTTTCTTCCCTCAGTGCTTCCTTACTTGAAATGGGTAGTTTAGAGCAGCCAGTGAAATATTGAGTCTGCAGGTTTGGCTTCATTGGCGTGCTGTGAGGCAGAATACACTGCTCGATATTCTTCACTGAAGATCYGTGTGGCTGTTGGGGGAAGCTGCTCCTACCCTGAATATAAAGCACACAGATGATTAGGTCCACACCACTTCTACAAAGAGATCTGTGCACCTTCTGCAGCAGTAAATTCATTAACCTGCCAGCAAATCAAAACGCTCTCACAGTTTGGCTCTTATGTTACCAGGAACACAAGACCAAACACTGGTTTCTTATGGGGTTTTGCCTGTAAGCACAGTTTGTTTTAATGGGGCTGCCTAATCCTAAACCAGTAACTACTGTGAGATTATGAGTCTAGGTTCTGGGCGACATGAGGTGTAAGATTTGACTGCAGATTCCTGAAGAGATCGGAGATGGGAGCAGACTACCAGGAGGCTCAAATTTCAGGTCTGTGTTARTARAAGCAAGGCTGTCTCCTTGCATCAMATCTAYGCTGTGAAATCTCCTCAAGTGGATCCTTTCCAGCTGGCATTGAGGGGAAAAGAGCAAACAGTCACTGTGGTAAAGTACCATACGGTATAACTTTCACCTCCTCTTCAGAAGCAAGCTATTTCTCACTGATGGAATTGCCAGTTAAATAGTTGACATCTTACTCTGGCCTCTTGGATTCTTTTGGCAAATTCATTGTTGCTTGTGATAAATCACAGGAAAAAAAAAAAAAAAAATCTTTAAACTGAGTCTACATTTACCTACATTGACCTTTGTAAAGACACAATACTTTGTTATTACAATGAGTAGAATGAACTTTTATTTTCATTCATCCTTCATTAATATCACACAACTAGATAGCAATATCTGAAAAAGATCTTGAAATAATTTAAAACAGAAGGCACAGAAAAACAAACCAAACTATGTGGCTACAAGACAACAGGTGGAAATGGTTCAGAAAAGGAATTCAATCAGAACTAATTTTTATCGCTGGACTCCATGATGACCAAAATCTGCAGCACAATGAAACAAAACAGTTTAAACACAACACGGTTTGAGCTAACCCATGCTTTCATTACACATAATWATATATAAAAAGAACAATTCTAAAAATCTCATTTTTGTAGGGTTTTCAGTGAAATGTTACTTTCAAAATAAAAAATGTTAAGTTTGATACATATGTCAATATTTTCCTTAAAGACTATATTAGGATGTTCTTTTTTTTTAAAAAAAAAGGCAATAAATGCTAAGAATACATTTAAGCAATTTTAGATGGAAGGATGGAAATCAGCATATCAAATAATTTTGGTGTTTGCTTCAAAACAAAGATTCTCAATACAGTAATATACTGTACAGGACATTCTTTTGCATTTTAATATTATGAAATTGAACTGATATTATACATTACAGACAGAAAGAAATCCACTTCATATGAGATTTTTACACTTTTTTTGCAAAAGAGTAACTTTATTTCTTTTTAAAACAAAGCTACTGGAATTAATGACATGCGATAATATGCCCCATTATTATAGCTGCTAAGCTGGAAAATGAAGTTCATGCTTCACAATTGAAATACATTGTGGTTCTTAAATACATTCTCCGGTAAGTAATACTACCATGTAGAGGTCATTCATAAAATCAGTTCAGGCCGTGAACCTAGTTTATAAATGAAGCTCTTTTTCAMATATGCCCAACACTGACAACACCCAGGCTTTGTTCCTGCTTGGCAAACTACTTTGTGTGCCCTCTACCCCTGTGCTTCCCACCCCCTTTTTTTTTTTTTTAACAGATGGGTGATTAGCCTGAAAACAGCATGGAAAGGCAAAGTCTAAAAGTCACAGGTTTTATTTTAAAAATACTAAATACAATCAAAGATAGATAGTATCATTCTTACTGACAGCTTAATAGCAGGTACTCTCTAAAGGAAAAAAAAATCCTGAAGAGCAAGAGAGAGTTTCAGAATTTTATATCAAGGCATCTGCACATTTATCAGGAGGTGACAGAATAAGAATGAACTTTGCAGCTTACTTTGCAGTTGGACTCGAGTGGAAAGAGCCTTCCTCCTAGCCTGCCTGCCTGCAAACCGTAATGTAGGTTCTCTTCATAGCTTGCTTTTTTTTCCCCTGTGAATATTTCTGTCATTTACAAAGTACARGTCAAAGTACTGTTTCTACAGATGAATAAAGACAGCTGACAACTACAATATAAATTGTAAAAATGATTTTAGTAAAAACTTTCATCAAAATTGTCTGACATAGCAAAACATTCATTTGTAAAGTCTAATACTGCAAGCCATTCACTCAAAGCCGACCTTGGGCATCTCTGTTCTTGCTAGCACTGCAACAGTAATTACTTCCAAATTTCTTTTCATTATAGGATACAAACTCTGTAATATATTAAAGTTCCCTAGCAAAGAGTCCAATTATTGCACGTTATAAAAATTCCAGTAATATCAGGCTTTCATCCTACTTTTCTATGAATGCTGATGCCCTKCAAGAAAAGTCAAGGGGACCAAATGATTTCTTATGGGTAACACAGGTTCACTGAACGAGTGTGAAATAYGAATCAAAAATGGGCAAAATGAGAAGATCTCCCTTTGAACACCAATTTGGAGTCATAGCAGCATATAGATGTGTCACTGTGTTACTGACACATATYGTCTTCTCAGTGCAGAGTGGGCACGTGGCTATTATATTCATACATTACAAGCAATTTTGGACTACTCAGAGAGACCCAAAGGATCCTGAAGTTCTTCTCCTGACTCTACAAGGATATAACCTGACTGAGAAAGCACAAGGACAGCCACAAAGGCATGGGAGGTTTTTTTTATGTGTGAGCATGTGTGTATTTGGACTTGTGTCAGCAATGAACATAGCAAACTATGGCTATTTCAGGATGGAAAGATACATGTGGCGAGTCTGAGAGGCCCACAAGTAGAAGAGAGAAACACAGAAAAAAAATGAAGGCAGCAGTTTTGGCCCTGCTTATAACCAGCTGTATATCARTAGGAGGGGGRRMAAAAAAAAAAAAAAAAAAAAACAAAGGAGATTTCTTTGCCAGCTATCTAGAAAAAAAGAAGCTGCTTGAACCAAAGTGATTTCTCAGATCTATATGAGGCTTCCAGGCCAGCAAATCACTGTTAGAGTTACTTTATTCCTCTGCTCCTTCAGCATTGGAACAAGTGCAGAATGGCTCATTCCGACTGTTGATAGTCCGTTTACAGCAACAATCATATCACCACACCTAAAAAAAACACAAAAAGAAAACCAAACGATGACTCCTGGTCCACAATTCACTATCACACACCAAACAACAATCTCTGGGGTACTAGGGTTCTATCAGGTTTGAAGCAGGGCTGAAAAAAAAATACACTCAATTTTTAGTCTGTTTTCCTATTGAAATTCTTGCATCACTGTATTTCAATCCTAATATAAAAATAGTTCTGCATTAAGAGCTGRCTTATAGGAAAATAAGAGAGGAGAGAGCTGGAAAGATCTAATGTAGTAAAAGCAAGATAATGAGATAGCATGTGTAAGGCAGAAGCATTTATGTTTATGTGAATTATAATGCATTGACACCAAACATGCCAATATGCAAGCAGTGCAAGAACTGGTTATCAGCCATTTTTCAACAGAGATTCTTGTTTGCAACAGCTTAGAATTTCATCAAATGAAACAATTTGGCTGGAAATCTCCCACTGTCGATAGTTCAACAGAGAAGCCTCAGTGTCTGCATGCTTTGAATCAGGGAATAGGAAATTGGGAGACTGCTGTTTCCTGGCCTTGAGAAAATTTGCYTCAAGGGGTTAATTTTAAGTTTCTATCACATGAGGAGAGATTAAAAGCAGAGTAGGTACATTCATTCTGCATTAAGTAACGTTTCATCTCAATCATCTCCTCACTGTGACCTGACTGGGTGTTTGGCATCCCCCAGAACACTGACATGAGAATCTGGAGATTGAACAGGACTTTCCCTGAAAATGATCCTCTCGGCTACTGGGGAACACTAAAATGGAGGGCAAAAAGATGTTCTCAGGAGCTCTCAGTGCTCCCCACTGGGACAGAGCAGAGAAAGAAGCAGCATGACCAGCACTCCAGCCCTTACAGTGCCTAGGAACTGTAGGGAGGGGAAAAAGAGGTGTCTTAATTCAGAAAAACTCATCTTTCYAAGTCTAAGGATCTTCTGGTAGATATTTCCCAAAACAAATCTACAGCTAGTAAGAGTATAACTCATTTTCACCCACATCCACTTAAGAGCTAGAATTCTGATACATGAATTCCTCCAAGACTTGAAGCATCAGGACACAGTCAAAATTTAGTACATAAGTATATAAATACACTCCATTATCAGGAATAGGATACACAGATTTAAATCACGCTTGGCAAAAGTGTGCAGCAAAGAGTCCGTCTAAAACAACTTTGGTGTTTTAGACTCAAGGAGGAAAACACAAGGATCATTCCCTTGTAGATGAAGGAAACCCATTTTAAAGTATGTTTTCTTAATGGGATACAGTGGATTTGAACAGAGGGAATCACACCACAGAAGAGTGTTTTTGCAGTGTGTTACCATGGGCCAAGTATGACCACAGCCACTCTTTCCTTCTTCTTAAGGATACTTAAATTTCAATTTGTGCTAAGATCGGCAGAAGAATTGAAGTTATTTGCTTTAGGTTAAAATAAAATCTTTCATTTAATCCAAACAATTTCATACTTGGCCAAAAAGGATTTTTTTTTGTCCAGCCAAACTACTTTTTAATTTATTTATTTAGTCAYTGAAGTGAAAAATCAATTACTACTAAGGCTTAAGCCATACACATAGCTTTCTCTTAAATTACTTAAAAGTAAATCTACATGCAAAAATTACACCACAAAACTTCAACTCATATAATGTTCCCAAACTCTGGGCATATTCTTTACTCTCCCCTTTGCAATAACCAGCTTATGAACAAGAGAATCTTCAAGAGGAATTGCAAGACTTAATTCTGAAGTGATCCCAAATAAGCGTCAAATGTGTATATTCATTCTACACTTGGAGACTGCATCCAAATRAAACAGGCAAGTAGAGCCATAGGATCATCGAGCTTGGAAAGGGCCTCAGGAGGTCTGCAGTCCAACCTCCTGCTCATAGCAAAGTCAGCCATGAGCTCTGACCAGGTTGCTCAGGACTTGATCCAGCTGGGTCTTAGAAACATCCAAGGATGGAGACTGCACAACCTCCTTGGGCTGCCCATGCTAACACTGGGTGACAGTGACCTCAAGGGGAGAAAGTTTCACCTCATACCCAGTCTGAACCTCTCTTCTGACCTGTGGCTATTGTCCCTTGTCCCCCTGCCACATGGTGCTGCACAGAGCCCGGCTCCATCACCTCAATACCTCAATGTCAGGTCCCTGCAGCAGATTCCCCAGCCTGTCCTCACAGGGCAGGTGGCCCAGCCCCAACCATCTTGGTGGCCTCTGTTGAACACTATGTTTTTCCCACCTACTAATAACTCTCAGGAGTGAGGACACTGTTCCTGGGTGATCTTCTCAGAGGTACTGACATTTCCACCCATTCGTCCACCTTTCCATTAAAGCCACAGCACTTATCTTTACTCCCCTTAGAAATCCTCCTTACTTCTCTGCGTCCTCCTCATTAGGGAGGACAAATCCCTAGTGCATTGCACAAGCACCCTAGCACCTGCATGTCACCAGGTGCTACCACACACGTCATTAAACCACCCTAAAGTGGCTGCAATTAGTTGCACAAGCGCAGAGCTGCTGAAGAGAGCAGTATTATTAACTGTGAGCTTTGCTTACTTCAATCGTCCGTCAAAGTAGGCCGGCGTTCCAAGAACGATCGTTTTAATGAAGAAGGGCTGGTTGGTGTGGTTCTCCTCGTAGCCCCCGACAATGCTGAAGCCCCAGCTTCCCAAATTGCTCCGCCGCAGCACTACGTCGTGGCAGCTATGCAGGCAGCTGTGGAATGGAAGCAGAGCACGGAAAGCAAAAAAGCTGTGTATGCCACACAGGGAAATTTTTACATTAGGCACAACACCTGCTGTCTCATCATTACCACGGCAATAAACATGGAAGAGCAGGGGAGGGATGGTGATTAGTATTCCAATTCCAGACAGCAATTTTGCAATATTCAAACTCATTATGGGGAAAAAAAAAAAAAAAAAAGCACTTGAGACAGAAGCATGTTTAAAAAGAAATAATGCGATGCTAGGTAATTATTTAAATATAGTTAACTCCGCAAGCTGATAGAAATAAAATGATATTGTAAGAATTTCACAGGTGGCAAAACTGTGGGTGGGAAATGGATATCCATGTGTTTAGTTTGCAAGTACAGTGTGTCTTTCTTTTTTTCTCCACCTTTTCRGCTTTAAGTGAAGATCTAAAAATCCATGCATTGTCTTTTCTGTCTCTGGACTGCGTCATCAATAACAAAAATATTTAAAATGATTAACCATTTTGTTATGCAGAATGTAAGTAATGCAGAAAATGTTTCACTAACAGTACTAGCATGTATGTTATCTTCCTTGGTGAAAAATCCTGCCAAAAAAGTAGAGACTGCAATTAAAAGGAATTAACAGGGAAATCAATTTTGAGGTAAAAAAAATGACGCCAAATTCTATAGCGATCTTCAATGCTCTTTAAAGAGTGAGAGCACAGGGCATAATATATCACCTAAGGAGCAAGACATAGTCATAAAAGAACAATAGTTCATACAAGAGCAATAAACTGCTGCTAAAGAATGAAAGGTGGATTCATTTACCGAAGCTGAGAGTTATTTATTGAGGTTAACTAATCTTGTTAATTCTTAATTTGAAGCTTGACCTACAGGCCTGACATCGTTGTCAAAGGCAGAGGAATTAGCCTGCACAGCCTGATTGAAGTTAACAACATCACAGGCTGTAGCAGGAGCTCTTCTTGATAGCAAGCGTTGCCAGAATGAGTTTATAGTGTAGCCATAGGAGTGTGAAAAACAGAACAGTAAAAATGAAACACGGTGATGTCAAGCAGACTGCACATTAGGAAAAGGGAGGGAGCTGGCTGCAAATCTGAAAGGGTTTTTCCTGTTTGGCAGACACAGTAGTGGTGTTCTTGAAAAAAAGAGACAGGGATTTGCAACTTCAGGCTTGTATGGCCACAAGAGACTTGTGTAAAAGCTTAGACTGGAGAGTGTGATTYAATATTCTCAAGTTATTTCCTTGGCCTTGTAAACTTAAGTAGTGGATTAGCACAGAAAAACTTGAGTAAATATTTAGTGTCTTTTTATTAACAACTTATCCACTTTTAAAATATTCTATTGGAAGGTATAATATGTTTAAGAGACAGAAAAAAAATCACAGAATCAGAGAATGGTTGAGGTTGGAAGGGACCTCTAGAGATCATCTAGTCCAACCCCTCCTGCTCCAGCAGAGTCACCCAGAGCATGTGGCACAGGGTGGCAGCCAGGCAGGTTTGGAAGATCTCCAGAGAAGGAGACTCCACAGCCTCTCTGGGCAGCCTGTGCCAGGGCTCTGTCACCCCCACAGTAAAGTTCTTCCTCATGATAATCAATCATGATTATTTGATAAGAAAAATCCACTTGAGCAGTTAATGCAGTCTATAAAGGGACAAACCAAGTCTCCAGTATTCAGAAGTAATATCTTTTTAGCAAAATGGAAGATGGATAGACTTGCTTAGTCCCTCATAGATTGGGAAGACGTGCTACAAACAAAACTATCCTTATTATTGCCTGACCAAACACCTCAGCTATATTCAATTTGCAGTGTGCTCACAATGAGGTGCTCACAGCTCCCCGTGCTTTTCTCTCAGGCTTAGCTTAAAACAGGTAATTAATTACCATACTAATAAATTCAGTACCTTGGAAGTCCCAGCCACATGACCCAGGATGGCGACCAACTGGCGTCATATTCATTCTCACTGATAGTACTCAGCTGTTCTTCGTTAGATTGGGGTTGTTCCTCTACAATCTGGACTTCCAGGGCTTTCAGGGACACTATGGAAGAAGCAGCGCTGGCTTTCAGCATGGCTACCGCCTCRCTGTGGCTTAGGTTAGTCAAATCAATGCCATTGATTGTCAGCAGCACATCACCTGTTTAAGGGCACAAGCAAGAACATGTCAGCCAGTCATAACACCCCGACACACAGACCTTTCTCACCAGAGTTTTATTTAACACTGTATTTCTTGGAGGCGAGACCATCTGAACTATCAGCTTCAGTATATTGATATAAACATGTTAACCCTGAAGCTTTATACAGTAAATTTAAAACATTAATGTATAAAACTGGATTTTTATTGTTTATTTTAGAAAAACACATAAAATGCTGTGACTGCTGCAGTAATATCACCGTGAAAGCTTAGGATAGAAATTATCTAAGCATTTCAAACATCTCTACAGCAACTGCTACTCAAGATGCCATTAAGAAATTGCTCTCAATGGCGTATTTTAATTCTATCTGATCTTTAGAAGGGAAGGAAAAATGATGAAAAGAACAATATAGGCACCACAAAGTAACTAAACCGCAGAGAGAGGTGAAGCTCCATAGAGTGTTTCATGTCTCTGGCTTTTTTGAACTTSTTGTTCAGGAGCACAGAAAGAAAATCAGGGGCTACTAGGAAGGTTCATGCAAATAACAATCTGTTAAACGGAACCAATTACATCTGTGCAAAGATAAAAATCTGGAAAGAGCCCAAAACACTATGAAATTAACATTTTATTTATTTCAGAATATTTCTGAAAAGTATCAGGGTTAAAAACAAGAATGTTATTTATTGTCTAAGAAGTAATAGTCTTCCCCTTTGCATGATGCCTAACACATCAACAAAAGCCATCAAGTACAAAGCAAAAAGTAAGAACATTTGGTTCATGTTTGGAAAGAGTCTTTCAGTCTTTTAAAAGCTTTTGCCCCTCATGGGAAGCTGAGGTTGAGGTGGCATTTTAGCTTGAAATCACTCCTGTTTTTACTGTTKGCTACTTTAATGCTGCATAATGAAAGAGCAATTGCAATACTTCTATTGAGTGCATTTTTCAAAGAAGTTCAGAAAAAGAAAGGATACACACTGAGGCGTGGSTGTAAAAATTCGTATCTCAGAAGCATATAAGGAGGATCTCATTCCTTTCCTTTTAAATATGCACTTATTTTTTTCCCCTGTAATTCTTTCTTAAGACTGTCAGAAATTTTGTAAACTCTGAATCACAGAGATCCCACATGCAGTGGCACCACACGTCTTTGTTTCACACACAGCACCGTATGTTTTAATCTTGGAATGCTTTATCCGTCTCAGACGGGGCCGTCTCCCATCTGCCCTTCCTGCAAGGCCAGGAACACAGACGGGCGCCGCAGCACATGTGCAGATCAGCAAGGCCAAGCTGTGCCACGCCAGGGACGAGAAAGCTTTGAGGAACCAAGGGATCTGCTTGGGAAGCTCTGCGTGTGGCCGGTCACTCGGCGGAGCAGTGACTGCAGCAGGACCTGCTCGCTTCAGCAGCCCCTATCCTGGGGAGCGAAGGCTTCTCAGAGCCAGACACGAAAACAGGACATTTTTGTGCAAAGCATCACACCCGACCGGCCACTCGGGCAGATTATCCTCAGCTTTAAAGGGTTTAGGCAGACATTTCCTGGTCTCATCCGCTTCCTTTGTTGCCATTCCCTAAACATCCCTTTCCTAGAGAAGGAGGAAATGGGATTATACACTGTATTTCCATTCCTGAAACGCAAAAAGAAGTATYTCTGCCTGCTTTGGCACATCTGTTAGAAAAATTTACGCCATCACCCACTTTCAGAGAATAAACTCATCAAAAAGCAATTAAAAAGCACCAAGAAAGCCAAGACCTACCTCGTTTAATCCTGCCATCTCTTGCCAAACACCCATGAGGTTGTACACTGGTAACAAAGATGGGCAGTTCACCACTTTTGCTGCCTCTGCCTCCTGCCACTGTCATTCCAAGAGATTCGTGTGGCTCTTTTTTCACAGTAATATGCTTTTCTTGGCATGTGACACACTGGGAGAGATCCTGTTGACAAGGTAAATCATGTTGTTAAAAACAAACAAAACCAAAGCACAGCTAAATCCACCCCAAAGTTACATTTTGGCACTTTAAGAGATTGGTTTAATAGGAGTAAGTTTGTTGACTTAAACTGGATTTCTTCCAGTTCAGGAAAAGAAAGGAAAAACATTCATGTAGATACTCCTGACTAAGGAAGTTTAGGAAGGCCCACYCTGAAAATCTCACTCTGGTTTCTCTCAGCCCCTACTTTGGAATATGCCAAATTGTAGGATTGTGCTGTACAGCCATATACTCAAATGTTAGATAAGAATAGAAATAAATCTTTCAAGTTTGGTGAACATCAGTGTTACCTCATTTGTAAGTTAAATATGACTCAAAAGTACAAAGAAGATCCAAAAGAAATGAAAACGCCTGTGCTTTCATGATTGCACACACACACAAAGACATTCAAAGCCCTTACATGCCATGTTTTCTTCTGCAGTTGATATGTGGAATCTTTCACAGCAAAAAGTGGCTAAGGCCACTCAGTGCTATAGGCTGTTAATCCAGGTCCAAGTTCCCTAATGACTTAATGATGACTCAATCCTGGAGCAAGATGAGAACACTSTATTTCATTTTCTAACACCTGAATTGTAAAGTTCAGGCTTTCATTTGTTTGTGCCATCAAAGGGATTTACATCTGAATCAAGATATATTTTATTTAGCTGAAGCCTTTCAGCCTCTTCAAGATATTCAGGACATTCAAACCAGTGAACATTCACCTCTAACCTCTTTCAGTAACATCTGAAATCAACAGAATACTTGAAAGGAATTCAAAATAACAGATGAAAGAAATAACCCAGAAGACTCTTCCAAAAACAAATACTTATATTTCCCTGCCATTTCTTGGGAAATGGAATCAGTGCTTTTTTCTATCTTCAGCACCACACACTACTTCTGATCTAGTCTGCTCCCTGCATACACATGTCAATCACATACATAGCTGTACATRTGTATCTTAACTTTCAGACACTACTCTTTTTTAATTCTTCAGGCTTTTGGACTAATTGACTAATTTCATACAATTACATAAATTCTGTTTTATGCTAACAGACTTTTAAACCAACTGTAGATTACWCTAATGCAGTCTAAGGTAAATTATATGAACCATAGGAATAGTCCAGCACAAAAATCACTTGTGTTTTTACATGAGACTTACTGCTTTGAAAGAGCCCTAGTACTTTGAATAGATGATATTGAAATGCTATGGAAACCCCTCAGCCAGTGAATCAATGTTGGAAGTTTGATCTGAATACATATACTGGCACATGGAAAGTGGGTCAGGCCTTGTGTTACTCTGATGCAGATGAGCTCTAATTATTCTTTGGGTCGGTATGTCCTGATGCCATAGCACGTACTAATGGCACRTGAGTACTCAAAGCATTCTGGAGCTTCATCTTTGGCTCTCAGGAGAAAAACATCTGGACTTCCTCAGAGGAGCTTCCCTTGCTCTCTTCTGGATTTATCCAAAMACTTAAAGGAAAATATTATCAACACAAGTTCTCAGCAGAAGTAGTATACAAAACAGTGATACAAAGGGAGCAGGTAGGAGGAAAAGGTGGTTTAATCAGCACAGATCAATCTGACAATTATTTCACAAACCCTCAAAAGTGAGGACCTTTATTTTTCTAATTACAAGAACAGCTGAAGCACAGGGTTTGTTTCTGCAGTCTTCTGGGTAATATGACAATAGGTTTGTGGAAATCACCCATTCTGCCTTTCTTCATTCTGCCCTTCTTTCCCAGCTGGCCCTCGCAGAAATCAGCAGCCTTGCAGCCAGTAATGTTGCCTCATGGAGGAGATAACACGACCCTCCTATGTGCTCTTTCTATGCTGGATGATGTGTGCTACATCTCCTGTCCCTGATGGCTGCAGCCAGCACAGGGGCAGAAAAAAGGAGGCTCTTGAATGAGAGGCCTCCCATGCGGCGGCAACTCATTGCCTGCTACCTTGCACAAGGTACAGCTACAGCTACAGCTGTTTGAGTTCAGAGAATTTGCTTTCACCACCACAGTAAGTAGTTGCAAAACATACTGAAATGCTCTTGCTTATCTTTTGTTCCCACTCCTGATATAAGGCAGGACTTGAAATCTTGAAGTCTTCTCTGATTTTTAAGTAGAAAAAGAACAGATATAATCCTTTCTGCCTTTTTACACACTTATACCGAAACTGTACTTGTATCTCTCTTAGAAAGGGAAATACTGACCTTATGTGAGTTGGGTCTGCTGTGAAACAGCTGTTGGGTCTGRTGCTGGCTGCTGTTATGAGTCCCCGTGTCTCGGATAATACTGACTGTCTGTGACTTCACGGGTCTAGAGATGATCAAATTCACTCTCTCCCCACTGGCCTGTGGAATATATGAAATCAAATAATGAAGTTACTGAAATATTGATTACTAGCCAAAGGAGTAACCATACAATAAAATATGATAAAAAGGAGACAGCAAAACTTGTTTTTCAGTTCCTTGGGGTGCACAGCAGTCCTTCCTGCTCTGCACAGTTCCTTAGGGGCCTCTTGCTCCAATCCYTACGTAAAGTATGAAGAACATTTTAATCCTCCTCCTTTTCCCTGACCTATATCTGCTGAAAATGCTTTGTAAAAAAAGACCATTTCTTACTTTGTGTGATGTAGCTCCAAACAGAAGGTATCCCCAAATTCCATTTGCAATCTCTAGGAATTTTTGCAACATGTTCATTATAACATTAACAATAAAAGAAAGAAATGCATGTAGGACAGCTCGAGGGTCTGAGGATTTTTGCCACAACCTCTCAAWTCCTCTGTTATTTTCTGCAGAGATTTCAGAGAAAGATGGCATGTTTGGGCARAACAACAAATTCTGAAGTTTGGGGACTACAGGAGACCCAAATACCACTTATTTAATATCCTTCTCTTCCCACAAAAAACACATCTTAATAGACAAACGTTATCCAGTGTAAAATTCTGACCATTTCAATGTGCCCAGAAACTGGGAAACTGACACTAAATTTCCAAGGTCATTGGTATTTTCCTGCARCTGCAATGGAAACTCTTAAAATGAAATCCCAAACGAGTTATTTACTACCCATCGGAATCACAGTCCTTTGTTTGGCAGTGGAATTGAGGGTAGAGCAAAGGCTGCTACACTTTACTGCAAGGCCTGTAACTGGGCTATTCTGACTTTACTAAAACCATGGTATTTTTCAGCAATACCCAGTCAGCAGGAGGGAGCAGTCTGCTGCAGCTGCTTCCTTATTGACTAGGAAAAAGGAAAGTAGTGCTGGTTTTTCTGCAGGAGCAGGGAGAGGTAATGCATCAGGCTGCTTCAAGCTTTGGCCAACATTCACTCGTGCTCAGAACAGAGCCAGTCGCTTGGAACAGCCTTTCCTAATACTCAGGAAACAACTTTCGTTGGATGGGACTGATGGAAAGCCTATTTTTTYGTTCCCACATACCACCTGCTGCCTATATAAGCTCTGGCAAATCTTTGCTATTTTAAATCCCAAATCCATATGCAGGCAAATCAAATACAAAACAATATAAACTTTTGGTAGAGCCTGCTGAGATCTAGAGATGAAAACTGCAGTACATAMAAAAATACTGCCATAGTCCTCTTTTTTTCCAGTTTCTGCTAAGCAGTTGGCTACATGGCACTCTGCTAGYTCACAGGAGCAGTGTCGAGCCTGCAGGCAGTACGTTCGGAAGGACTACTGTGCATTTCAACCCTAAGGAGGTGACACTCACCTGCTAGGTGCCAAAACAGGCCCTGCTTTGCTACACCACTTGCAGAACATAAATCACAGTGAACAGCCCTGCTGCAGGCTTTTRGGTATATTCTGCCTGGGTCAGGCTCCACCAAGGGCTGACCAAATTACCTGGATAACCTGAGCAGCAAGCTCGGGCGTCCCGTGCTTCAGGTCGTGCCCGTTGATGGCCAGGACTCGGTCGTTGCTGCAGAGGCGGCCGTCTTGGGCAGCCAGCCCGCCCTCCAGGAGGTCGAGGATGAAGACGCCCGGCTCGTCGGTCCTGCGCACGAGTTTGATGCCCAGCTGCTCGCTGGAGTCGCGCTTGTGCAGCGTCACCTGGAAGCTGTCGTCGCGCGCGGTGCCGCCGCCGCCGTCCGCGTGGCCGTGCGCGCGGCCCCCGAAGCGCCGCTCCCGGAGCACCGTGAGGTGCAGCACGGCGCAGGGCTGCGAGAGCACCGCGCGCGCCCGGTTGTGCGACACGTTGCTGATGTCGAAGCTGTTCACCTGCAACACACGCGCATCAGAACAACAGCCCTGCCTGTTTAACTGTTCCTGGCTATGGAAATAATCGCTCGGATCGCACTGCAAAACTCAGGAAATCCCTGCTTTGGAGTCACCTACCTATGTGATGATGCTGGCCCTCCCTCCTCCTCCTCCCAACCTTTCCTGCAACCTTTGTGCTCAGAGTACAAGCCCACTTCCCACAAGGGCAACAATATCTCTCTATCACTGAGCACCCTCCAAGCTTCTTGCTTTCCCAGACCCCACATTTGTGTTAGATTGTCCTTAGCTCTTTAAATCGCTTGATCTTCAGGGCAAGAACTTTTTCTGCGTGCTTTCAGTGTCAAGCACATTATCACTTCAAACTGTAAGATAATAGATATAAAAAGAACACATCCAAGCCTCTGAGAAAAGCTAACATCTAACAGAACGCAGTATTTCCATGAAGGTAATTTTTTTTGTAGAAAACACTGAAATCCAAAACAAGTTTGTTCATTAAGACAGAAAAAAATGGTTTGACTAACTCTGTGGTCTTAATGTGAACTTGGGAGTTCCTCCTCTGACTTGGTCAAGGTCAAGGCTTCAGACTCACATCTCATATCACTCATAATTTAACTTCAAATGAAAACCAGATCAAGTTCCCCAGCACTATAAACAAGAATTTTGTTAATTACATTGCCCACACTGATACATAGATCAATTATCTTCAATCATTTTTTGCACTATAAATTAACCATAAAAATTGTCAGAGACATGAGATTTGGGAGAAAAAGTAACCTTGAGCTGAGAGAAAGGGGGCACAGCTGGAAACAGCAGCACTGAGAACTGCCACCACCGAAACCCAGCAGGGCTCAGCCGCCAGAGCCACTGCATTCAGTTTTAACGTTAGCTATCGCTAGCTAAAGTAAATACACAAAATTCAGAGTGATTCAAAGGGCGTAAAAGAAGAAAAGCAATAAAAGTTTTTTTTTTTTTATTCCACGATACAGTATCTCTTTTTAGAATAAAACTATGTGGACATCTCTTGTAAAAATATATTCTCATTGGAATGTATTTTACATGCACTCCTGTTATAGCCCAGTGCATAAATAAATAAATTAATGGAGAGAATGTTGGAGCGATTGGAAAATGTTAGGCATGCTGTACTTGACACCCTGTTACAACATGAACTTTTATGGGACMATTATTAAATGCTGTTCCCTTAGATCTTGAAAAGAATAACATTCCTTGTTTGGACAAAAAAAAAGTTTAAATTTCACCTCACAATTCTTTCCAGTTTTCTTTTAGTCCTTTCCTACCTTTGAAGACATGCAGAAATGTGCACGTGAAATGTGCACACCACACTACATTTAACTCTGTGCTTAACTGCAGTGTGCAGAGAACAAGCCCAGTAATCCTAATGCCAGAGCTCAGCACCTTAGCTGCACAAGACATTCAGGGCAGTAAAGACCCTGTAAATCCCCCCAAAGTTTAGATTTTGCCTCCTGTGCCTTTCCCTCCTCATGAAAAAAAGGTCTCCAATGAACACTCTCCTGGAATCTGGCGGCCTCAGTGTTAGTTCCTCGCTAAATGCAGCTTATAAATAGGGTTTATAGTCAATTAATAGCCACTTATGGCTTTGGGAATTAGAATTGACACCCGCCTRAATGGCAAGAATTCCCAAAGCTTCAGTGATAAACCCCCTATTCCAGCAAGCAGAGAGMGCTCTTGAGTATTAAAATACATTTTATTTCAAGGGTAATTAAAATATTTAAACTAACTCCATCTGCTGGATTAAAAATAAAAATAATAACAATAAAAAAAGATAGTACTTTTTGTATTGATCTTAAGCTAACACAGCAAAAGCAGACATTTATACTGAAATCATTTTGAAATKATGATAGTGCATTTGTTTCAGGAGAATGATTCAAAAATAGGAAAAAGGTAGAGAGGATTAGCCTGTCACAGGCAGAATTCAGCTGTTTTTTGGAATACCATAAATAACTTCCCAAGCTAAAATTAAAAATTTCTGAAATTCACAGAATTAGATTTTTAAACACTGTCTTTGACTTGTCACTTCACATTGTATCAAAATTATAAACTCTAACATAACTAACTCACATTTTAATTGTATATTGACATTTTGTGTAGAAATACTTAGAGCAAACTGCTCTAAATCAGCCAAGTCTCCAYGTCAGCAGAGAATACCACCCACTTTCTCTTTTACAAATACCAAAAGCTGCGGATCAACTACACAACCTATTGGAAGGTAACACTTAAGCTAGATTAAAATAACTGAGATAGAGTCAATCTTAGGGCCTACAAGTGCTTTTTACATGGAGAAAAACATGCCAATTTGGTTGAAACTTCAGTTTCTTTTGAAAGTGGGCCTAAATTTGAAACAGAGACCATGCCCTAGAACATCTACAAAGCAGAAAAATAAATTCACGTTTTAAAAGCGGGTAAGAGATGCTAAGGAAGAMAGGTAATTCTAGGAGGCTGATCCCATGAACAACAAAGCACCAGAGGGAAAWGAGCTACAGCAACTGACCCTGCTCTGAATATTAATTTGCCTTCCAACTGATAATTGCAAAGCTAACATTTACACAACRCGCTCTGACAAGGAAATCTCCCATTTCATTTAACCGACAGCTCTGCAATCACTGAATGCAATGAAAGCATAGATAGAATATGTAATTAAATCCCATACTTGAAGTATTTGGTCTCCAGCAAGAAGTCGTCCATCTCTGGCAATGATCCCATCTCGATAAACCTCTTGAATAACAATGTTGATCARAGGCGTTTCGTTGCCACCCACTATGCTAATCCCTAATTCGATATAAGGATTGGACCGATGAATTTCAATGGTAGTAATCTCTCCTTCAGGCAAGGTAGGGGGCTGTTGATTTGCTGCCAATTATTAAAAAAAAAAAGAAAAAAAAAAAGATGATTAATCATCCTTTGTATCTCATTCATTTCCCACAAAGCAAATCACCAAAGGACAACCTAGGCACACCACACGACAACACTTTAGCAAGCTAAACAAATGCAACTGGATTCGTTCCACTATTCACTGAAACACCTAGTTGATTAGAAACAGCTCTATGACAAATTAGCAGTATCCATGCTTCCCGAAATGAGATTTTTTGGCTTTAGAAACAGATACTCTGAAGCCTTTGGGTCTTAGTTTTTGCACATTTCATTTTCAAAACCAGTCGCCTGGGTATCCGCATCAGCAGCTGCCATCGAGTTAACAGGTYGAGGCAAGGAGCAAGCCCATTTCTGAAGCAAACATGGAGACAACTAAAGAGGAAAAAGGGGGGTGCTAACATCCGGAAAATACACAGGAAAAGGAAGGGGAAAAGACCACCTTCCTCTGTGGCAAGGCCCAGYGCTTCCTCTCTACAATCCCAGATGCTAGAGACGCTACTGTTAGTTCGATGCAGGTGGAGGCAGGAGAGACTCAGTTGCCTTTTCGTCCGAGCAGGACAATATTCCATGTGTGAGAAGCCTGCTGAGGCGGGGGGAAGTGGACGGGGAAGAGGGGAAGAGAAATCTCAGCTTAGAAAACAACCTTTGTAATAGTAACCAGAAACCCCACGCTGCTTCAGTCTAGTCTCTGGGCCAGCACTTCCAGATCAGGTGTAGATCCAGAACTACGGTACCTATGCAGTACACATAACCCGATGGTTTTTTCCTTCCTAGCTGTGACGTTAGCCCATAGATCCTCAAATTCCCCCGGAACTGCAGTAGGAAGAGGAAACGAGGAGGGGCGTTCCTTAACCGTTCGCAAGAGACCGCGAGCGTCCCGACGTTTGCCAGAAGGCCACCGGAGAGCGCCGCGGGAGACGGAGGTCGACGTACTGTCTGCTCCCGAGCTCTCCTCGCACGCGGGGCTGTCCATGCCGGGCTCGTCGGCCCACGCGGGAGGCGCGGGCRAGGCGAAGCTCTGCTCGGCGGGCACGGGGCCCGGCTCGGCGTCGGGGGACAGGCGGCCGGGCTGCTCGGCGCCGCCGGGAGCCGCCTCGCCGTCGCCCTCGCCCTGCGCCCGGCCGCCCTTCCTCCTCTCCAGGGCGGCGCGCCGGTGGGAGGCCCCGGGACACCTGCGAAGAGAAGGAGCACGCTGGGATACTGTGGGATCCTTCAGCATCCAGGCTCCTCAGAGCACAGAACCCAAAGCAACGCTTCCTGCTGCACAAGAGCCCCATTTTGCATCCTGGCTGCGGACTGGGCCTGTTCTAACACATCCTGAGCACAAGCTAATTCTCTTATAGAAATATATACAGAGCTCCTAGTTTTTGGAATAGACACAYAGGTCAAACAGAGTTGGCACAAAGTTCCACAGAAGAAAAGTCCTGTTCAAACACACCACTGGAGACTCCTGAAGCAACTTCCCTGGACTAAAGTCAGTGCAGAGAGAAGGAAACAGGGCATTTTGGGGAGCTGGTCATTCAGGGAAGGAGAGAAATTAAAATTTTATCTACRCTGTGATTTTACTGCTGCAATATTGGGGGAAAAAAGCAAGTCTAGAAGTTTGTACRAAAAGAAATACTTAAGAAATTAACTCTGCACATAATCTTTTTAATCAATAGGAGGCTCTTCATTCTCCCATCTCCATATGTTGCTTCGTGACTGAACCAAACAAGTGAAACTTTTTGTTCTCCCATAAGTAACAGGGCCCCATCACCATCCTGCMCTTTGCCCTGTAAACTCATTTTTATGAGATTTCATTATTCCTAGCACAACAATTTTTTGTCTACGCTTAAAACCATACAACAGCACACTGCAAAGAGATGAGACATTGCAACGTCACAGACAACCCTCATTTATCCARCAGATTTACATTTACTGGTAGATAAGTGGGCACGGATACCAGTCCTGCATCTGCCGCTGTGAGGCAGTTCTGCCAGCTTCTGATAYGGCGAGTCTTGCAGCATTTGAAGCCTGTCTTGAGGCTCCTGCTCTTGCGGCTGCTGACCACATAGAAGATGTCAGTGTTGTAGCAATTTCAGAGAAAAAGTAACTGTGTTAAAAGGGTTCCCTTGGTGGAACTCGACAGGTTGCTACAACCAAAGTAGGAATGATTTATCTTGGCAACAGGATACAAAATCCGCTAAGAGAATAAAAAAGGCAGCAAAAGTCCACAATATCCTCAATTTGCTGAACTGGAGTATTTAAGAAAAATCACCATGATGCTTTGGTATTCTGTAAAAGGATCTATTATGTGATCAAACTGTTTTAACATCGAAGATTTTTATAAAAAAAATTCTGAAGAATTTTGTCCCATTGAGGCCACAGTAATGTTAAACACATATAGATCTCACAATATACATTTTTAAAAGAATGGCATAAGGAAACCTGACCATGCTATGAAATACGCACAAGTACATAAATCAGAAACRGTTCACATTACAACGATGTGTTTAAGGAATCATTTCTCAGAGYTTTCTCTAAAATGGCATGTTTTAAAACTGTTGGTTATGTCATTTGTCAAAGCTAAGAATACACAGGCATTAAACGAAAAATCCCTGGCAAAGTTTTCCTTCACGAAAGGTTTTCATAGATTTTTATGTAGAAACACAACTTCACTTCTTGCTCCTGCTCAAGTAATATTTATTATAAAATCAGTGCCTTAGGTGGACCGAACAGGTTCAAACTGAACAAGTGAAATAGAATTTGGAAATCAGGCTAGGCTCAATTTTATCTGGCAGCAGAAAGACACACGGTTAGAGATGAAGCTCAGCAGGAACTGCTTCTGGTTGATACTTACCCGACGCAAACCCGAAGACAAGAACCCCCAAAAGTCAGGGAAAGAGAGAAAATCCCTTTCCCCAGATGCAAGCCYTAGCATGCCATAATTTTAAGAGAGTGGCCTCTTTCTCCCACAAATTCTTAGTAATGAGGACTTTAAATAAAYAAACAAACAAATGAAGAGAGGATGCTTCCCAGCAGCATCTCTGCCCATCACCTCAGCACAGGGTACGGGCTCCTCAAGGAGGAGGCATCACGGTGACGGAGAGCTCCCCCCCCCCAGGGAGACACAGGACCAGGGATGCATTGCTGCTGTCCATCAACTGCTCTGCTACACGAATGGGGATTTTCACCAAAAAAGATGGATAAATGCTCAAAACAGACAGTGTCAGACCACCACAGTCCAATGCCTCAGTTTGGACATCAGCATATGACATTACGGGACTAATTATACAAACTGTGCAGGTCTTCTAAGAAAATCCTGCGCTGCTGGCTTTGTACCCAACACGTCACAGCGCCTGTGGGCTGCAAAGCAGTTCATGTAGAYGACAAAGCAAAGCCAAGAAGTTGGGGCCTTTTAAACTGTATCAAAATAGAACTGAATAAACCCCRTCCTTGGAAGTGCCTTGTTCCAGTCAGAGGCATCCAAATCACCGGGAGGTCGCTCCCTCTCCCCGCCTTCTGCAGAGCACCTTCCTCCTCTAGTAGCTGGCAGCTGATTAAAGTCCTCRCACAGAACATAAATAGAGAGAAGGCTTGTTTTCACCACAGATATTTAATTACCATTTCAAAGGCTGGTATCAAGAAATGTAAACAACACCCTGAGCTCTTTTATGAAACACCCAACCAGACAACTATATAAAAAAAAAAATCCTGGTGACACAAACCTCTTCTTCCCCCAAATTAATCAGTCATCCTAACAGACTTGGGCATTCAGACTGATAGAAACGAAGGGTCTCATCAGGGACATGGCTGTCTGCTGGAGATAATACTTCATGGGACACCGATTCGTCAGTCTTTAAACATGATACGTCATCTAAGCAGCAACACCCACGACTGGTATTCAAGGACATTTCTAAAAAAACCCTTCGTTTCCACCTACAACGCAAAGGGTTTTTTTTATTATTATTATTATTATTCTTTTTTTCTTTAATTAACAGCAGGAATGTATTATTCATATAAAGAAAAACACAAAACAAAAAACACATTGCTTGTAACAGTCAACAAAGGCTAATAAACATCTTTGTTAATATTGTTTTTGCCAAATATCTAGGATAAAGATCATTTTGGACAGATTCCTAGAATCCTGCAACAAGGTGTGTATACTCATGGACACCTGAGGATCCAACCCACCATGGCTGGATTCTCTTATTAGGATGGGAATCCCTCCTCATGCAAGAAATTGCACAATAAGGGCCTATGACTGGGATGTATTTTACAGGGGTGGCATTTCATAGCTACCTTGCAAGCAAGCATTCCTTATAGATGAGTCAGAAGAAGGAAAGAAGGAAAAGCTTCCACAGTTTCTTTTCTTTACCTTTTTCTTCTTTTTTTCTTTTTAATTTATAAGCAATTATTTAATTGCTTTCTTGAACCCAGTTGCCAAAGAATGGAGAAGTCTAGAGTAGGCAAACAAAAGATACTGTTTAGGCAGAAAATATGAAGGAAAATGAGCTTCTAGCTGCATTTATTGACTCCTTTCTCCCTTTAGCATCAGGATTGACTTTCCGCAGTGCTGGATGCAGATAAATGCAGCTTTTACCTTCACCTTTCCTTATACGCTTTCATCGCTATCATATGGGGAAAAGTTTCTGAAAAGTACTTATGTATTTTGGTGGGGCGATGGAGTTTGTACCATCAAGCTGCTGGGTTCCTCATTCAAACCTGACTCTTGGAAGGCTGGCAGCAATCTCTCTCCGCAGATAAAAAGAGCTTTCATGCAAAATTAAGCTGTAGCTTTCAGTGTACTCCAAGGAATAACAGTAGGGGCTTGAAAAACACATTTACTCACTGACTACTGAAAAGAAAGATTTCATTGTAACTTATGCCACGTGTGTCTGCGCAGCCGGGAGGTTCGATAAAAGCAAACAAAATAGGCTCAAAATAGTTGCACTAAATTGTTTTCCAACTATAAACTGAGTTTGAGAAAAAGACTGCAGGGATGCATCTGAAATGCCTTTGCTATTGCTCGTGAAACTTTGCCAGTGAAGTGACCTTCAACAGCCATTCTGGCAGGTTTTACAGCCACAAGTCAGAGCAAAACATGTTTCCTCTGAAAAGCTAAGAGCTTGTTAAATTTTTGGTAGAAGAACAAAAAGAGAGGAATTGGAAAATAAAAAATATTCAATCTCACTTTCAAACACAATCAAATTTCAAGGTGCCTACAAGATGCCAAAGGAAATCCTCACATGAGGAAAAACCCACAGAAAGATCCCTTATTTTTCCAGCAATGGAAAGAGTTTACAGAACATGGAGAAATTCAGAATGTGTTTCTTATCTGCTACATAGGTAGTAAACAAAGATGACAGCCCAAAAGATGGTGAATCCTGTCGTGATTATTTGATTGTCTTCACTTTGCTTGGYGTTAAAAAAGCAACGTGGGGAGAGTGCTTGCTGCCAACAGGCAGAAAGCAAATCAAAAATAYACACCCAACAACAGCAAAAAAAKCTTAAARAACACACAGAAAAAGACACCCAAACCCACATGCTTCTTCACTYTTGYGTGACAGCATTTTGCATTTATGCARTTAGCTTTCTTGCTAATCYAAATCTGTATTTTAAGCATGCTGACTGCTAGATAGTGAACAGCTCAGTAATTTCTTCAATTTAAGAAAACAGTCTTTTTGTAAAGTTGAAGTCTAACCTTTGCCTCAATGCTGTCAATGTTAAAATGTTTGTAAAAATATCTTCTTCCAAAATGGCACCTTTCTTAAATTGCTATACAAAAATATGGCTGAGGACACAAAAAATGAAGCCTGACTTACTCACAGCACATACACACACGACCTAACCCTCTTACTAAGACGCTGTAACCAGGACAGGATTTTTTGTACCATAGATTTAGTTGCATTTCAAGAATTCAATTAAAAATCAAACCCCATAAAAGTTCAATTTGGAGGGGGGGTCTGTTTAATAAATCACCTTCAAAATTTAGAAGTGGGATCGGCCACTATTAAGTATCAACAATTCTTGTACACAGATGGTCAAGAAAACCAGCACAAYTCAATATTATACAAGCACTTTATTTTCTCCCTTAAGTCAGATTATGTGTATTAYGTTCAACTTTTGGAAACCACCRTCCTCAAGTGAATCAGATGACACTGAAAGACTGGATAAAGTACCAGGGGTATTTTCATTAARCACCGAATTGCACGTGGAGTGCAAYGTGTGACAACACCATAAGCAAATTTGTGYCTCAGGCCTCAAATCTTGCTAGAGCAGCTATACTTGGAGTGGTCTGATGGATATTATGCCATCTCTCCCAACTTTTATGCTCAAATGGAGCTGACTTCAACACCACTAGAAACTGTCTCAATGCATTTTAGCAGTGGAACTTAAATACCATACTCCGTTCCTAAGAAAGGAGAGCTAGTGCGTGTGTTTAAGTGGTTTATATTAAGTTATTCTGAAAATTATACTACTGTTGAATTTTACTAAATGTTGGAAAGAAATATAATTGGTAGTATAATTTTATTGGATTCACTAATTCATTTGAAATCTAATTCAAACTACACGATTACTGTCAACTTTTATGTCAGCARTGGTAATTTACAGGTGTTCAGATGTTTGCAAATAAACTTAACTGAGACCTGTAAATCACCGTGCACTCAAAATGCTTGTTGGCATGCTACGACAACAGGAGGAATTCAGGATGAACAAAGTCTGCAACTAAAAGGTTTTTATTTATTTATTTCTTTTTCATACTGACGGGAATAGCTACTGACTCAGCTCACTCAGGTTTTATAATACACATCATGCATTAAGCAAATGAATATTTCATATATACCTAAAGTGAGTATACATAGTGTTCAATGCACAAATAGGTTACACGTCCCTGGTGTAAACAGTCCTAATACCACTTGAGATCAAGTTAAAAGGACAAGAAAGGTGAGGGAAACAACACTCAAACCAGAAGATGAAGCAAAAATGTAGAAGGAGCATCACTAGCATTATGCTTTTTATTCAAATTAAATCAGTTTAACGTTGGGATTATAAATCCAAATGTTAGAACATCCTAGAAATGTTCAGGACTTGCAGCAAGTGCAGAGTATGCTGTAAACACACATAATGAGCAAAGCTGTCCAGAGGAACGTGGCCGTGCTCCCTTTCTCTGAGCAGCACTTGCCCATATGCATGTCCACACCATGCACAACCCCAAGAAGATTCCCTTGCAACACCATTTACCTGAAGAAGGTCTCCAGAGTCTCCACGGAGCAAAGACTGAGACTACCAATGAAGATCTCGGCGTTGCTGCAAGTATCTCCTGACACAACCTCTCTGCCCTCGTGGTCCCCAGCATCACTTTAACCCTTGTACTCAGAGGAAAGGGGCTCCCAATTGTGTGATTGACCCACACAGCCTAATAGTGACCACGGGGACAGCTCAAGRTGACTGATGGCATGTGGCTTTGGTGGAAGGGCTCATCACAGCAACCCTGTGGCTGGACAGCAGGACCATGCCCTAGACCCCTGTGAAACAATGAAGCYGCTTCTCTACCAGGAGAGCTGGGTGGGGAGATCTTCGTGGGAGCAGGACGTTCCAGTGCCCATCAGGGAGGGACACGGCTAATGCTTATCTGAGGGAGAGAGGAAAACCTCTTCAGTGCTCTGTGACCTCTGTCTGCAAAATGAACACACGTTTGCAAAGCTAAACACAATACACTACCTGAATTAAAGGGGAAAAAAAGAYGGGTAAATCATGTCAAGTTGTACATGAAAAGTCAGATGCAACTCATTTGAACTGGATTCTTTGAAGTACATTGCATTTCTCTTGAATATCTAATTTCCTTCTCTACATAACTTTTTATTATACTCCTCTTATAACGTCTTACATCTCCAAAAAGTTGAAAAATGTGTTAGTGACTTGGCCTAGATGTGCACAATGTTTTTCAGCTCTGACTCATGCATTCCTTCGCATTTTAGCTTTAACATAAAGGAATAGGTCCACACTTTTGTTCATGACTCATATAATAAAGCAGCATGCCAATAATAATAATAACAACAATAAAATTTAACTGAGGATATCCTCTAAACAACTGACAAAAAGAAAAGCWGTCAAATATATCTCTCAAATCAAAGTTAAGATTCTTCTGACAAAAATGACACTGCTCTACACAGAAGAATGAAATGTCCTCGCACAGCACAGTACTGCACACACCACAGGAAATATTCCTTTGTTACAAAAMCAAAATGCACTAGTCTACACAATATCAAATATTATTTGGATGGAATTTAATTTTCTGTTATTTCCTTCCTTAAGTCAATATTTAAATATTATTAGTAGGAAGGCATAAAACAGCAGAACTATAAACTATTAGCAGTTCAAACTACAGTCCTAAATATTTGTGTGTATATAATACTGCACAGTATCTTGACAAATATCATAAAAGTTGCCACCACACCAAGATTTAGAACAAAAACCTGTCTGAAACAGGTGAGTTGACATCCAAGGTCTTCACACATTTTCTGTTCAAGCATTCCCCCAAGTGATCCTTGTCATCTGCTCTCCCACAGYTTCTTACAACGCTGTAGCTTTCACATTACAAAAGCAGTTGCAGCCCTTACAGTAATATATAGTAAAACTGCATGCACAAAACTTGGCTTTCAGATTGCTTCCAAGTCTCAAGCRACACTGAGGATCAAGGATGCAGAAGATACTGGAACCCATCTCTGACACAAAACCACTCGCTGTAGCTATGTTTACACCTTTCAGTCCTCTGAACTGACAAAGTTCTTAATCCTCCCAGTTTAAAAGGGTGTTGAAAGCAATCAAAAATATCCCAGGAAGGAACGAGAGCATGCTCACATAACATGTATTCAATACCCGCTCAACRAACAGATTTTTTTAGAATAAAAAGAAAAATAGGTCTTGCAAGAATCTCAAGAGATACCCATTCCATCTGCTTGTCCCAAAGCAGAGTCAGTCTTGCAGTAATGGTTTCTGACAGTGGTTGGTTTAACCTGTTCTTAAATGCTGCTGAAAGCGAGGAAGGTGCAGCCATGCCCCCTAAACCCAAACTAGCTTTGCCAACGCCTGACCATTCGGAAGTTTTCTTCCTAAAATCTGAATTAAATCTCCTTTGCTTCTATGCACTATTTCCTTCCTCTTTGCAGACATGGTCTGCATATTTGACAGCTTCTCTCTCATTCCTCTCTCTCCTCAGCCTTTTCYCCACCTCTGCTCTAAACAAACCAATTTTCTTTAACCTCTTCTCCTAAATCATATTTGCTTGACGTTTAATCAATCATGCTGTTCTCTCCAGGACTCTCCCCAAGTGTTCCCAACCTTCTTGCATCACAGTGTCCAGATCCAGAAGCAGTACTCCGACCAAGCTTTTACACATCTATAATTTCCTATAATTATCCTATTTTCCCTCCTGTTCAATCATGAATTTAAAACTCCCCCTAAAACCACAGCTCTTCCCCTCAGACTGCTACGGAAACCAGCAGGCAAGAGACAGACCCCGCGAGCGTCCGCACGACTCACCTGTTTTTGAGATGGGCTGCCAGGTCACATCGCTGCATCACCTCCTGACATGCTGAAGAAAAGGGGCATAAAACACACAACTTGTCTAACAGTTTATGAACGAGAATGCTGGATTTTTTGCAGAGYTTAAAGTGGAGTCTTTTGCGATCCAGCGGGCAGAAGTCCTTCTCCTGGAGAAAGTTCCTTAGGCACTTGTAGCAGAAAGTGTGTCCACAGGGAGTGTCCAATGGCTGCAACAAGGGCTGAAGGCAAATATGGCAAACCAGGTCATCATCCACTTCATTCTGGTAGTTGTACAAGTGATTCTCCCTTGTCCAGTGCTGCTGGCCACACTCAAAGCACAGAGGGTTCAAGGAGGCATTTTGCTCCACCAGAGCCATGTCATCATTTGTAGTCCCCATTGTACCAGCTAAGACTGTTGAAGAAGCCTCTTCCTTGTGGGACAGACTTGTTCCTGTAAAACTCAGGGAAGAAGCAACTGTTCTTTAATCAGGTGTCATTTCCTGCAACAAACAATAGAACAATAATAATAAAAAACACATTAGTTTAGCATAAAGGAAGAAATTTATCAAGAAATAACAGATGAACAGAATAATTTTGTTTTCTGAAAAATTGTTAACAAAGAGAGCAATGAAAAGGTTTGCAAGTACAATTGTATTTTACAACAGAAAAGTTTTACTGCTTTATAACAGCTGCTCTGCTCCATAGTTTTTGCCTGCAAGATGACCACCTTATTAAAAGCAAGGGCACTACATTCTGCTATCTCACAGGAGAAGCAAGCAATTCACGTCTAGCACAAAACTACCCCATTGTGGAATAATGATTATAAGAACAAGCAATTAATTGTGTCCTTTAGTACATGATTATGATTTTATTCGGCAATCTGGTTCAACTTTTCTTTTGGATTGTGATTATTAATATAAAATATTAAACATTTAGATGTAAATCCCTTTTTTAAAAAAGTAACAAATATGATTGGTTGCCTTGCTCTTTCCTACTCATTACTGCTGTACGTTGCAACCTACATTTGAGTTTTCTCTGTGGATTGCTACACATGAAGGGGAATCAGCTCTACTCGACATATTTGATTTAGTACAGAGGCCAGAAATAAAGTCAGCACATGAAGTATTGACTCTACACCACCACCTTGGTTTGCTTTATACCTAACACAACTAAAAGTGCAGCATGCTTACCGTGTTGGCAATCATGTCAGTCAGGGGAATGCATATCTGTCACTATGAGGTTCATTTTAAGCTTTAAGAGTTAAAGTTGGCCTGTCTTAAAATAGCTACATGATCAAGAAACTGTGCAGCCATCAGCCTATCATTTCAAACACTATGTCCTTCTCCTTCCTGACTTTATCTGTTCCTCTCTCCTTTACAAAATCATATGGCTTGAATCTCGCAACAGAATGACTCAGAAAACAAAACAAGTTCTCCTACACAAAGAGATCTGTTAAGTCATTTATTTTTGTAAATGTACTCAGAGAAAGAGGGTAAAAAAAAAAAAAAATCAAACTTAAGTCATGCTTATTTTGTGCCCAAATTCTTTATTTAGCACACAGCAATCACAAGGTTCACTTATATTCTAACAAAACAGCAGCAAGCACACAGAAAATGAAAACTGCTTGGCTTGGTACTGACCCATCATCTTTGTTTTTATCTGCCAAAACATAGTCATAAAAACATTCTGAAATTTGTGTGGAACACACGGATTTCACAATGTCTTATGTTTTAAGAGAATCACTGTTTTGGTTTTTACCCATTAACCTCGCACATCCAAGCACAAGACTTAGAGCACATTTTACAAGGATTATTATATCCTTTGACGCAAAAAGGATTAAATAGTAATTTGTAATCCAGGATTCTAYCCTGCTGTGGAAATTGATGCTCTTCATTGCCCTATCTTGTAGTAGATAACATGTACCTTCTGGAAAAGGTTTTATGAGGGAATASAGTATCAGTTCTGCCAGTGGAGACTAAGAATGGAAAATGAGACCCCAAAAGAGATTACTTAAAAACAGTCTTACACATATTATGTAAGGATTCCAAGATTGGAAAGCAGATAAGGAGACTACACAGGCCCTCATGTGCACAAGCAGCAATTCCCTAGCTACGTGTTCATGCTCCTAGATTAAYGCAGAAGGAATGAGACTGGTCTAACGGCTGATCTTTATGTAACACAAAATAAATCACAGGATAAGTGTTCTAGAAAAACGCTGCAGTGACCTGTAACGCCACCACATCATTTTGCCACTTATGGCTTCAGGGAAAMCAGCACAAACATTAGAACTTATGGTGTGTATCATATTTTACCTAAATGTACCTGGAAGATTAACAGACATCTGCAGCAGATCAAGGGGTGCAGAATGAGCCAAGAAAATCATTTTAAGAGGGGTTGTCCAAATGCCAGCCCAGCTCCTACAATTAGGAGGAGAATTCCCAGTCTAAGTAACCAAGATGACAAGAAATCCTGGAAGAGGCTGCCCAGAGAGGYKGTGGARTCTCCTTCTCTGGAGATCTTCCAAACCCRCCTGGCTGCCACCCTGTGCCCCGTGCTCTGGGTGTCCCTGCTGCAGCAGGGGGTTGGACTGGATGATCTCTAGAGGTCCCTTCCAAACTCAACCGCTCTGTGAAGACCTACATCAGGAGGCTACAAAAACACGCCAGGACCATGAGGTGGGCTTCAGAGCCAGTTGCAGAGCCTTGGTGATGAGTGGCTTCTCCTTTTATAAATGACAGGCTTCTCTCATTCACATCCTTGGAAACCTGCATTACTTATACTACAGTCTTCCAAACAACATTATATAGCAAGTGTATTTGTGGTTTCTTACTGCGGACAAAGACAGCAGCATCAGTCTTTCGGAAAGATGTGATTCAAGTAATTATTTTACTTAACAAGAACATTCTAAACAGAAACTGTAAAATTTGAACAAAAAGGTAAAACAAAGCTCATAAGATGGCAGGCCTGCACTGGGATGCTTAAGGTTCTAACGAGAAACTTACTTTCTTAGGAAGTTAAACACTGGGAAATCCAGGAGCAAGCTCTGTTTCCTGAGATCAGAGGCATATCCTCACTGACACAAGCCATTTCTGGCGGTGCCGGTGAGGCACCGAGTAGACAGACCCATTCCTGCAGGTGCCAACATGCGGATGCCTCACCTGCCAAGTTCTCACGGAGCTGTGGAGAGAGCTCGGCAACCTGGACGCAGGCGCCGGACCCCTGGCCCTGCCGGTAGACACAAGCACAGTTCAGGGCACGGGCAGGCAGCCACCATCAGATCTACGTCTGCTCATTGATGACATTGCCTGGGGCCGCTCGGCAGAGCAGTCACTGCCTTGTTAGCGTATACAATCCATACGGATGCCGTGAGCCAACCCGAACACTTGTTCTGAAGTGGATGTGACTTGCCCACTTGCCCAACCTCTCTGTCAGTGGAGTGGTGCAAGTGGCAGCCCTCAGTAGAAGGGAGCAATAAATAGACTGCAATGTCTTTGACCAAGGGAAGTATCATCACAACGAGCATCTGTCCGTGGTCTAAGTGCACCTAGTTGGAAGGAAACTGGACATATTGCTTCTAGAGAGGGTCCAGTGTAGAGTGACAGAGATGATTAAGGGACTGAAACATCTATCACATGAGAAAAGACTGAGCAAGCTGGGCCTGTTTAGCCTGAAGGAGAGGAGATCTGGTCAATATGTATAAGCTCCTGAGAGGAGAACGTAGGGAAGATGCGGCCCAACTCTTCTTGGTGGTGGCCAGTGACATGACAAGGGGTAACGGGCACAAGCTGAAACCCAGGCAGTTCCACGTCCATTTTAGGAAGAACTTCTTTCCTGTGAGGGTGACAGAGCCCTGGAACAGGCTGCCCAGAGAGGCTGTGGAGTCTCCTTCTCTGGAGATCTTCCAAACCCGCCTGGCTGCCACCCTGTGCCCCGTGCTCTGGGTGTCCCTGCTGGAGCAGGGGGTTGGACTGGATGAGCTCTAGAGGTCCCTTCCAACCTCAACCATTCTGTGATTCTATGTCTGTTTCCAATTCCTGTGTATAAATCAGACTCAGAGTGAGTCCTGCCTGGCTGAGCTCCCAGCTCCAAGGAACTGCTGGGTGAATCCACAGCAACTTCCCTTCTTTTCTGCAAATATAGTTGAAACGTTTTACTAACGCTCAGTGTAAGAGAGAGACAGTTAGTTACAATGTGGAGATTCAGAGGAAACAAAAAAATCACTTTAGACTGCTTCCCTGACTGCTGCACTGCATTTAAAGCAAACTTGTTCAAGAACAAAAGAATTAGTTGCTAGGATTTATACAGGTTACATAGCACAGTTGTCTAATTATTAATTCCAAGACGTTTTCAGACTGTTGCAATGCAAAACACCTACTGATTTACACAGCCCACAAACACAATATTTATAGTCAGTGACAACTGGGAAGGCAAGTAGGGTCTAAATTTCACTAATTTATAGGCACTATATCCCTGAAACAGTACCAGAGTGCTGTGATTTATAATATGGTATTTTATCCTCCTTATGTGTGCCTTATATTATTACTCTCTGTATCTAGCATGAGTGCAGATCAGCATCTCCGCATGACATATCAGCTCAGGAAAGCCACAAACAAGGGAAAACAGTCTGAAGAATAAAAAATAACGACAGGACTGTTTATCAACTCGATGTAATTCTCTGCCCAAGACCTCATTATAAAAACAGAACAGTGCAGGTGGTGCCCTGCTTTCAGTTTTAAATCACAACCCACTTGGGAACCAGGCATGACTGGACAGTCAACTGTGCATTTATTTATTTAAAGCATGTATGAAAGCAATTTTCATTTGAAAAAGATGGTCTTACTCACAGGCCTTCTGTAGTTCTGATTTGTTGAATCAACTAATAGGTTTCATGATTTTTATTCCTTCCCTCTGGATAGTTACTATAGAGCACACAACCAAAGTAAAATTGTAACAAAACCCTTGTGTTAACTCATTTCAGATGGAAGATAATGAAAATACGCAATTTGCAATCAGTATCACGAGAGATTTCTAAATCTCTTTAAATATGAGGCAGTTCCCTTTCAATGACTGTTAAAACTTCTACAACAAATCTGACAGTACCCTAGAAGTAAACAACTAAGGAAAATATCTATCAATAGAACCCTCTTAAAACTACCTTTAGTCTAGAGTCCCTATTTGTTTACTACTTTATACATTTTCCTCAACCAAAAGCAGAGTAAAAGACCACGCTTTAATGAAAGGCCCCGCTGCTCCTCTGCTCTTCTTCAGCATCCCTGCACCCAGCACGCCTCGAAAACAGATGGGATGCAGATCTCACTTCTGTGGCTAGCAATTATTTATGCCAGAGTGGACATTTTCTCAGTAGGTGAGATGTTATCTAACCAATGAATCAATGTCCAATTTGAACAGTGAAGGTGCAAAAATATCCATTTTATTTCCTCTCAGTTCCAGACCACTGCATGCTGGCTGTTTCATCTCAGATGGCTCTATCAACAGCATAGGAATGTGTCAGCATTTCTCTTACATTTCAGCAGCGGGGAAGGGAAGAGTAGGGAAAGTCATAACAACCATATAAAAAGTTGCAACATCTTTAAAAACGCTACAAAGGCTTCATACAGCCCTAAACACAGGCACTGATTTCCTGATCAGTTAGTCAGATTTGCACTTGCAGGATCATAGAATCATAGAATCATAGAATGGCTAGGGTTGGAAGGGACCTGTAGAGGTCATCTAGTCCAACCCCCCTGCACACGCAGGGTCCCCTAGAGCATGTGGCACAGGGTGAAGTCCAGGCGGGTTTKGAAGATCTCCAGAGAAGGAGACTCCACCACCTCTCTKGGCAGCCTGTTCCAGTGCTCTGTCACCCTCACCGTTAAGAAATTCTTCCTCAAGTTCCTGTGGAACTTTTGGTGCCTCAATTTKTGGCCRTTTCCCCTAGTTCTATCACTGGCCACCACTGAGAAGAGGCCAGCCCCCTCCTCCTCACTCCCTGTCTTGAGATATTTATATACATTGATCAGATCCCCTCTCAGTCTTCCCTTCTGCAGGCTGAAGAGGCCCAGCTCTCTCAGCCTTTCCTCATAGGGATGATGCATAATTGCATTTTTCAATCTATCAATAACTCTGACTGATAGCATGGCCATCATCCTGGATGATGTTTACTCAACTCAAATGGTACAAGACTTCCGAGATCTGCTCTCAGCCTTGCACTACATCCTCATTTCCACAGCATACAAGCACCACGGCTCAGTAGGACAAACCCCACGTTCTCTAAATTCCCCTGCCCCGTTCAAACGCTAAAGTTGCAAAGACAATCTTTTAGCAGCCAGATGGAGTGGATTAGCACAGGGTATGTAAGCGTATGACTGGATGTGGTTACAGTCATTGCTTAAATCCACACCATAACCAAACTAAAAATCAGTCCTTAGTCTCCCAATCCAGTGCCCTCCCCAGGCTTTAAAGTATTAATGGATGTTTCATAACTATTTTAGAAGTAGATGATAGTTTGAGTGGACTATTAAAAGGCAGCAGAAACTATCTACAATAAAAAACATTGTGAGAATAACTGACAGAGTACTAGAAGGCAAGTGATATTTCACATCTTCCAATAAGCGTAACCTAGCTCATTAGATATAATCTCTGCTTTAAAATTAAAACTGTACAACAAACAAGTGAGGCAGACCTAGCAACTAGTACTGATTTTATAATATTCATGTTAATTATTCAGATATCTAAGATCTTTCTCACCTTCAAATGCAAAAGAAATCCAGTTCTGCCTCTAATGCAAGTCAGTACAAAAAAAAAAGAAAAATTGTTAGTATCTTTCTTTTGAAAACACAAACAAAACTAAGTGCCATGATGTCAAAAGATGACATCTGGTAGCTCAAAGACAGAAAAACAAAACAGAGATGGGAAGAGTACATCAATTACACTCTGACAGACTTCTGCTAATGGAAGAGCAATGCTTTAACTGAATCCTGATATCCAGCACACCTACTTTTGTGCTGACAGTTAACTTCGTTTTCTATATTTTTCAAATCATTCAACAGAATGACAGATACTTTTACACTCAAGTTGAAAAAAAAAAAAAAAAACCCACCACCAGGTTTGTTCCTTGTTCAGAACTGAACCACAATGCAGCCGTGCTGACCTTACTCTAAACCCATCTCTTCCCCTCCGTGCTTGTCTTCTTGTCTACCAAAGCAGTGCCCACGCAGCAAACGCCAGCGCTGCGTCAGGTGTTCACAGGACACCAGCCTTGCAAAAGCAACGGGCTGCAGACAGCGCTCGAGCCTCAGCAATTCGGCCTTAAGGGTTTTAATACGTAATTTTGCTGAAGGAAGACTTCTCTGTGTTACTTGGGCTCCATGTTTGTGCTGTGTTACGTTTCTACAGTAATGGGGGCTTCCTGGTTCTAATTACAGTCACCACTTTAAGCGTGGGTGTCTCTCTTAAGGACACATTTCCTTATAAAACCACTAAGAGACCAGGAAAAAATCAGGAGTAAGAATCCCTACATTGCATCCTCCGACCCACAGGTGCCTGTGAAGAGTCAGGGGACCCAAGCAATGAGTCACCAGGGAGTGAAGAGAGGCAAGGAAGGAGGAACCATGAAGAGACCTGGAAAGGCCGAGACCATCCCCTCAGGACAGGCTGTCGGTGACACTTGTCCCCCCAGACGGCGCCATCGGTGAAACAGGGACACACGATGCAGGAGGACCACAGGAAGCAGCAGCAGGAAATGACTCTGATAAACAAGTAGTCGGGAGGTTTTGTTCAAAGCACACACCAAGATCATGGAGCAGTCATTTTCTAGAGCACAAAATGGTATGGCTTCTATTTTGGGACCAGGAGATTAAAATAGCTTTAGTTTAGTCAAATCAGTCTTGAATGAGACAGCGAAGATAAGGATTGTAACCACGCACAGGTCTCAGCAATGGAGTATCAATTCGTTATAGCAAATACGAAGCTACATCAGATAAATCATCTCAGAATAGAAGGGAAAGAGACAAGAATATGAATGTTTAATGAAGCTACCTCCACACATCAAAAAAAATTAAACGGATTAAATTTGGGGGATTTATGCTGAACAAGAGGAGCGCTGAAAAGAAAAAGATATACAGATCAATAACCTATATTCTGATAGCAACACCACTTTCCTCACCTGCAGGAAATGTGGGTTGAAATGCAGGTTTAAAACCTGCAAAGAGAGAAAGGTACCGGACCGAGACCCCTTCCTCCACGGTGAGGCAACAGCTGGTGAGATTTTCAGTGATACTGGCAGCAATCACAGCAAATTTTATCCCCGTCCATCCCCACTCCCCTGGTTCAGCAGAGGGGCAGCGGCTGCCATGACAATCTGCAAAACGCCTCCGTGCACAGCGGGTGCGTTCATTTTTCTGATAGCTGATATGGGGTGGCCTTCTCGAGGCAAAAGTGTGCCTTGTTTGTGGGTGCTGATCGAGCCTGCTGCCCGAAGGACCCCGAGCTGCCCCTGCCATCTCTCAATAGGCACAACAGCAAAACCAAACCCTCCGACGCCTACAGAGTTGGTGGCGCTTCTGGAGATGCTTCCAGGGTCACACCACAACCGGGCTGGAATCGGCAATTTTTACACCCTAGTGTTTTAACGTTCTCCGTTTCACGTGCCTAAATCCTCCTGGGAATATTGCAGATATAAATAATAAGTATCTTGAAAGAAATTAAAAGTAAAAATGACTCCACTTACCTGCAGTAGAACTGGTAGAGCTAAAAACCAAATTTCCTTCTTCACACAAAGAGAATAACCCAAACATTTTGTTACCATTTTCATAATAGGGCAGCTTTTCTGTCCAATGGGGCTAAAAAAAACTACCTCGAGAGTCAAAAATTTCAGTTCAAGGAGACGCTTAGCGAGTATCACAATCCCAGCGACAGAGCCCATGAAAAAGGCAAGAAAGAATAAAACATTTGCTCATGCAACATGGTGATTTTCTGCCGCGCACTCTGTCCAACAGCTCTCGACATACGCGCCGCCCTTTCGGTTTGGAGAGCTGAAGGCAGCGGAAAGCTGCCGATCAAGACGCTAAACCTTCCGGAGAGCCCACCCCCGTGCACTGCGCCCAGAAACGAGGAATTTCAGGGATGAGCAGAAAACACTTAACTAGATTAAATGTAGCTGCTTCCTGCATAGGCGCAGACACTATTTGTTTCAGTTACTCTAGTTTTGAAGGAGTCTGAACCAAGTCAAAGAAACAGAGGAGGAGGAGGAGGTGAACTGCGCTCCCTTTGCAGCTTCTCTGCTCACCTGTACACTCAGCTCCAACCACTGCAGAGGCGAAAGGAGAAACTCCAAGGGGGCGACAGACCTGGGATATTCTCAAGATGGATTCCTGACAAAGAAAAGTAGGGTTGAAGGGAGGAATGAAGGACTTTGAGGAGCTGACAGAGAGAAGCACCAATGTTCTCTCTTGTTACAGGCGTTGTCCAACATGTGCAATCTTAGGTCTCTTTTACCCCATCAGCCACAACTTAAGCAATAATGGAAAGTTATTCTGAAACATAAACTGCACCATGTATTTGCTTTGCATAAAAGCAAATACTGTGAGTTAAGGAGTGCCATACAAGCTCAAAGAGCCCGAAGAAACACTTGACACAACCTATGCTTAGAAGAAGATATCTCAAAAAACATGAGAAAGGATGGTCTAGACAGAAGTTTTGAGGTCTCAGTCTCCAGCCTTAACCTGCCAAAAAGGATGCTGCCAGTTCAGGAGTATCACTTGAAAAAATTTAAATCAGTCACCCCAAACCAGTCTACCCAGGCTAGATACTTCTTATTTATTCCCTAACAAAAGAAAACAAAATCAGGATGGAGGAAGCTCTTCAAAAAAAGAGAAGAAGAAACCCCCCTTTCTAATTCAGCAGTCAAAATAGTATGCAACCCGAGCTACCCACATGCAGGCAAAATTAGCCATGAGAAATTACAAGCTCATCAACACCCACACTGCAGGCGGAGCGGGGCCCAGCAGACCCCCCTCGCCCCATGTGCGGAAGCGGGAGCCGGCAGCAGCTCGTGGGCTCTGCTCGCCTCAGCCACGGTTAACTTGGATTATAGACTCTTGAGGGTCCGGACTACTGCCCCCTGTTTAACTAAAGGCAGTTCACTTCAATGCCCTACCTAACTTAGCTTGCATTTATCCAAAGAAAACTCATTACTATTTATTTTCAATACCAGCTGTCTGACCAGCTATGGAGTCTGTTTTACAGGTAGAGTGTAAATTATCCTCATGCTCTTGTACATCATTCATAACACTTCCACATTGTCTTACATAATATTTAGCAGAAAATTAAAACTTCACATCAAGATCTCCTGTTGAAAGTCTCTATCTGTACATGTATCATACCTCTCAGATGCACATACATAGATACTGAAAATAAAAGGCTTCAAGCTTAATCAGAATTTACATAGCAGGAACAACATGCTACATTTATGAGTTGTAGTCTTAAATATTTAAATATTATCTCAAATTAAAAAAAAAAACATGTAAACAAACAGCTCTTTATATGCATAATACACTTGATGCAGGGTTTTACAAACAGACTTCAGACAGGAATCTTGGAGAAGGAAGTGGACATTTAGTTTTGATTATGCAAAGTCAGGTCTGGTTACATAAATACAGCTGATGGAGAGAGAATATAGATATAAAGATGACTGCATTTGGTTTAGTTAAAAGCTAGGCTTCGTATTCCCTACTTCAGTATAGCTCCATGGTCATAAAACAAGTAGGGAACAGACAGCATCTGTTGAAGGAATAAAAAATTCCCCAAACAACTCTACCTCCAATGTTTATTTCAACTATACTCCAAATTATCTTGGTTGACCGTACTTCAAATAAATAAACGTATCCCAGAATTTCAGCACCAAACTTGGAGGGTTTTGCCTAGGTGCATTTACCCACATGCTTCTCATGTGCAAGCTTTGGTTGCTCAGTGTGTCCCTTGAATCCTAAAGTGTTACTGAAACAGTTTATTTTCATTAGAAAAACTGCTAAAACAGTCCTGCAAAGTTCATGTGAGAACATAAGCAAAGGCACAGAGTATTAACACAAAACAGTAACCCAAAAGGTTCTGGTAACTACTCTTAGAGTTTCTCTAGCTCCAGTGAGTGCCAGGGCTAAAAAAAGAAAAAAAAAAAAAAAAAAACCCACCCTGAAATGTCTCTGAAAAACACAGAAACGATGTATTTATGTAAAAGTAGCGCAACTGTAAGCAGAGATATCAGCTAGAATAAAAAGTGCCTGATAAAAGCAGGAGAGGGCTAAGTGCTTAGTCAAGGGTACTTATCCTGCAAGAAAACAACGCAAGAGTCCAGAGAGGTTCGGTGAGGCATGGAGGCGTCCTGCCCTAGTAGCTTCTGAACTGCAACAGTAGGCGAGCAAAGAGAACCTGAGTCGTTATGAAAACAAAACAACAAAACCTAGAATTAAGGAAGATAAAAACAAGCTTATGTCCTTAGAAAGTTAATCATTAATCTGCAGAACATACAGAAGACACTTACTTCAATAGGAAATTCTGGTTCACCACATTTAGGAAGAGTAGGAAAGGATGATGAGCTAGAAAACCCCAACAGGTAAGACACGCAGAAGCCTAACTTCAGGCACCAGTTTTCTGTGTTCGTGGTCAAAAATGGCTCCAGCAAGAGAGGCAGACAGAAGTGCCTTATACTGGGAAGGAGCCAAGCGTCTCCTCCTTGTCACTGCTCAGTCTCTTCTTAGCCTGTTTAAACTTCTCCTTGGAGATTCTATAGGAGATGGCTCGGTTTTCCCTTCCTCATCTATGCTAGGTATTCAGTCCTCAAGAACCAGCCCTCAGAAGCCCAGTCTTTCTTTGAAGGAGGTGATTTCATTAGCATGGCTTTTGGGAAAGCTCTCCAAGAGACGAGACAATCCAGCCTCAGGAAGACCTCTCTTTTTTGCATTCCCTAACCACAAGGTTCATTTTCTAAACCAAGCATTTCTCAACAAGCTAGGTTAAGTTCACAGAAATAAAATTCAAACTCCCATTTATCTCCATACTTTTTTTTAAACTCCCAACTTATGCTAAAACACCTTCACATGTTTTAAACCAGACACTTAGACAAAACATTTTTAAAGTTTATAAACTTCTTTTGAATTGTTAAATTGCCCAAGAGCCAGAAGCCATAACAAACAACTCTCCCACTGTTCTACAAGCTGAACAAACGTACCCAAAAGACTCTTACCTCAGAGAGACTGCTATAACATCTGAATGGGGGAGATCTAACTCTTTATAAAAAAAAAAGGAATACATTTCTCTCAGGACAGTGCATCAAGATGAGGAGACCAGAGAAATGCTCTAGGACATCTACTGTTGTGAACAATGATCTACCCTTCTGCAGGAAAACCCAGCAGGAGCAGCTGCCTTATTAATGTGGGGTTAACCTTACACAGCAGCATCAGCGTGTAGTGGAAGAGTTGGAAATAACACGTCCCAGCCTCTACAGGCAACAGGGAACTCTGTAAGTCAAGGAGTTCATTCCCCAGCAAACCACTGGTTCATGAAAACCAGATATAGTCAGAAATGACCCAAATTTGCTACCAGGGGCACGCTAGGGCCTCATATGAAGAGTCTAGTGGATCAGGCTGCACCACAATTCATCTTCATCTGGCAGAGCCACCAAGAATCATAGAATCATAGAATGGCTAGGGTTGGAAGGGACCTCTAGAGGTCATCTAGTCCAACCCCCCTGCACACGCAGGGTCTCCTAGAGCATGTGGCACAGGGTGATGTCCAGGCGGGTTTGGAAGATCTCCAGAGAAGGAGACTCCACCACCTCTCTGGGCAGCCTGTGCCAGGGCTCTGCCACCCTCACTGTTAAGAAGTTCTTCCTCAAGTTCCTGTGGAACTTTTGGTGTCTCAATTTGTGGCCGTTTCCTCTAGTCCTATCGCTGGCCACCACTGAGAAGAAGCCAGCCCCCTCCTCCTCACTCCCTGTCTTGAGATATTTATATACATCAATCAGGTCCCCTCTCAGTCTTCTCTTCTGCAGGCTGAAGAGGCCCAGCTCTCTCAGCCAGAGAAGTTAAGGAACAACTAGAAAGTGAGCAACTACTTTATCCTGAGAAGGGTCTCTTCACAGGGATGGACAAGGGGATCACACACATCGAATGAGTTTGTTTTATACGTACTAGTTTCCAAAGAGGCCCATACTTATGGGTCAAAAGATTGACATTTCACTCTTCTGTAAACAACCGTTTACTAGTGCAATAAAATAGCCTTGATTTTCACTGGGCCTCCAGAGTTAGAAAGCTAATCATTGCAGCTTAAAATAATGAAGGAAAAGGAGGGCAAATAAGGCAATTAAAAGCTTTCATTCTGTCCTTCTGGTGTTCAACCCGTAAACCAGGCAAAGCGGAGTCAAGAACACGACAAGACTTTCTCTCAGAGAGAAGATCCTTCTTTAAATGTAGTAAAGTCAACTGCTATCAACACTATCCCATGCTATCAATCATACGGGATGAGAGAGAGGGAAACAAATAAAATCCCCGGCAACTACCTTGCCTCCATATACTGAACGAATGCTGCTATAAAGAAAACATATAGCAAAAAGACAAGTACCCAAAAGGGCATCTCAGCTGATAGACTTTTCAGACAAAAAAGTAAAATCCCTCAAAACTACTCTAGAAAATCATTAGAGATAGCACACTTTGACTAAAAGGAGTACTTGCATACGTTTTCCCTTATGAATCTCAGAACTGAAAATACATGAAGATCTGCTGCTTGTCCACACAGGCCAGTTTAACTGAACGTGCAAATCTCAAGTTTAACTTCTCACCTAGTACTTTGCTTTAGGTTCAGTCAATCCCTAGTATTAAAGACAAATCGTAATAAGTTTAAATTAAGTTTATGAATTATGTAATTATGTTTATGAAGAATCTCATATTTAATAATAAATAATAAATAAATAATAAATTATAAATGAAGATATACCACAGCAACTTTCTCCTTTTGGTTATTTTTACCATATTGAATTTGGAGAATGGCACAAGTGCTGAAACTCTGACTAGCTGGATACCCACGCTCTTCATTGCCCTCCCAACTGTTTAGGGGTCTCAAGAGCACGTATGTTCTGCCCCAGGGATTTTTATTTCGCTTCAAACTGAGGAGGGTCAAAGCATGTGATGAATTAGCTAAAAAGCCTTACTCTAAACAATTATCATAAAAGGCTCAAACCACAATTCTCTTGAACCTCACCAACAATCTCAAATCTTCAACTTAAAAAGCCTCCCTTAAAAAAAAAAACAGCCAAACTTGATAATTTATTTGTTCCCTAGTTTCTCTTTTCCCTCTTCTCCCTCCCCATATCCTTGAAAAACAGCGATAGAGATTACTCTTCCTGGAGTAATTTCCACTTGAAAATGTTAAGCACAGTTACTTCAAAATAAAGTACACATAGTTGCTCTTATATCTAATCTCCTGACCCCAAAAGTCCTAAAAGCAAACAGGACAGTAAAAAGAACAAAAGTAAAATGAGTTTTGTTTTTTTTTTTTTAGAAGTATATCATAATTTTTGCTTTAAGGAAGCCTTAACCAGAGTCCCGTTTCCCAAAGTCTGCAGGCACCATATCAAGCACTGGGAGATCAGATGCTCTCTGTAAGGCAGCTCTGATGCTGCAGGGAAGTTTAACACAGTGAAAATCCCTATGGATAACTGCACAGCTGTTACTACATATGTAGTATCCTAGGAGACCAAAGAGCTTCCGCATTTAAGAGCTTATTTCCCAGGTACGTTCTCAATATGAGCCTCATGAATTTATACTAGAAAAAACACAAGTAGCTTGGAGAAAGGAGGAAGTTGTTTTAATTTCAGCCAGAATTTATACTGACCTTTACTTACTGATTGCTAGGAACATTTCACTTCTGCTTCTCTCTCATTGTCTGGTTGAGATAATTTTAGAAAGCTCTTGTAATTTACAAAATGTATTTTTAAAGTTAAATTTTAAAAATGCGCAAAGCCAAATGTTGGTATCTTTGAAAAACAAACCACACTCACGCATGCAAATCACCATAAAAGCTCCTGCATTGATACACAGGAAATTTAGACTCCTGACCATGATATTTTGCAAAACATCACCCTGATAAATAGAGCATATTAGAAAACCATAGAATTCAGGAAATACCTCCAGAGAGAACCACAGAATTCAGGAAATACCTTCAGAAAGAGAAATGCAAAAACAAAGGCATAAAACATGTGAGAGAAACTCGCTTTCCACTTCGGTTCACAAAAGCCTGCACGCTTGAAACCAGCTCAATTTGAAATATTTTCTTTGCTTCCTGTTTGCAATTCTTGTCACAGGCTCTACCCTGCAATTAAATACTCCCGAGCCCAGCCTCGGAACAGCAGCTTCTCTAGAAAAGCAGAGCAGACCCCTGGAAACAGGCAGGTAGGACTGCTCGGCAGGCAGGCAGCACAGAGGAGCTATTACAAAATCTGCATCGCAGAACATGACAGCCCCTTCCCTTCATCTCGTTTTTTTAGCCACGTATTTCTTACCATCTCATTGCAGAATTTGCAGGAGGAGAGGAAACAGGACCAAATACCTGTCCAGTGTAAAGGAAAAGCTGACTACACTGTTGTTCCCGTGGAGGAGGAGGAGATCACATGATGACGGAGAACTTCAAGGAATAAGGTTGTCAGCACACTGCTTTATACAAATTAATTCACCAGCAGGTAATTAAAACAGCACCAGCCCCTTCTATGATCACTGGAGCTCCTCTCACGATCTGATTTACTTAAAAGCAGGAAATTCGTCTGATCACCCACCCTGACACGAATCCCAGCCAAGCCTCGGCGGCTACAGCTCAGCAAACACTACCCATCACAGGATGGGAGACCTGCGGGCGTTCTCCTACACCAAGTCCTTTTCAAACACCACAGCTAACATTAAAATTAACTGCGAGCTAAAACGGTGCCAGCAGTACCTCATGAATGCGTAATGCCCCCGTACCCGGCGCGCTTCGCTTTCGGAGCGCGCTGGGGAGCCAGCGCGGCTCTCGCACAAAGCAGGAGCAGCCCCGGTAACACCGCGCACACGCAGCAGCCCTACGGCACACGCAGTGCGTCCCCAAGCCCACGTCTCGCTGTTATCAGGTACAAAGAACACGAGGCAAAGCCTGGATGAGCTACAGAGTGTTTGCACAGGAAAGAAAGAGGGGGATTAAATAACATCTAAATAACATTTTAGTTTACTTACCCTTTATTTGGGAAAATTCTGCTTTTTAAAATATTGCATATAATGTTAAAACTGTCCTCAAAGTACTGCATACTTTAAAAACCCAAAATACCCCAATTTCTATGTGGTTTTGTAATTTCTCAATATCTTCTCAATACTAGAGGGAAATTCAGTATGTAAAGTCAGTTTTATACCTTATTCTTTTATCAGTAAAAAAGGTCTTTGCTGCAAAGCTGTTCACTTTTTATCCTCTCTAATACTAAATATACTGTTACCAGAGCACAAAGCAGGAACCACTGTGTTGCACAGTATCCAGTATTTTGGGTTCCAGGAGCATCATTTTCAAGCTGAGTACTCCAGTATTATTGAATCACTCATGCACACTCGTAACATGCGGAGTCTACCAAACAAGGTAACCACCATATCCCTCAAGAAACTCTCTTCTCCCTTCACTTGTTCAGTTCCATCAAGAGTGAAGAAAAAAATAAAATGAAAGCACAAAGAACAGTATATAAAACGGCAGTAGCAAAATATGTTCCAGTCAAGAAACGTTCAATCTGATGCCTCAGGAGAGGTTTCAGAAGACCTCAGGATTGTCTGTATGACACGCGTTTGAGCAAACACAATTGCAGAAGTGAATTCTCCATCTGAAGTAGTACCAAATCTTTTTTTTTTCTTCATTACTTTTGGCTTCACTTGGTCATAAACAAATGAGATCAAATGAACAGGGTAACAGTGAGGACTGATGTCTTTTTGGTTGACAGGAAAGAGCTCCATGGCCTAGATAAGCCACCAGTAAGGGGATATATAAAATGTCAGATTGAAAGCATGGCCCATTTCACCACGATAAGGCAAAACCTGCCAAGGTATTTCAAAGACCTAGACAGAATTCCAGGATCTTTTCCCATCTGTCAGAAACACTTAGAATGGCACTTAAATAACAGCACAGATATTTACAGCAGGCTAGATGAGTACTTTGTTTTTAAATATCTGCCACTAATACAATATTTCATCTGGGGAATCAGCTAAGCTAACCCTGTCCAAAGCATACATATGTTGACACTAAATACACTTGCATGGGGTTTACGCCAGTATAAAAGTGTCATTAATTAAAAACAAATAAATAGCTTGCAAAAAAAATACAGTTTTCGCCACAAATTTAACAAAACCAGAGCCCTCTTCCCCATACCGCCCGTACAGCTGTCCCTTGGTCTTCCCAGGATGGTGCGAAGGTTCCTCAAAGCGCCCAGCTCAAACAGGGATGCCCCTCGGACCACTGATAAAGAGTCAGGATCTGCTTTCCTCTTTAAATGCTGAGTTAGGGAGGCAACTTTATAATGTATTGGATTTACTGCAGCAACCTCCACAGGATACTTGGCCCCTCTTTAAGCAACCTACTTGAAAATAAGAGAGCACGTTCCCGCGCACTGTGCAGGGCTACAGAGCACGTAAGGGTGCTTCCTTCACCCAGTGTACGCTGAAACACTGCGTTTCACTGTAACACTGCCTGCCAGTCTGGCAAGCTGAGATTTCACGACCTGATTTCAAGCAGGCGTGCCACATGGCCACAGAGTTTACTACCCCAAACCTATGCTTGTCTGATAAGCTTTTACTAAAAGGAAAGAAAATCCTCAATGACTACATAAAAAATACACTAATCTCAAAATCTGTGTTCTAAAAAAAGATTTAAGCAACTGACACGCTGCTTTCCCACAGTTTACGTGAGCAAGCAAAGAGATTGCCCAAAGTTAGTTGCTCACGTTCCATGTCTCGCTCTGAATAGGAGCAGACACCAACACAGAACCAGCCCAGGCTCCCTTCAAGAGCCCTGAAAGGCAGGGAGGAAAAACAATCTTACTGGTGTGTCACTTCAAAGCAAACGTTGCCTGATGCAGGAGATTTAGTTTATATCTATAGTTCTACCCACTTTCATACAATGTGATCCTCAATAAGCTCCATGAAATATTTCTATTCAAGATCTTGTAAACCCATTTTGCCATTTCTCAGCCTTTCCTTCATGTGAGAAAAGCTTCCTTTCACCTACTTCATTCTTAATTAAAAATGAAGAGAATCAGCTTTCATCAAGCTAGGAAAATAATGTAACAAAATATGTGAAAGGCTTTACCTCATTTTTCATCTTTAGACTTTTCAGGGATCAAACTGAAATGAATTAGTATTCCTTCTTGCAGCCGCAAGACTCAAAAATGACTTTGTGCTGCTACATTACAGCCATCAAAGTCTATTTGGCTGAACATAAAACACCTATATTTATAAGTTGTCCATCTCCCTATCTAGCGGATGTGCACAAAGCATCCACTTATACCTGCTTTGGGACATAAATAATTAAAAAAAGAGAAAATAGATTCTTCAAGCACAGCAGTCTGCAACAAGGAGTTGCTCGCTAGACTGGCAGACTTTCCTTGCAGGCCTCAGCGAAACAGCCACACGAGGAGCCTCGGTGGCTTGTCACAAAACGGGGACCCGAGAGCCCGGCCCCACCTGCCCTCCTCCGTTGGCAGCCCCGGCGTGGCAGGAAGGACTCACAGCAGCCCCAGCTCTGAGCCTGTCTATGGTAGGAAAAGCACTTCCTAACATAAACACCATGAAGGGCTGATCCCGCTAGCGTTGCCTCATGACACGGCCAAGTTGAAGCAAGTTTGCTGGTATACATTAAAAAGAAGTTTCTGCAATTCAATACCTAAAAATGAAATCTTTACTTACTAGCTAGTCATATTTACTGTTCTTGAGTGTTACCTGTTCTTCAGCCTTTATAATACTTACATTTCATACGAACTCAGTAGCAGTTACCAAGCCCACCCAACCGTGGGTGTTGCATATCACCAACTTCCCAGTGCAATCAGACAGGTTTCCAAAAGGATTAAATCTCCCATTACTTACACGCACTATGGCTTATTTACCGATTCTTACAACGTTTTCAAGAAAACAGAACAAAGACCAGACAGTCCCAGACAACAGGGTTTCGTAAGGCCAATATTTACAGTGACCTGTGCTGCAGTTCACAGAATTTTACCCGCTAATTATTGTACCGAAGGAAATTATTTTTCCCTATTAGATGAATGATTGCTACTAAGGTCAAAAAACAGTAGCTGAACTATCGTGCTCGCTTTAGAAGAACACTGAATCTCAACTTGAGGAAAAAATAAATAGAGATGTTGAACACAGAGTTTGTCTATCCCAGTAGGTAAAGGACTCTGCTGAAACTTGCATCTCACTGCTAATTTGAGGCTGAACTTCCAGTTTCAGCATCTTCTTACAGGTACGGTGGTGAGCTTGAAAAGACTTTCTTCTACAACATCTCATCTCCCAAATTCCTTCCTCCCTACCCCCCACCATGCCACTAATATATTTTGAAGGAAAAGGAATCATCACAACTCCTTAAAAAGTCTCCAATAATCCATTTATCCTTTCTACTCCTAACAACTCGTTTCAGCTTCTTGAGCAATGTCTTGTACCGAACATGTACCAGCACTGGGAGCATCAGCATGGTAGGCAGACTGAGCTGTGCTAAACTATCTGGGTAACAACCATCAGGAAAAGAGGCTGTCCCCTGCTAGCTAAAGCCTTAATCATACAAACAAGTGCTGTATCGGGCAAATTCAACTTGGGGACATTTCCCAAGAGAAATGCAATTTGTATATGTACTTTCTATCAAAACTCACCCAGGACGCGGGATAGGGCAAGAGGGAGTAGTCAGCAGTACAGAAGAGCTCTGAGTTTTTCTTGATACCTAAATTTGCCACAAAGAGATCAGAAATATACCTCCTGATTCCGAAGCAAATTCTCCTTAAAACCTGCCTGCAGAAATTCTTGTACTGCTGAGGCTTATTTCTTCTTAAACAGGTTAAACACCACCTCATTTTCCCTGCTGAAAGCGGAAAATGAGCGTACTTATTCCTCCTTGATGAGCAACGTACAACCCGGGAGTCAGAGCTGCAGCGATCTGAGGCTCCTTCACCAACTGCAGCCTCCCATCTCACCTGGCAGCAGGCAGGGGAGGTCAGCACAGTCCTCACTCCAGCCTCCTAGGGATCTCCGAGACCATTTCCATGGAAACAGAGGAGGGATGCAAAGAGGAAAGGTAAAGTTATCAACGTACATACAGAAAAGTGATTTCTTTTTATGTATTACACAGGGGAAATAAGTAGTTTGCTAATTGCATCTTCCAGATTAATTTCCTCTTCTATTAGGTCATGGCACAGTGAAGTGGTTTAAATCAAGGGATTTACAGCACTTTAAATGAGTTTAATAAAGGTAAGGCTTACTCTATATTGAAGCATTTAACTCAAAAGAACTACCGTTTTTAACTACTATATAAAATTGGTTTAAAAATCAAATACATTCTATTACCATTCCTAGTGGAGAATTTTATTTAAATTTTACAAGAGCAATGCAAATGAACAATACGATTACATTTTTAAATATAACTTAAACCTTCAAACTTAAAAGTGGTCACTTAAACCCAAACCATGTTGCTTCTCACAACAAAACAATATCCCTTCAGTGCAGTAATATTTTTTTTCCTCCTTCCCTCTCTCCCTGCCACCCGAGGTAGCTTTGATTTTGACCAGTGAACTGTTCCTCCATTAGCTCCATGCCACTGGAGAACATAATTTTTGAAGTGGAAGAGTCCTGACTTGGGGTTGAACTATGCAGGCAAAATATCTAATTTCAGCTCATCATCTCCTCATCATTTGCATATTCCCAAAGCAGGACGACTGGAAAATGAAGTAGAAAAGAACGTTTTTCAAGTCTTCCCTGCACATGAGCAGGTTCAGTAACTCAACTCCAGCTCCTTTGCACCGGATCAAGCTGCACCGTCTGCCCAACCATTCAAACAACAGTCGCCATCCTTTAGCAAATACCTGCTACTGACTATTTGCATTTCACAGGCTTTCCCGCAGCTTCCAGCCATGGGAACAAACTTCAGGGTGACTTAAACTCACACTCTGTCATTTCTCGTTCAGACCAAGACAACACACAGGTCAGGCACCAGGTCTCTGCCGAGGCAACCTGTGGCTCACAGAAACACAGCTTGCCCCACTTCAAATATCACAACCATCTCTCTGCTCTCCTTACCTGCATCGTGACCAGAGGCCTATTTTTTAAAAAATGCCCAATGCACAGGTATTACCTGTTTTGTTTTTACTGATTTAAGTTACAAGAAAGTTATTTATACAAAATATGCAGGATCTTTGCAACTGACCTTTGCAACTGACCTTCGCAACGACTATCCTTAGCTCATTTTTATTAACTGAGAAGAATTCACTTCACTGGCACATTTCATAACCAATAAAATTATAAATTAATTCATTCTTATAGAGGAATTATATTAGGAGTGGAAGATATTCTTAGTCCCTTTACTAAATCCGCTTTGTGGCTTTATAAACTTCAAAATTGTTGCACACAAGTAAAACCTCTTAAATAAGTAAATAAAGCACCCAGAGAATTGATCTTCCGGAATTACTTTGCACTGTAACGAGAGCAGTACTTCTCCTGCACTGCAATATTATGGCGTGGTACTAACTCAGAAGTTCAAAGCATTTTCATTTCTTTATTACCAGTAGCAATCTAAGAATTACTGCCATCAATAGTAAATCTCCACRAAGGCATGCTCCTCTGGTGCATTTTACGCATAGCAATCAGTTCATAAYACAATCTCATGTTGTTTAAAATTCAGTTTATTCTTCAATTACTCTACTAGCCCGGCTCTAATTTATTACATTTTCTGGTACATTTGATTTTGGATATTATGACATCCCGGCTCATGCCATTAGAGAGGAAACATAAAACGGCGAGGACRTCTGGGGACAGCGAGAATGAGATAGCAACAGCCTGGAAAATTAAGAATATCACCGTCACTTGGCSTTCTCAGCTAGACCTTTCCTGTCATTTGACAGCGCATCTGCAACAGACCTGGCCACGTCTTTCCATCTCTGTCCCCTTCCTGAGCCACCGTGGATYGGGAAGGCAGGGAAAGGGCTTGGGGCACCACGGAGAGGAGCTCTGAGCTGCCTCGGTGCTCCCCTTGTCACCCAGGGCAGGTCTGACGTTATTCCCCGTGACAGATTCTGACAACTTCAGATATAAAAAACCCCTCGTGCGCCTGCACAGCTTGTGCTGTCCCARGGAATCCCAGACAAGGCTTTGAAAAATTTGTGTTTCTGCCCTTTTGTCCGTGTCACTTCAGAGAGCTTGGAGGCAGCTCACCAAAACGATAACCCCCAAAATGAACATTTTACAGTTAAACCCATCCAGCTGCCAGAGGATCCACCAGAGGTTGGACGGATCAGAAAGAAATGTCTCATTGGGTACAACTCTTCATCAGTCACATACTCCTTTGGAAAAAAAAAATCCTATTTTTCTTTATAGAATAAATCAAGTTTTATCCTGCTTCTAAGTGGTTTTGTAGCTCAAGCAATATTGACAGTTCTTTCTGTAGCTAATAAGCAGTAGGGATTTTAACAACGATGTAGTCGTTGCAGCTCTTGTTACAGACATTTAAGAAGATCGTGTCAAAACATACATAAAAAACAAGTAAAAATGCTAAACAACACGATTCTGGATAACTACTTAAAAAAATTAAGACTTGTCAGGTTTTAAACTGTCAACCAATTTCCTCACCYTTCTGAGCCTGTGTTAAAATACCACTGCTTATTATACGTGCAATACGTGCACCTTTTATAGCAGTCCAGTGTCCACATGAAGGACACGACACGAAGGACACAACAGGGAGGAACAGGGAGGCTGCACAGGACACTGGAGTATTACAGTATTTCCAATTTTAGGCTGCTTGATTTCACACCTTTAAAAAAAATCCACTGAAGGAAAGTTATTGGTGCATGAGAGATCCAGAGTATAATTTTAGCTTGTGAAGTCTGACGGAGTCACAGCAAATCAGCTCAAGCCACATTTAGCCAGGATGGCTCTTCCCTCTCGTTAAGCATACCCAAAGCCCCAGCAAAGGGAGCACCACGTGGCCGAAGTGATGCTGTGAGCAGGAGCCTTGGAAAACAGTCCTCATTTTGGCGTAGGGCTGCCAGGAAAACACACTCAAATCCTTGGAAAGTAAACAACTTCAGCTCTAAACATTTCCAGGTCTGATTTCCACATGCCCTTTCATAATTTGTCTTTAAATGCAACTCAGTCGAGCTGAGSAGCGCAGCAGCCTCCACAGCATTGGTGGTGAAGCTCGGATGGAGGCAACGCGCTCGCTTTTACTTCCCAGGGTGAACACAATAGTTAACAGCTTTAATGTGAAAAATAATCCCTGTTGGCTTATGTTAGCTTCATTTCTGGCACTGCCTGGAGAACGCAAGGGCGACTGAAAGCATGCACCAAGAAAGATCAGATTTTTGTACGAAAGGATTTGATTGTCCCTCAGGAAACATACAGATAATCATGCTAAAGATTATAGTTGTTCCACAACAATACAAAACACAGTCTAAAATATCTGGGAAGAACAATGGTCATTTTGAAATCAAAACTATGGGGGAAATTATTTTTTCCTCAAACAGAACCTGTAATTCACTTATGTTAAATATTAATCTTCTTAATGTTAAGGCAGAGCAATTTTCCATTCAAGAGTTTTATCGATCCATTCAAATATATTTTTATAGATACTTAAAACACAGTTTTAATAGCTGATTAAATAATTTGCTATTACACTTTGTTTTTTTGCTGCTTCCATTTTATTTCAAATTCAAAGGCTAACCTAGTCAGATAACTAAATAAGCACAGAATTTTACCTCTGAATTATAGATCTTAACCACTTCATTTTAACAAAAGTAACCTGATGCCTGTCTTCTTGCCAGCATCTATTTCTCATCTGGAAAAACTAAGAGACTTACTCATGTATTAGCTTATAAAGGTTATTACTCCTCCCTCATCCATTTCCCATTCCCCAATTTTTTCTTGCAATCACTTATAACCATCCCCAACAAAATCAACTTTTTATTCTTGAYGTTTTTAATGATCCATGTGGACGGTCAATGCATAATTATATAGAGCTTCTATTTAAACAGCACATTATTTAAACTCTATCTAAACTACTAAACCTTCTAAACTACTACAACTGTTGATAGCAGCATAAAAATACTTTACAGCAAGCAAAAGCAAAAACTACAAAATTAACAGCAGTTAAGTCAGAAAAAAATCATTCTGGATCCGATTTTTATGGCCTGTCTTAACATACTTCATATACATATAGCAACTTCACTCATCCATAAAAAAGCTTAAAATTTGAAATAAGCTTGGAAGGACTTCCAAGTCATTGTCAATCACATGGCAGATCACTGAAAATAAAGAAATAAAAGTGAGTGAAGAATTACTGAAAGATATGATCAAGCAGAGTTTATTTCTTCCTTTTACATATATAGTTGCACACGTATAAATACACACAGAGTATGTGTGTGTATGTGTGTGTATATATATATATGTAAAAATAACATATTTACAGAATGCTAGCTGGCCATGTACCAGAAACAAGTCTGCCCTAGCACAGAAATCCCATAATTGGTGCCTTGTCACAATCCTACGACGACTGCACGGGATTTGGCAACATTCCCATAGCCGAGCGTGGCACAAGGACCCTCATCCTGCACAGAACCCGGCGGACTCACAGGCTACACCCTATAACCAGGYGGAAGGGATGGCCAAGGAGGATTCAAGGGGTAATGCATCATCTAAAAAGGGGGTCTGTGTGGAACAGCAGCTGCTTCTCGTAGGCATTAGTGCACCGCGGTGAGGTCTCCTCTTGCCTGTCTTAACCTGCTTGGCGAGATCTCGAGCGTGCATTGCCTCACCGGTGAGCAAGGCCTTTGAACACATCACCTCTCCTGGCCTCGCCACTGCCAAAGCTAAAACAGAAACCTCTCCTCTGCAGGCCTTTGAGGCTGAAAATTACAGGCTGATGTTAAAAGCAGGACGTCCTCATAACACTAGAGCCCCAGGGGATTGCTGGACTTCAGTAAAATAGGGGTTTTATTTAGAGATGTATGCTAGCCAGGGTGAAACCTTTAGTGTTCTAATAATTTTTAGGAAGGAACATGTCAAGTTGCATCCAACTGTTCTTCATCAAGTGCCATCCACTCCACYGGGGCCTGGCAGCTACGAGCGGGCTCTGGCTTCACGGCTTTTCAGATTTTTCAGAGCATTACTTAGGGAAGCACTGCACTTTTAAGGCATTTCTCCACGAGCATGGCACACATCTCCTAATGCAGAAGAAGTGTAACAGCTTCATTTCACACTCCAGTAATCCAGGACTTTGCATTACTACTCACTTTAGCGTTAATTTTCCCATAGATGCCCTTTTTCTGCTTACATGACAAGACTTCTCGGGTCAAACACACAGACAACCTATGCTGTGGATCCTCCTTTTTATAGCTACTGAATCACCTTCTCTTTTGCTTCACTGGAAAGTTATTTTCCCCACAGTTCGCATGAGAGCCACAGTCGATAGATAAGTCAGCAACTATCAATCAGAACACATTCATTTCAGAGAGCGGAAAAAAATATCCCCATGACCAAAAATGCCTGTATTATTTACGCAGGATTATGCCCACATTGTAAAAATGTACCAAGGCGTTTTGCTGCTGCCCATGGGGTGAGGACTAATTCAGCTCCTGTCATTTGCAGCTATAGACAGACACATATCAGAAGCTATAGGATATTAAAAGTATCAGTATTGAATAGACACGCTGAGCCATTCAGCAGATAACCACTGTGCAGTACCTGTTATTTTGCCAGATTAAGGAAAATTATATATTTTTTATTGGTGATTCTAAAAAGATACAAATGTGGTTGTTTGACACGCTACTTTTATGAAGCTTTAATGTACATACCGAGATAGCGTACACGAGTCTCAGATATTTAGATAAAATACATAAACTCATGGCACACAAGAATATCTCTGCTTTTTAGCTGCTAAATGTGACCTAAATGAAGTTAGCTTTACCTTCAGCACTTAAAAGGAATTAAAATAATTAAAAAGCAAACCTTTCAATACTGAATAAATAACATTTTATATTGCCTTAGCACAAGTCAGGAAATATTTGGATTMATTTTTAAAGCTACAACATTAATTAGAAAGAGCAGTGATAGTTTAGTTATAGACTAGTTGCAGAAACTAGTAATGAATTATACTAATTTTTGATTAACATGAAGAAAAAGGCGGGATCTAGCACAAGGATGCAGAACTACTTCACTAGCTCATCAGGATACGCAGATTGGCAAGTTTCATTAGTTTCCATCAGGAAACCTAATGAAAGGTTTAGAGACAATAATAATAATAATAATAATAATAATAATAATAATAATAATAATAATAATAATAGCAGGAGAAGCTTGAACAGAAGGAAACCTTAATCAACCTGCTAGAGAAGAAGTTTGAATAGTTTGTTTAAAAAAAGTTAATTTAAGCACCAATGCATGCAGGCTTAAGGACTGGAGGGGCTTGCCTGAAATGTTGTGTACATTTAAAGCCATAGTTATAGCTACATGATCATAATGGACTATGGTTTATACTAAACTCTTCAAACACAACCAAAAAGCCTGCACAACACGTTAGGGTCTGTCTGTCCAGTTTTGTGACATATCAATCAAATTTTCCACACATTTATTTCAATCTGACTCCAACAATATCATCAAATTCAACAGCTTCATAAAAAAAAAAAAAAAAAAAAAAAGAGAAAAAAAATCAATGGCACTGTTGGGGGAGAACAGCTCTATGAAAGAGACACCGTGCATTAACTCAGAATTAATGATAAGGCATCAGTAGCAGGAAGCAGCAACAGCATCGCTTTGATTTCTTCTCCAACTTTTAACCTCCGGCTTTGCAAGAGCAGCCTAACATCGTCAATATATCATAAATATATCTGTGAGGCACGTATGGGTATTAACACCTCCCATGTCCCCGCCACAAAACGCCACCGACTCTGCACAGGGAGGTGTGGGCTGACTCACAGACCCCACCGCACAGTGACTATCCACGCTCCATTCCTCAGACGGCAAAGTCACTGTCCCATCCATGCAYGGGGCAGAAGCAGACGTGGATGTACCGATCTGCACATGGATCATTACAGAAGGTGATGGAAGGACAAACTACCTTGAAATCAAAACGTCGTTTCATTTCAGACGGGAACTGGGGCATTACAGGCATCTTTTTCTTTTTGCTGGTGCAGCACTTAGCAGTGTAACTGGGAGAAAGACTTGGACGACGCCACTACATGAGCGGAAAACCCTAACAGAGGTTTTATTACACTGTCRTAAGAGCACATCTGCTGATGAAGCTCATTTAATTTGCGGACTAATGCACAGCACACAGACAAAAGTACATTCACAGTACGACAAAAAAAAAAATCCAAATGCACCACAAAAGCATGTTTATTGATAGTAGCCAACTTTTTCTTCCTTTTTTTGATGAAGACCTCATTTGGGGATGCCAACCAAATCTTGATTGCAAAAGAACAAATCCAGATATCACTAGATATCTAGAATCTGAAACATTACTTATATATCATAAAAGTTAACAATAAAAAAGACAGACAGCACATACTAGTGCTTTCAAAGTAAACACAGAATTCCTGTGGTGGAACCTGAGAGCTCATCCAAGAGCAATATAACATTCCCTGGAAGCTATTTACATTAACTGGTTCCACTGTACCAGTTAACTACTTCAATCTACCTGCTCTGCTAGAAGCTACAGGTGTTTCTTCAAGGCCAAAAACCTCTGCTGCCCCAGCTTTCTTCTCTCTATACGTGACCTTGGCCAGGAAAAGCACCCATCTGAAAAGAAAAGTTTAGAATCCTCCGGCACTAACATTTTTTGGCCTTTCATGGCTAAAAGTTTTAAAATAAAAATGCAATAAGAGAGGGCTGTCTAGGGTGGTGAATAACCTGGATTCAAGCAAAAACTACATGCAAAGAAAAATAAATCCCTTTGACATAAGCACAACTAAAAGAGTTCTTATCCATGGATAAGAATATTGACTGAACATGACTACTACCAATAATATGTCACTGTGCTTTTCCTGCTTGTTTTCTAACCATAACTGTGACATCCTGACAGATTCCACAAGGCTTGTGCAAGCTYTTGGGAGACAACTGTAAAAACACAAAACCGGGAGGCTATCTTGAGAGGGAGCGGAACACAGAGCCTAGGATACACTTCCAAACCACTCCCACTGTTTCTCACAAGAATTTATGACTGCGAAAGTATCTGGTTTGCCACCCTTTTCCCTCTCAATGTGCTGAAGAATATTTGACRCCACCACACTATCCCAGCAAACACAACCCCAGAGCCCTACAACAACTACTGCTGCTTCCCTCCCATCTGCCAGATGTAGATTTGTTATCTTTTAGTGCATAGCACTTAGGCTTGTGTTGCACTCCTAAAAACACTTTGGTATGAACAAGATAAATAAATCCTATTTTCTTTTCCTTCATGATATGAAATTGCTTACAATTACAGTATTTTAAAGCGATATCTGTTAATATATTGGATATATTCCTCAGTCAAACAATTCTGCTCTACAGCCAAGGGTTCTACTTATAAATKCAGCACGCTACATGAACTAGTACTTAAACACAAGCAAACCTCTGCAATGAGATGTAATAACACATTCCTGTTTGTGGAAAGGAGGAAAAACAGCCAGGTAACACACAACATCTGCTATTCCACCCCAAAGTAAACCAACACTACCTTTCTAGAGACTAAGAGGGAAAAATTATCTTACAAATAGTATTAATCTAGCACATTCATAACCGTCCAATTCTTGGATTACCTGATTTGGTCTGTTTTCTTGGGATGACAGCAGAAAAACGCTTGCCATTCTTAAACTACCACAAATACAGAGCAACATAACAATTTGCTTATTTAAAACAAAAACTAAGTTGAAAAGGATCAAACTGAGATATCGAATAATTCTACTTTCTGAATTAAAAATATTTCCTATTGATGAGTAGCCGCAGAAATGTAAAATAAAAATCTTATTTTACATCAAAAATCTGCCTACATGCTCAGTCCTTTGTTTCTACCATAAAATGCACTGCCCACCACAAGCGACACCACCCCTCTCTTCCTAGCCCAAATTCCAAAATGCAAGTTTGTCCCAAGTTATTTGTGGAGCTCATATTCAGTGGAATAAACACCTAAGAGAATGCAGAGGGTTGTCATCTAAGTAAATTCATGCGATCAAAAATACTTTCAAAAATGAAAGGCATGCCGGTGCCATCGCAGAGAGCACGTTAAGTGTGAAGCCCGTTTATCTGCAGTGCTCCCACCATCTGCAAGGGAAGGAGACTCAGGGCACAGCTGGGAGTATTTTCTTACATGGCMGTAGATTAACCCTCGCTGCCCAAGCAGAATTCATCTACCTATACAAAGGAATGCAAAAGGCAAAAACAGTCGGATCAGACTGTGATAGGTTCATCCCCCAAACTTGCAAGCATCGATCCTGACCCTGAAGACACTGACGCACAGGCTGAACACCAAGCCTAAGAATAGACCCACTCATTCCACAAGAAATATGTGAATATTTAAAATTAAACACGCGCAAAAATGCCTCCAGAATTGGTACCATAAAAAGCACACACTACAACRTTATTGGGGTTTTATTGCTCTCTAGACATCATGAGCTAACAATTACATAATTAAATAATGACATTTTAAAGGTTTTTCATCTTTAAAAGGCACTACGATTCCCAAACAACAAACTCCATTGACCTAATAAAGCAATTAAGCAGCGTGCAATTCAATGCTGTCATTTTAATTGCTTTTGTGAACTAAATCAACACAGAATTTTCAAATATCGAAGAGAAGCCAGCGCCTATAAYAAACAGATTTCCAGTGTCCTCTGGTGCCTTGTGCACCAGGGAGCATTTTCCTTCTGAGTGCGGGCTGTTTCTTATTAGTTACAGCTCCTAATGCTCAACAGCTCTTTAGACAAGGAGCATCTTGCTGATTTAATGAATTAACTTATATTAATACAGTGCCTAATAAACAATAGCACTTTTAAAAAAGAAATCAATAAGGATGTGATGTAAGCCTCACTGCTCCTTCACAGTGGCTTTCAATCATATTTAAAGGGTTTTTTTTTTTTTTTACAAGAAAGATGGGACTAAAGAAACCTAATGAGGGGATACTCTGAAGCTAACAATCTTCTGCTGTACCGTGTGGCCCACAGGCATATTCAGAGATTCACAAGCTGTTCAGGGCAGGCAAAATCTTATGAAAAACAAAGTGTCACTGAGCTCAGTGATCTTCCTCGAGAGCCAAAGTCAAACAAATGCAAAAACTTGACTTATCAAAGCCAATATCTTTCTAATTAGATTCAAAGGGCTTTACCACGCTTACTTTTTTTAATTACGATAACAGTTCAAGGGAACCAAACTTTTCCACCCCGTCACCAGCTCGACCCCCCTTGTAAAGCCTCAYTTCTAAACCGCAGGCTAATGTCCAAATACATGATTTTTAATAACTCAGTTAGAGGGGTGCCTTAGGAAGCCCTGGCTTTGTGCAAACCCCAGACCCGAGCCAAGGCCGCGGGTTATCGGCTGCCGAAGCCGCTAAAGCAGMGCCAAGGGGTCAGCAGGGTAGGGACGCACGACGGAAAACTGGTTTTAGAGCAGATGCGTTRGGGGCTTATTGGAAGATTTTAGAGCTTTAATAACACAGAAGTTTTAAAAGGCGAAAATTCACASAGTTTTCTTTAAAAAAATAAAATAAAATCCACCGGGACCCAAGCGCCTTCCCCGCGGGTCCCCGTGTCCAGGGCCGCTCCGCAGGACCCCCTTCCTGCCGGGAAGCGGCTCCCGTCCCACCCCCGCGCTCGGGGAGTCCCTTCCCCCCCGGCGCGCCAGGCAGGGGGATTCACCGGCCCCGGGGACCCCGAGGCGGCCCGCAGGGAGCGGAGGGGCGGCCCGGGGCTCCCC